>OZ012738.1:260751015-261118515 GCA_963859935.3 Lathyrus sativus
CTTTCGTTCGGGTGTGTCACCATGGGGTGCACCGATTTTGTTGACTAAAGGAAGAAGGTTCTGTAAGGCTTTGTGTGGATTATAGACAAGTGAACAAGGTGACTATCAAGATAAGTGTTCATTTCCAAGGACTGATGATTTGATGGTTCAGTTGGTTGTTGCAAGTGTGTTCGGTAAGATGGATTTGAGATCTGGGTATCATTAGATTCGTGTGAAGGCTGAAGATATTCAGGAGACTGCTTTTAAAGTAAGGTATGAACATGATGAGTATTTCGTAGTGCCATTTGGGGTGACTAAGGCACCATGTGGGTGTGCGGAGTATATGAATGGTATTTTTCAATACTTATTTGAGCGAGTTGATGGTTATGTTAATCAATGATATTTTGGTATTATTCGAAGAGTGAAGAGGATCATGCTGAGCATCTGAAATTATTGTTATTAGTGTTGAAAGGGAAGCAGCTGTGTGCAAAACTGTCAAAGTGTGAGTTGGTTGGAGGAAGTAAGTTCCTTAGTCATGTGATCTCAAATAGAGTTATTGCGGTTGATATGTCGAAGGTTGAAGTTGTATCGCAATGGGGAGCCCAATAACCTGTATTTGAGATTAGAAGTTTTCTTGGGTTGGCAGATTGTTATTGGAATTCATTGAAGGGTTTTTACAAGTCATCTTTGTCATTGAAGCAGTGGAATAGGAAGTTTCAAGCTTTTGTTTTGGGATGCAAAGTATGAAGAAAAGTTGCAAGAGCTTTTGAGAAGACTGACAACAACCCATGTTTGATTTTTCCGAATCCGACAGAACCATTGTGGTATATTGTGATGCTTTGTTGATGGGATTGGAAGATATGTTAGTGCAACATCAACAAGTTTTAACTTATACTTTAAGGCAACTTAAAGTGCATAAGGGGGATTATCTGACACATGATTTAGAGTTGGCTGTTGTTGTGTTTGTGCCGAAGCTTTGGAGGTATTATTTGTTTGGTTCGAGATTTAAGATGTTTAACGATCCTAAGAGCTTAAAGTATTTGTTTGATTTGAAAGAGTTAAATATGAGGCAGAGGAAATAATTGAGACTTCCGAAGCATTATGGTTTTGGGTTGAATTACCATTCGGGTAAAATAGATGTGGTGGCTGATGCATTGATTTGGAACTCCTTGCTTATACCGATGATGATGGTAAAAGAGTTAGAACTGATTGGGAAATTTCGGGATATGAGTTTGGTTTGTGAAGGGACTTATTGTGGAGTTAAGTTGGGTACGTTGAAACTTACTAGTAGTGTTTCGACGAGATTCGAAGAGGGTTAAAGATCTGATTTGAATTGGTAGACCGATGGAATTTGATGAAGCAAAATCAAAGAGCTGATTCTTGAATTAATGGAAACGGTATCGTGAGATGTCGTGATAGAGTTTGTGTTCCTGACAATGTGAGTTGGATAAGAGTATTCTTGAGGATGGACACCTAAGTGGATTGGGTATCCATACCGATGCTATGAAGAGGTACCAGAACTTGATGGAATTGTTTTAGCGGCCGAGTATGAAGGAAGAAGTGGTTGAGTTTGTATATGATGGTTAGCCTTGTTAGGAGTTGAAGATTGAACTTCAGAGACTGTTGGGTCTGATGCAACCGTTGAGTATTCAAGAATGGAAATGGGATAGCATTTTTATGGATTTTGTGACAGGGTTGCCAAAGACTTGAAGGGATATGATTTGATTTGGGTGATTTTGGATAGGTTGGCTAGATTAACTCATTTTATACCAATGAGGATTAATCATTCTATGTTGAAGCTAGCTGAGATGTATATTGAGGAAGTTGTGAAGTTGTATGAGATATCGTCGAATATTGTGTCAGATGGAAATCTTAGATTTACATCGAGATTTTGGGAGAGGTTGCAGACGCTTTGGGTACCATGTTGAAGTTGAACTCTGCCTATCATCTGCAGACGAATGGATAGACAAAGAGAACTATCCAGTCTGTAGAGGATTTATTGAGAGCTTGTGTGTTAGATCAAGATGGATCGGGGGGATAGTTAATTGTCGTTGATTGAGTTTATCTATAATAACAATTATCATTCTAGTATCGGAATGGCACCGTATGAGGTTTTATATGGTAGGAGGTGTAGGACTCCTTTGTGTTGGTGTGAATCAGGCGAGAGTGTTGTACTCGGACCTGATATTGTGCAAAAGACGAATGAAAAGGTCAAGAGGATCCAAGAAAAGACGTGTTTTAAGAGTTACGATGGTAACTGGTGTTGGCCGAGCTTTGGAGTCTCGGGAGCTCACACCATGTTTTGTTGGTATGTATCAGAGTGGCGCAGCGGAAGCGTGGGGAAAATAGCATGATAGCCTGTTTTACCGTTGTCGTTTGCGAAATTGCCTGATGTGTTTCATGTGCCTAAGTTGAAGAAGTACATTGATTCAGATGGATGGTGTACAAGTGAGAGATAATTTGATTGTGAGGCATTGCTTATTTATATTGATGAACGAGAAGCAACTTTGAGGTAAAGAGATCGCCTTGGAAGAGGTGGTTTTGGGAGGACCAACTAGAGAAAGTTGGATTTGGGAGTGTGGAGATCAGTTGAGGGAGTCGTATCCGACTCTGTTCCTTGAGGTAATTTTCGAGGGCGAAAATTCTTTTAAGTGGGGGAGAGTTGTAACACCCCAAATTTAATCGGAATATTTTAATTAATTTATTTAATTGAGAATATTCGTATTTTGGGTGTTTTCGGTGATTTTCGGTGTTTTGTGGATTATTGAGAATTAATGCAATTTGTGGGTTATTTATTTAATTGATAGTATATAATATTAATTTATTAATATTATTATGAATTAAAATAAATAATAGTGAAAGAAGGGTAATTGGGACAATTGAGAGGAGTAAGTGAGGGTATAATGGAGAAAGCCCAAATTGTGAGGCCCAAGACTAGGTTTGACAAAATAGAGTTCTGAAGGGAAATTGGGAGTCATTTTGTTAACCGTGAAAGTTGTGGCCAGAGCTCTGAGGAAAGGTTGGAGGCAGAAGATTTCCGGAGATAATCGTGAAAGCTTTGAATCGGCTAAGGTATGGGGAGTATAGCTTTTCATGATTTTCCATGTATGCCTTTCGATGTGTTTATGGTTGATTTAAGATTTAAGGGATTTTGGGTTGATTGTGAGAAAATAGGGAAATTGATGGTGAGACCCTGAGGGTTTGCTTAATGGTAAGTATCACTAAATATTTGATATGAGGAGTAGGAAACCTTAGGCCTTTGTGGCCAAAACCTTGGATTGTTATATGTCTGACCATAAGGGATAAGAATATCTAATATGAGAAAATATGATGCCTTCGGGGCAATTGTAGGGAAATTGTGATTTAGGGCGTGAATATGTTCCGGGATAGGCCTAATGAACCATAGGTTTTGTGCCTTTATCGCCGTAGGACCTTAGGGATGATTTAGGGATGTTTTGGGGGCATTGGGTAAGTGAATCGTATGAGTATTTGAGTGAAAATCAGTTCTGGTGCATAGCAGATTTTGCTGTCATCGCACTGTTCGCCTAGCGAAGAAACTCACCCAGACTCGCCTAGCGAGCACGCCAGTGAACGTAGTAGAGTTTCACGAATGTTGATCGGGTGCGGCGATGCCTTGGTGTTTGATTCTAAGATTTCTGCGATGAGTTAACATGAGTATGTCAATGGGGTTTATGTGATTAATAGGTGATAGTATGAGGATTACTGCGAGTATAATTTGATGAATTAATATGAGATAATATGTGATAACATGATGGATTAATGTGAATATAATTGTGAGTGCTATGTGATTTGTACTTGATTATATGATGACATGATGTATGATGAATATTATGATGGAATATGATGACATGATGTATGATGAATATTATGATGGAGTATGATGATATAATGTATGATGAATATTATGATGAAATATGATGACATGGTGTGTGAGGATTATTATGATGAATTTTGATGACATGACGAATGAGTTGTGATGACATGACGTATGATGATGACTATGATGATGAGCTATGACATTTGATGAATATGATGAATGATGATGCACCATATGTTGTTATTATGAGGATTATTATTGACGTGTGCATCATGCATTCATGTGCATCCGGACTTCGGTTCAGGACCTCGATTACTTTGGCTTCAATCCCATTGTGTGGATGTGAAGTGTTTTGATGTGCTCCAGTTCTCTAGCAGAACTGATCCTATTGATGGGGATCTATGGAGGGTTGATGGCCCAGTGTCCATCGCGCTGTGATGATTGGTACCACATGCGTTGAGTCTATGTTGCATTTACATTTATGATCCTTTTTGTATAAATTATGACGTTGTGGCCTTCGAGGCATATTTGAGGGATATGAATGTGTTGAATATAATTATGATGCCGTTTATGCATTAATTGTTATACATTGATTATTATGAATTGTTTTACTCACCCTGCCTGTTTGAATGTTACCTCCACGTGGGTAACGTGCAGATGACCAAGTTTAGCTGTGGATGCCGTCGAGGAGTTACTTTTGAAGTTTTAGATTCGTTAGCCTTTATGGTTAACTTAGACGGTCTTGCTCTGATATGTAACATCGGGTTGGGTTCTTTGAGTTAAACTTTATACCGTTGAGTTATTTTGCTAACTTTCCCTTATGAGGAAAAACCTTGATTTATGCTTTGAGTTCCGCTGTTTTATGTTGTTTGATGTATTTTGGGGAAAACCCGTAGTTGCGGAGTATTGACCTATTTTGATGACATTGAGAAATGTACGCCCTTTTGGTGGCTTTTTATTGAGATTTATTTATTTACTCTGAAATCCGTGTTATTTTGCCTTAATAATCGTGAGGTAGAAAAGGGTGTTACACTCTCTGGGTGGTCTGCCCCAACCTTCAAATGATTTTGCCCCTGATTGACTGATCTGTGAAGAAGTGCCTCTGACTAACTGACCTTCGAGAGATTTATCGAATCTCGACCTGATTACCCCAGATTAACAAAGTCTTGGATGGTTGACCCTCCTGGTGTGATCATTTGATATGACTTGCCCATGCTCAACGGAGTACTCAGGTGCTTTGCATTTTATCTTGATCAATCCTCCCATTGCAGAAACTCTCCTGATGTCAAGTACTTACTTGCAAGTAAAATAACTCTTTTTGAAAATGATGATTTTAATACAATGCATATGACAGTTTTGAAATCCAAGTTTGTTCACTGGAAAAAATATTGTGATATATAGTGAACGAAACACTTATTAGAATGTCACATCCATACCAACATGAATGGTAAGAAAAATCCTTTTAGGAGTCAGTTTTGACGCGATCTTTCTGAGGTATGCTTTCAAAATAAACCTGCTTCAATTAGGTCTTTTGAGGGTTGTAATGTGGCCTGGTTCACGGTTTGAGAAAGAAAGGATATAAGGCTCAAAATTTTGTTTTAACCCACTCATTCTCTTTGATGTTCTCCAGTCTTATGTTCATCTAACTCGACATAAGCACTCACCTTTCAAAGATTATTGAATGGCAGGAGTGATGGTTACGGAACCCACAAGGTTTTCGGAGTGACAGTCACTCGCTTTTCGTCTTTGGTGTCTGGAATCATACGACTTGTTCTTTATCGAGTATTTTTCTTTTGTAATCCTTTTCATTTTCATCATTTTTTTATTTCCCTGCTTTTTCCTGGACTGACTCTTTTGAACATTTTGATTTTGAAGTCCAGCGGGATGCCCTAATTTTTGCCTAAGTCGCTTGTTTTCAAGTTTTCGACTTAGTGGGCTTTCTTCTTTATTTTTTTCTTTTTTTGTATGGAACAAATCGTGTGACACCGGCTTGTCTGACTTGTTTACAAGGGTTGTGCCTGCCTAACTCCTTGGTTGATGGGGGATAAACACTATGGTTTTGTGAGGTACGACCTCTACAGATGTGATTGACCCTCGAACGGGAACACTTCTTTTGCAATTTGATGCTTGGTCAAATCAACTAACACCTACCTACCCCAAGTTAAAATTGAGGTTTTTTTTTGTTTTTAGAAAGAAACTCCTACTACTAGGCTCAAAGGGGTTGATAAGGGATTATCTTCCTTATATCTCCAGTGTTTGGGGATTTGAAACAATGCATGTACATCATCAGCAAAGCTTTTATTCAAAAGCATACAATCAAAATTTTTGTGTCTTTCAATTTCGTCATCCTCCCTCAGATTTTTCTTAAACAAGCATTTAACATCAATAAAAATCACAAGTGAACAAAAATGGATTTAATCAAAACATGCATATTCATTTCATTATCATTATCAATTGAAAACAAACAAGTTTTACAAATAAGTTCGCACTTTAACAGAAAATAAACTACAAATGCAAAGAAATGACATGATATAAAAGACTGCCAGCCTCGGGGAACTGGGCTTTCCAATCTTGATTTGCTACTGAGCTAGCCATCTTCAAAATTTCGTCGAAGTCAGTCTGATAATCATCTGAACATCTGCTCTTAGTGAATTCCTCCATAACATGAACTAATGGACCTACATGACTGGATGAAGGAGGATTATTGATCTGAATACCTTGAGGCGTGAAAAAGAACATATTGGAGTCAAGTAGAGTCTGAATCTTGCTCTTAAGCACCTTATAGTCTTCGATTGAATGCCCTTGTACCCCAACATGGTAATCACAATAGGCGTTAACATCAAAACCTGATGGGTATGGAAGAATCACTAGATTAATCTTCTTCGACACTATCATTCCACCTTTGATCAAATCTAGCATCATATGACTGTGTGATATTGGAAACTGAGTGAAATGCCTCTCTAGCTTCCTTGGTCTTTGTTGGACGTGCTGACACGGCTGACAATGGTATGACAATTGATTCTGAGGAGAGAACGGTATCTGATACAGAGACCCAGAAGATTGCTGACTCTGAATAGTTGAAATGTCTGAAGACTAAGGCTGAGGTATCAAAGATTCCCAGATGAAATTACTTTCTTTCTCCCATTCTTCTTGAGAACTGACAATTGATTCACTTTCACTGGTTGAAATGTCTGAGACTTCTTAAATCTTTCCACTCTTGAGTCCGCTCTCGATACATTCCCCAACTACCATCAAGTCAGAAAAGTTTAATGTCCCGTTGCCAATCATCTTATCCAAGTATGGACCTTGTAAAGTACTCATGAACAGGTCAACCAATTCACTGTCTAGAAGTGGTGGTTGAACGCGAGCAGCTATTTCTCTCCATCTCTGAGTATACCCTCTGAAGGATTCATTGCCCGTTTGAGATAAGTCTTGCAACTGCATATGACTGGGAGTCATGTCGAGATTGTAGTTGTACTGCTTCACAAAGGCGTTTGCTAGGTCTGACCATGATCAGATGCAGCCACTCTCTAACTGCATGTACCAACTCAATGATTCCCCACTCAGACTGTCCTGGAAGCAGTGAATCATAAGTTTGTCATTATGGACATACAAGGTCATTCTTCTACAAAACATCACCAAATGATGCTTTGGACAGCTATCCCCTTTGTACTTCTCAAAATTTGATGTCTTAAACTTTAGAGGCATTACAAGGCCATGCACCAAACACACAGTTGAAACATTCAGATTAAGAGCATCACGACCCTTAGGGCATCCAACTTCTCTTCCAACAAATGATATATTCTCATAAACTCAACAGTTCATGGGTCTTTAGGTTTCATCTTTGGAACTACCCCTTGGAAGTCTGGCACAGAGAATGTGAAAATCTGATAGTCCATAGCATTGAGGAAAGATGAATGTCCATCTCTTGTACAACCTGTTCCTCAACAAGAATTCGCATATGATGAGCTTGAGCAACATTGTTTGCTGGAGGTGGAATAACATTCCCAGTAACTAGAGTCCTCTGAATATTGGCCTCTCCCATTGTCATGGCTGTCATGGCTTCCATGAGTTTATCCAACTGATTCTTCATTAATTCAAAATCTGCCCTTGTAACAGCCTGATTCTGCTCTTTTGAGTTCATGATTCTTCCAAAAGCTAATTCAAGTCCAGTACGAGTGTCGGGAAATCAATTGCAGGTTGGGCAAAAGATGGATGAGCTCTCCGTTTCTAACTGAGGAAAGGGATGCAAAAATGATGCACAAATGCTTATGCAATGCAAAATGTTATGGATGCAACATACATGAGATCAAAGCTTTCACACATATTCTGAATAATTGCTCTGCTGCTGATTGAATAAGCTCATAAGTCTACTCTAAAGAAAATACCAAAATACCAGAATTCTCGAATAATCAGAATACCGGAATACTAGAATACCGGGATAATCAGAATAATCAGAATACCAGGCTGATAAGTTCATAATCATAAGAAAACCAGAAAACCAAGTTGGCTGAAAGTCAAGGTTTCCTGCAAAAACCCATCCCCTCTCACATGTGGGTTCTAGTCTTGGATGACATGGCAATCCTAACAGGTTATCAGTATCACATACTCTCAGGTCGAGAAACGATAATACGTTCACCATTTCTGGTTCGGCATCATGGTCAATCAAGGAGGTCTCAACTAACTTTCCAATGAACAATCTCTAGAGTCGTTAGCTTTCTAATCCAACATCCCCTCAACTGTCCAAGATGCACAGGATAAGATGTCTTCAAGGAAAACCTCGTCTGGACGTAAATTTCCTGTGAACTCTTGCGTGTCAAGATTCCACATAAGTCCACACTACTCTCCATACTAATCCTATGTGTATACTCAAGCCAGGGTATTAGGCTTACCTCTCATGGAACAACCCACCAAACAACACAACAACAATAGTATAATATGATAACAATGATAAAGTGCAGAAAGTAAAAAAATATAAATGCAATAATATACAACAGTATTTATTAAGTGTACTTAAGGCTCATCATTTCCCATGTACTTAAGGCTCGTGGCGCACAATACTCATCGTATTTATTAAGTGTTTTTATTATTATTTTGAGAAAGAAGAGAGAGACACACAGAAGGTCTAGGGGAAACTGAATCTAATGTGTTATCATACAAAGTGGCCCTAAGGTCAGGATTAGGAGGGAAGTCTACATAATCTTGTCATGCTTGGATTGAGAGCCTAATGTCTCTCCTACCTCGAACTTAATCAGAATTAAGTTGAGCTAGGAATCCTAAGGGATCATGTGAATACAAGGTAATCAACAAGTAAACACGAAGCATCGCAATCACAACATAAAGTATTGAATCTCAAGCCATATTCGCAAATGCACTCAAGAATTAATCAATGGCAAAGTATAATGAACTCTTAAAATATACAACCAAAAACTAATAGAAAAAGATAAGATCAAAATTAAAATCAAAGTTAAATTGGTCTAATTAAAAACAAAAAAGGATTAAACTAAAAGGGTGCAGACAACAATTGGTGTATGGGCTAAGGATTGCAAGCCCAATGATCTTTTTCATGAATCTAGGGGGTGCATTAGTAATTGGGGCGCGTGGTGAATAAAAAATACATGGTCCGTGGTTTTAGGCCCAATAATTTTGCATCATCAATTCAAGGGTTGCAGTCAGTGTTTGGGAGGTGCAACAAGTAACTAGGGCGCGTGCTTAAGATTCTAAGCCCAACGGTTTTGATCATGAAGCCAAAGGGGGTGTAGGAAAGAAAGGCAGTGGTGGGAAAGAATCAATCAACACAAATGGGCCCAAACTCGTCCCACTATGCTAAGTACTAACCTAAGCATACAAACTTAGCCAAAATTCCCTCTCTTAACGTTCTTACTTCTCTTCCTTATTCGTCTCCCTCTCTCCCTTTCCCAAACATCGTCGTCACGAAAAACATCCTCTTCTCCATTCAGAATACAATACCGAGAAACTATTTTCTCCAATCAACCTTACATCATCGCAACACCGCTCCGCCGTGGCCTTGCGGCGGCGGCGGAGACCTCGTCTTACTCGTGTTACCTCTTCACATCACCATGTTCCCGTTTCTTCCTCAATGTTCAATCACATCACTCTCATGAACCTCAATAATGGTTTCCCTGCACGAAAGTAACTCACTTTGGCGATGTTGTTTGCATCTCAACTCCACTCACAAGTTCGTAACAGAGAGAACCAAATCAGGATTCAGGCCATGCTATAGTATTTGTAATGCTCTAGCAAAATTGAGGAGATAGGAAACACTTACGAATTGGAGTTGCTCTGATGGCGTCTTCAACGACAGCAAGATAAAACCAGAGGTTCCTTCAGGTATATCGTATTTCCTTTCTTCTTCCTTTTTCGATTCAGCTTGCTTCTTCTTCTTCTTCCTGCTTGAATCTCTGTGCATTGCTTCTTCGTTGTTGTTGTTGTTATGTGCAAAGCTGTTGTTGCAGTGATTTTCTAAAGATTATGATGATGGTTGATGAAGCTTGTGGAATTATGAAGGTTTATGGCATAAAGATATTTGTTACAGAGAAAAGAAAAGAAGTGAAGAGTGGTGAGCCCGGATCCACTTGACGTGAAGAACGAGCAGATTTTATAGAGGGAGATTGGAGGGCAGTTTTGGTTTTTTATTGAATTCTGTTAGGGAATTGTTGCGTATGCTGTCATGAGTTTTGCACTGCTATTGTATTCCTGTGAAATTCTGTTAGGATTGTGAAGATTAAAACTTGGCTCCCTATTTTGTTATGCAGTGAGATTTATCTTTTATCAGTCATATTGTTGTAATTTTCTGTGACCCACACGTGTATTTTCCTGCTCGTTTTTTTTGGTACATATTACTTCCTACTGTCATGAAATGGATGGTCTTTCCTGTTAAATTTCCTGCGTACCCTTTATGTACATTTTTCTATTATCCTGAGATGTGTTACATACCATCATTTACAATCTTTTCTCCATCTTAATAAAATATATTGACGTGGAATTTCCCCCACGCAGCTACCACTTTCTAATACATGACTTAAAAATGCCTATCATCTCTCACAAATTCTTCCACTTGATGCTCTTTTACCATGTATGTAGAAACACGAGGATATCATCACCACCTCATCTTGAAACTTCTTGAATATTGCATTTGTGTATAATTTAGAGAGTTGCATCTCGTAGAAGCATTTTGTTTTCAGTAATGTGCTTGAATTGTGTGACTCCAAATCATCAAGGGCTTCTTTTGGATACTAGAATAAAAAAATGGAATGGATGCTTATTTAAAATGGATGTGGATTTTTGAAACTTGAATGAGGTGGATTGTTGATGAACTTGAATAATGCTTCCCAAATAAACCATAACCATGCACTTCTCATCCTTAACTTGAACCAAATCCTTGAACAAAAAAAATTCTTAAGAACTTTGATGCCATCATGAACTTTGAATAATCCTGAATCAATGCTCCATAAGAAAATGAATCCTCACCAACTTGCAGTAACATCAACAAGTAAAACGCCTTTATCCCAATCAACCTCTCTGATGAAGATAAATCGTGAGAACCTGAACTGGGAAAGAGCCAAACCCTTATTCACACCAATGAAATCCTGACCAATACTTCTGATGACTCCCTTGAATGGGGAAAACAAAAATCACAAGACAATGCTTTGACCCATGTCTTAGGAGTACAATGCAAATGAATGAATGCAAAGTTATGACCTAATGGAGATGCAGATGATTGCGAAACATAAGCCAAAAAAAGTTAGAAAAATAAAGGGAAAATTTTGGGTTGCAACACAAGGGAATTAGATATACACATTAATTATATTTTTATTTGTATTTTGTAAAAAATTTGAAATTTTTTATGGTTAATTATATTTTATAAATGTATGTTTTACGAATGAGTAATAAAATTTTGATCTTAGTTATGACTGACTATGTGCATGGTTTATTGTGTGAATAATGTATACTTTGTCAAATGATATGATATTTTTATCCTAGTTACTATCAAAGGGTTCATAATATTGTCCAGGGGGTTTGTCCAGATTTTAAAATTCAAATCCTCCTAATTATTTGAAGAAAAGACCCATGAAATGTGTAAAATACTGTCCAGGGTGTGTCCGTATCTTAAAATTCAGATTTGGCCTTATGTTTAACATACAACTGTAAAATATACATGCCTTGTTGTTTAAGAGTTAGTCTGGAGATTGAAATTCATATACATTTCTTATTTGGATGAAGTGTTAATAAAGATATTTGCTACATAATTAGTGCATTAGGGTTTCAATCTCCAAACCGTGCACAAGGGCATATTTAGATTTCCATAGAATTGGTGAATACCACCCTAATTAAAAATATATTAGTGTATGTTTGGTTTAACTTTTGGAAGGACCAAAAACAATTCTAGAAGTATAAACTTGTTTTTGGAGTGATTTTGAGGTGTTTGTTTCTTCTAAAATAAAATTGATTCTGCCTCAAGAATTGATTCTTCTTAAAGCTAGAATATGTAGCTTATGAGTTTAAAAATGATTTTGACATTGAAATTTACTATACAACTCATGCCTACATAAATTTATCCAAACAAAAGTCACTTTATTTTCAATTCACTTTTAGCTAAAGTCAATTTTACATAATCAATTCATTCAAAATCAATTCCTTTCGTTGCAGAAAAAACATACGCTTATATGTATATCAATGATTATATTTATATCATTGGAAAATTATATCAATGACTAGTTAAACATTTTTTAGTTATCAATCCATATTATCACCTATTGCTCAACAATTCTATTCATGTCTGAAATAACACCGCAATATCAATGATATTGTTTATTCGACAATCCCCAAACCTAATAAACAATATAATATCATTAAGCTTCAACTATTTATGTGAATATCACATCTAGATCTATCTCTAGACTCTAGATTGTAATAGATTATTAATAAGTATAAATCTAAATGCACCTCTTGGTATCAGATAGATCCACAAATTATGTTATAAATGATCAAGTAATTTTAGGCATAAGGAAATCATCCTTGGTTTAATCCTAATATCATCTCTCGACATTAGATAGATTAACAAACATGATATAGGTATAACTTGCTTTAGATAAAAGAGTATGTATCAAATATGTTTGATTGACTAAACTCAACATAACATCATGATCATATACAATCATACAATGAATAATAATGTACAATAAAACTCCAACAAGTAGAACTTCGCTATTAGTGATAATGATAGGAAGACAAAATGTGTATAAATAGAACAACATTTGGACGGTCTTTTAGTCCTCAACTTCACCACTTTGACTTGTGTTGTTCCTAGTGGATTTGTCCTTTGGATTGATTGCATTTATCAAAACAACACCTTGGAGAAGTGTCCAAATGTTCAAGATTGGTCTAGTTTGCTAAAGTTTTATGGAAATGGAAAAGGGACACATACTGGACGCGATGCTCTAGCATGTTGGTATGACATATGAGCCTTGTGCAATAGACACCAGATTGTTACATTTTAACATAATCTTTTTAGAAGTTTCAGTTATGGTTTATTGTTATTGGTTTAGCAATATGATTATATGGTTTGTTGGACAATTATGAAGATCAAAACAAATTTAAATTTGAATTTGTAACAAACCAAATCATATCTTATTGTTGGAGATATTTAAGGAGAAAATCAAATATCCAACAGATTATGCAAAGATTCTGGATGAAAATAACTACAGATCCACAAAGAAAAAGCCCAGAGTTATTTCTCTAAACAAGGAGCTCAAACCTACATTGGAAAGAAATCATTCACATTGAATATTTTAGAGTGATAGGATTTACAAGAGTCCTTATAATGTTCATGCACACCTCTATATTTAAATAACTTGGCATATAAGGTTTGTCTAATTGAGTTGTAAATTCAACATAGTTATGAACACCTCTATGTTTCAGTAACTTGACATAGAAGGTTTCTCTAGTTAAGTAGTAATTTTCAACATTCTTTTATCTTGTTAAAATTGAAGGTGATCACTAGGTTTTTGTCATACCCTAAATTTGACCCTGAACAATACATTTATTATAGCGTTAACATCATCTGCATAGCATAACATGCATTTCATCTCGCATAGTGCTCAAAAAGTAAGCCAGAATAAATTTTTGGATTTACAGATAAACCGGTCAAACTGAATCTCAACTTTGCGTAAAATCAGTGGACAAAAAATTTCAAAATTGAGCTTGCAGACGTCAATTATATATCCACATTTCACTTAGTTTAACCTAGCATGCTCGTTTTAATTTTTCAACTACTTTTTCGATCGCATTTTGATCAATCTGAGCCTTCTAACCGATCAAATTTTATTTCAAAAATTGATCAAATGTTGTATTTTTCCAAGTGGTTTATTCTGCGTTGATAATTTTGGTACATTCAGTTTATTTTTTCAAGCACTTTTGCGCCTAACAATTTTTCGTTTCGAGTCCGTTTATTTTTAATTTTTTCGTCAAAATATTCAAAATAATTAAATAGAATTAGTTGTGGTTTCACTTTAGTTTTATATTAATTATTTTAACATATTTACTTTTGTGTGTTTCAACTTATTTTTAATTCATTTTTATCACTAAAAAAATTATAAACAAAAACATTATTGTCAGAAAACCCTAGTTGGTATTGTATGGTTGTGAAAAAAATCAAAAGTGGCGCCATTTGCCATTCTCTCTCTCAATTCAAAATATAACACCAAAGTAGGTTAACAAGACTGAAAAATAAGAAAGGAGAAAATTCAGACCATAAAAAAGGGGGCGTGTAACGTCCTTCTCATTAATTAGAAAAAGAGGAGGCCTGGAAAAGGGAAGAAAAAAAGGCAAGCTTGACCATAAAAAGGGACATGATGCTACAGTAGGGAAAAGGATACCAACTCACAAAACTCCCTCCAACTTTACCTTAACTCTCTCATCTTCATACTATTCATCCATCACCTTTATACACTCTTTACACAACATAAAAACCATGTAAGTAAAACATACTTTCCACTAAAAGCACTACCATTCATTCATTTTCTACACATGGTAAAGTGAGACACAAAGTTAGGAGGAGAAAATAGAAAGAGAGTAAAGCTTAAGAGAGGAAATACATACTCCCATACCAACGGATTCACCACACCATATAGTCATCTTTCCACCCTCTACCAAGAATTGACTTCACCAAACTACAACAACTTATATGCACTATTCATCTTCTTCATGCCACAACACAAAAACCACTCATATAACATTTAACCTTCTTCTTCACATCATACAAAACACCTTTCATAACATCTTCCAATCTTCTGTCTTTATCACCTTCATTAATCCAAACAACACATTTATAGTGTTACCTGGAAGTTTTGACGCCAAGGTTTGATTGAGTATGATAAGCAAAAGAAATATTTTTAAGAAGATGTTTTGAATTCGATAGGAGTATTCTTGAATATCTTAGTCGAAGAGATCCTTTGTAAAAGGGATACGCTGGGTTAAGACTTAGAAATATTTCTGAGTTTAGACTGCAATTTCGACGGAAGCAATACTGAGGTTGCGTTTGACGAAGGTTTTTGAATTTTGAATAAAGAAGATAACTGTCTTTTATCCTTATTCGATTCTCAAAGGTGACGCGTGTATAGCTGTGGCGAATTAAAGACATGCAAGCGAAACATGTCATTTTCTGGAGAAAAGACCGTTGATAGCGGTTATTTTCAATGTAGTATAAATAGGGGTCTTAGTATGTAGGATTCTGTGTGTTTAATCATTATATAAATACTCATAAATTACTCAAAGTATCTAAGTGTGTTGAGAAAAGAATTAGTTGAGAATATACGTGTGAATCGCCATATTTCCATTTCAATTGAAGTTATTTGCAGTTTATCAATTACTTTTTCAATGCAATTTACTTTGAATTTATTTATTGCAATTCCTTTACAAATTCCGCAATTTACTTTTAAACTTCAAACAACATTCTTTAATCATGGGCACTGTCGAAGTGTTCATAGACTTTCAAATATAGTTTTATAAAAAACACATGTCCTAGGATTCCCTGGTTGATCTTGTAAAGTAAACCATTTTTGGAGAGTAGCAGTTGTTTATCAATTTTCACGGTAAACAAATTGGCGCGCCCAATGGGACAATGCTATTGTTAAAATATTTTTCTTTTTGAAATTTGTTGCATAAGTTCTTCATTTTACTATCTCTCTAAATTTGTTGTATGAGACTAAGGAGTGGTAAAATAGCCACAAACAACAAGGAAATACCAAGGAGAAGATATGTGAGGAGGATGGTGAATCAAAATCCACCAAATAATAATGGAGAACCACCCCCTTTATCTTCGACAGGGGGAATTACGGATGCAACGTCTATATCTGAACCTGTACCATCCATGATAAGTACGACACATGTGCAGTCAATTGCCCAAAGTGGACCCATTTTATCTTATGTAGAGATACAGGGTCCACCAGTTACCCCCTACAATGGGGAGTAATTTGTTCAGGACTTATGTGTTTGGATTTTCAATGCCTCGAACTGATCGCGAATAGCCCTATGGCATGCCAACTTAAATGATGGAAAGTTTGCATAATACAACATCAACATTCACAGACCCAATGGTGAATGCGACTTTGCCATTACAAGGATAAGGTTCAGGCATTAAAAATATGGGTCGAATTAGCCAGACCTTAGGGATGGGATTTCCTACCCAAATGACCAACCTCACCAATAATTCTGCAGTGGTGATAAGGCAACAAATGGACGAATGCAACCACGAAATGGTCCAAATACTTTCCCAACAAATGGGCGTGATATTTAAGCCTTTGATCCAAAACACTACCTAAACAAACCAACATATGGCAGCGCAAGTGATGCGCATTGCTGATTTCTTTGGTGTTCCACAACCCTCTCGACAATCTCAAAGGGAATGGATGATAGAAGATCCAGGGGCAGCCTTGGAAGAGGACCCCACCATTAACCAAATCCAACAAAATGTACCCCAGGCGAGCGTGGTAAATCAGGGAGTAAGATTCAAACCGCCTAGAGTCGAACCTCCTAGGCTTGAATGATAAATTCATAGGGAAAGAGAACCGAGGGTTGTGATGGTAAATAGGAATCAAAATGCCGACGAAGTCATAAATCAGATTTGGCGTGATGATCTGGTAGCAGACAATAACTTAGTGTCGCTACTGCGAAAATCGGCGCCGGCTGAACAGAAGAGTCGCCACCGTGCGTTATTTATCCCAACGGAGGGAAAGGAAACGCTCAGAGTAAACCTACCGCAAAGACGGGAAAGGAATGGTCATCGCAACCAAATCCTGGATTCGGGAGTCGGTTACGCAAGGGGAAGGTATTAGCACCCCTCACGTCCGTCGTACTCAACGGGATCCACGCTTGTTTTCTGGTACGAATTGTTATTCTATCTACTCTACAGGTCTGGGGTTAAAAAGAAAATAAAATGACTCGGCAAAGTATCACACTTTATGCCTACGTATTCCCGTCTGGAACGAGAAATCAGAGTCAACGTAGTTCGCCTACCTACGGGGAAGGAGGGGAAGGTTGCTCGCTAGGATATCGCATTCTATGCCTACGTACTTTCATACAGCATGAAAGATCAGAGCAAACGTAGTTCGGGCCACGTACGGCACCAGTCTGTTTTGATTGTTTTTATTCCTTATGAAAAAGGTTTTTCTGATTACAGGTCCAAGCGGACAAAAATTGACGTTTTGATGAGTTCACATTCTTTTACGGAAGAAGTGTCTTTTATTGTGTTTGAAATCTTTATTGTGTTTTTCTGTTTGTTTTGAGAAAGAAGAGACAGAACTCTAACCTATGGTTGAAAAGGGAATCAAACTAACCTAATGTTATCATGCATAGGTTAAGACCTAATGTCTATCATGCTCCCCTCTTGCACAGAGAGAAACAGAGATCCTAAGGGAATAGACGGAAACAGAAACAATAGCAAATATATAATAAAGCAGTACAATATGCATGAATGCAACAATACAAGCGAGGCAAGGGAGTCCCACTCAACCTCGAACCTAGAAAACCACAGGCAAAAGTGAACAGAATCCACTTTCAACCTAACAGGTTAAACAGAAAGCAATACAGTCCGGGAAATTCAATCAATACATCAAGAATCATAAACAGCAAAAATAAACAGCAAAAGCAATCTTCATCAACATCTATCTTCAAGTCATCTTCAACCCTCCACAAGCTTCAAGCAAGCATTAGTCTTTATCTTCATAGCCTTCAAGCAAGGGCTTCGTCTTCAATCTTCAAGCCTTCAGTCAAGGTCTCTATCATCATTCTGCAATGGCTTTTCTTCAAGTCTCAATCTCCCAGCTGAGGAACCAATCACAAGAATGAACTGGGGTGTTAAGCAATTAGTTGACCACCAAAGGTGGCAAACAGACTGCTAACAACACATAGAATATTTTCTCTCAAGAGTTCTATCTCTTAGACACTATCACCAAGCCTTCCAAAGGAAGGGGGTGAATGTCTTAGAGAGACTCTGCATCATAGAGAGGGATGGAGGTAAACAAGACCTTCCATGTTTGTGAATCAAGTTTTCTACTCTAGAGCTCTGCCTAGCTCCTAAATCCTATAACCTTCAACAGCTGCCAGCAAGAGATACTCCTCATCAACTCTGGAAGTTGGTCTTCATTCTTTAATCTTCAATGGCCTTCATCATCAAAGTCTTCAGCTCAACCCCAAACCCCAAGCAAGCCCCAATACCCCACACAGTCAAAAAATAACCCTAGAGAGGGCACACCACACAGTCAAGCAAGCATAAGCAATATACTAATAGTAATAGTAGAATAGGGGAAACCTAGTAATTTCTAAGGGATCTATTATCTACCCATAATACCCCTATAGTCCCATACCTCAAAATTCAAACTACAACTCCTAAAAGAAATGATTTACTTCACCTATGTTATTTCTAAACCCTAGTTTTGCTTCTTCTAATCCCACCTAAACAAATCATCTAAAATTAAGTTCTAAAATTATGAATTAAATTTTATATACAAGCTAAAGTTCTAAGTTAATCACCCTAAAAAGAATGGATCAAAAATGTAAAAGCATCTAACTACACTAAAATCAACAATATCATGAATCAAATTAAACCACTTAAAAGCTATTTAAAAGAAAAATATTCTAAAAATGCTAAAACAAAATAAAATTGGAATTTTATTATTTCTTAATTTTCTTAACAGAAATATGAACCTAATGAAAAAACAACCACTAAAAAATAAGCATTTTTCATTTTGTTATGATTTTTTTGAAGAATTAAAAGAATTGAAAGAAATTAATATGAATTAAATGACTTAAGGGTGCAATTAGCATTTATTTTCAGTTAAAACAAGAGGATGGGCCCAGACTGGGAGGCGCGTATAGCAAAGCGCGTCTGGGCCCAATTGATCAGAAAAAACTCACAAAAAGAAATAAACTGAAACGGTGTAGAAAGCAAGAATAACAGTTCAAAACACGCTGGGCCTTGAAAGCAGGGGTGTGGGTATCAAAATGATTTAGGCCCATTTGCCTCCGTTTAATGAAACGGGGCGTTTTGGCCAGTTCAGTCTCCCTCTCAAAATCCATTCAAATCTGGGCCGTTGGATTAGCTTGTGGTCAACGATTCTTGCCCTCATCTGACGATCATTACATCGTCTTCTCCAATGGACTAGGGTTTCCACCATTATCGAGCTCTGCATGCAGCTTCATTAACCAAACTTACACCTTCTCATACAACCTCGATTCTCCATGAAACTCAAATCTGTAAAGAGCAAAATTGCTCTACTTCTTCCCCTCTACACAGCCATGGCATTATTTCCCTCTAAAACTCAATCAACATCCAAACCCGATAGGTAGAAGTTCCTGGTTCCACCACTTTGCACTGAGATCAAACTTGCCAACTCTTGCTAACTTTTACCCTAACACAATCTACACACTTTGCTGATCATTTTAAGCTATCTAACCAATATTATCAAGCCCTAACCTAGGAGTTCTAAGCCCTAACAGCTTTGGTGCACCAATGGTAACCTCCATGAATTGCCTTCAAACTCAACAGAAATGATCATCTAACCAATCCTAACCATTCTAACCTAATAATTCTCTAACATGCTAACTAAATCATGCTAATTCGAAAGGAAAACTAACCTGGTTTAAAGATGGAAACAGGTGCAGAATTCCTTGTATCCAATGCTTGCAATGCTTGGGAATTGATCAATAAGCTTGCTTCTTGGTTCTGTATGCACTATCACTTGCTCAAACCTCTTGGATTCTTGTAACCACTTCTTCTTGCACTTTGGATGATGAAGTTGGATAGCACAAATTCTACCTCAATTGAGCCAAATCTTGATGGAAGCTTGATCTTGAATGAAGGTAGATGATGATAGGATCAAGGATTTTGGAAATTGATGAAGGTTTGATAGAGTTTGGGATGAATTTGCACACTTGAAGAATGAGATGAAACTTGGTATTTTGATCAAAATGAATCACCAACCCTTGAATGAAGCCACTCTACCCAATATATAGATGAAATTAGAAAGCTCTAGAACTTTGTAGAAACTTCTTGTGCACACTTTCCTTGAATTTTGGATATGTTACTTCCATTGTAAGCCACCTAGCATAACTTCCAAATTTTGAACCAAACTCAAAAATCTACTTTTGCCAATGTTCTTAAAACACTTTTTCCAATCAAAATGACCTATAATTTCATCCCATTTGGCCATTTTATGAAAAATCTCAAATTTAGGTCACTTTTATTCATTAAATTCCCTTTTTAAATGACCAAATTTGAAACCTTGAGCTATGAGCCTTTCCAAACTTCCATGATCACTTCTCTAGACTCAAAATGTCATTTGGAGAAAGTTTGATGTTGTGATGTTTTTCATTTGAAGCTTCCTTGTATGAGTTTTGGGCATAGGCTTGAAATGACCTGTAATTCTCAAATGACCAAAATACCCTTTGCTTGCCAAGACCATAAGTAGAGTTCCACAAATCAGATGAAGGCATACCATACCTCTATAGAAAGCTAAGACAAAGAGGAACAACTATTATGTTGACCAGAAATCCATTTGAAATCTCCTTGAGGGGTAAAAGTTGCTTGGAAGACAAGTAACTTTCACAGACAAAATTTCAGATACCCCAGATGACCTGTAACTTGCAAGGACCATAACTTGAGTTCTATAAGTCTCCTTGATATCTTCCACCACTCAAATTAATGGTCTTGAGATCCTCTACAAGTTTCATGTTGGCCAAGGATCCATTTGAAGCATGCATTTTGACTTATCTTGCTTGGAAGTTTGACCTAAACTAGGGGATTTTACACAGAAACCCTAATTTAGAAACTCCCCTTCTTCTTGATTTCTCTTGATTTCTTCTTGGCACCACCCCACATCCTCATCTACATGTCAAATGATGAACCCCATATCTCTCAAACAGGCCTTGATGCCCTTCAATCAATCAATTGACCTAGGGTTGACCCAGGGTTGACCCAGATGAAACCCTAGTTGACTGTCTTCAACTGCAACTCTTGTGATCACATCAATGACTTGTCTCACTTTCAAAATGACTCTCTAAGTCCTCCATGATGTCTAGATACCCTCTATGCTCAATCCATAGTTCACAACTTCTCTGATGGTCTTCAAATGCCCTCAAGGTAGGAGAGAGACCCACTGCTTGATCCACTGACTTCTTAGATTTCAAGTTCTTTCTGATGACTTAGATAAGATTGAATTTGAATAATAACCTCTTGATAGGCTCATAGAGATGAGAATAGTACTTGATCCCTTGTTGGATGATTTGCTATGCTATGTTATGCAGATGATTAGATTATGTACATGACTTCTATATGCAAATGCTAATGCAATTGATACATAAACTAAGTGAAATAGGTTGAGCAAATTTTAGGGTGCAACAGCTGCCCCTATTCAAGCGACTTGGACCCGATTGGGTGAAGAGCGAACGGCCTTCAAACATTCGTGGTACGAGACGGTTGAATACTAAGAACCCGGAAATTTGCCAACCGCAGAAATAAACTGCACCACTGCTTGGGGAACGACATTCATCAACTGAATCTAACTGTTACGGCAACCAACTGATCCAACAGCGACCGTGCTGGGGATTATTTTCATCAGCCTAAAAATGATTCTATCATCAAAGGGATAGAACTTTGTCCACGTTGGAACGCCTGTTTCGTCAACTCGAAGAAATCTCAACTAAGCTTGTCCACATTAGGACTCCACCTGCTGTCAACCCGGAAAAATCTCGGCGACTTCGCTGGGGATGACTCGTCTGCATTTCATCAGCATGAGGGAATTCTATCAACACAGGAATGAATTGTCCGCGTCAGGAATAAATCGTCCCCGTTAGTGATAAACTCTTCCACGTTAGGAATACACTTGTCCACATTAGGAATAAACATCGTCCATGTTAGGAATAAGACTTCGTCTGGATCTGTCCACGTCAGGACTAAACTTTCCACGTAAGGAATACATCTTTTTTCCACGTAAGGAATCACCTTCTTTCCACGTAAGGAATACATCTTTCCACGTAAGGAATACATCTTTCCACGTTAGGAATAAACTTCTTTCCACGTTAGGAATGCATCGTCCACGTTAGGAATAAACTTTCCATGTTAGGAATAACCTTTCCACGTTAGGAATAACTTTTCCACGTTAGGAATAAACTTTCCACGTTAGGAATAACCTTTCCACGTTAGGAATAACTTTTCCACGTTAGGAATAAACTTTCCACGTTAGGAATCACCTTTTCCACGTTAGGAATACATCGTCCACGTTAGGACTCACCTTTCCACGTTAGGAATAACCTTTCCACGTTAGGAATACATCGTCCACGTTAGGACTCACACCTCGTCTTGATTTGTCCACGTCAGGACTCACATCTCGTCTTGATTTGTCCACGTCAGGACTCACATCTCGTCTGCACAAGAAAATCCTATCAGCATGAGGGTAAAATTGTCCACGTCAGGACACCGTTCGTTGACCCGAAGAAATATAAATTCGTCCACGTCAGGACTCGCGCATCTTCGACCCGTCGAGGAAATAAAACCTGTCCACGTCAGGACTCACGCTTTGCCAACACGAAGAAAGATAAATTTGTCCACGTCAGGACTCGCGCATCTTGACAACACGAAGAACTATAAACTTGTCCATGTCAGGACACACATTCCATCAATACCGAGAAATCGAATCTGTCCACGTTAGGACTAGCACATCTCGTCAACCCGAGGAACTAAATCTGTCCACATTAGGACACCCATTTCGCTAGCACGAAGAAATCCCGTCAATATAGGAATAAATCGTCCACGTCAGGACTCATTTCTCCATTGGTCCCAACCCACAACCTTTTAGCACTGGCGTGACAGCGACTTTGAGGCGGACTCTACTGGGGATATTTGGAAACCAAACTACCGGACGCCTGTTCTGATAACCGGCGGCAGCCTCTGAAATTATGATTCATGAAACCTTTTGATGCTGACGTGACAACAATTTTGAAGAAAGTAATCCGCTGGCCGGACTAGAGAAACTTCAACGAGCAACTCTGGCGTGGAAAACAAGAGACATTTACACAAATAACTCTGCTCGGGGACAAAGAGAAATCTCGCCTAATAACTCTGTGGGGAATAATGCCCAAAACTGACATTATCGTTGACTGTCTCACGTCGAGATCTTGAATGTTTGGTAATTCATTTGAGCAAGAGCTCTCTCCACCTGCAAGAGAAACAATACTTGAAAACAAACGGTTAACCAACCTGGCTTATGTTTCAAAATGCATATGTTTGACAATGATGCAATGCTCCATTCGACATGGAAATGCTACGCACTTTATTTGGTGGATGCAAGTATGACACTATATGCCGATGCAAGTGCAGACTCGAACTGCTGGGATACAGGAACCGCTTTAACAAAATAAATGCTGCAGACAACGCCAACTCCGCTGGGGAAGTAACCAGGTGCCATAGAATTATTCCAGCAAAATAAATACTGGAAGAATGAAGCCCGCTTCGCGGAGGAATAACTGAATGCGCCAATCAGGATTGGACTTCTGCTAGGGAGTGAACAGGCATCACATGGTATTCCGACGAAATAAATGCCGGAGCACACAACCAACTCTGTCGGGGAGAGTCTTAATCTTCGAGTTCCACTGGGAGGAAAGAACACCTGTTGGAAAGAGAACTCCGCTGGGGACGAAACGATTCTCTTGGGGAAAATCCACTGACTCCGCTGGGGGAGAGTAAATGACCCTACCGGAAAGGGTAAACTATCTGAGTACAGCTCACAAGTTGGAAATATTGATCTTCTGAGGCTAAACCACTCTGCTTAAGATAGGGGACCCTTTTGGGGGACACCACACCGTCTGAATACAGCCTTACAATCTTGGAATCGCCAAACTCTGCTGAAGATAAACGACTTTGCTGGAGAATGTCCTTTGGATAAGCTACGACTAGCTGGAGAATTTGATCTTTCTTTGGTAAGTAATATTGTTATCTTGGAAGCGCGACCTGCGTGGGGATCGAGTCTTTCGTTACTGCAATCTTTTGATCGTCCATTTCATACGGCCATGAACCCTGCAACACCACAAACAAGACAAGACAAGTATACGCAACCACATCTATTCAGGTTAGCGTTAGTGACATTGTTTTCAGTTAATTCAAAGTTTTAGCAATTATTGACAAGGGCCAGTGACGTTATACACATGCCAGTTTCATTAAACCTAGGCGTTTATCATGCACAAAACAGTAAAGAATCAGCATCAAATACTGAATAACATATTTTATTGATAGGGCCCCTGAATGGACGGAGTTTTGTACACGGGATGCAACTCCTGAAAAGAGGAAGTTACGCACAACAAATATACAAGTATGCACAAGAAGCATAAATATAATGACAAATCAAATTTGTACACATGTCGGCAACGGGATGCAGACGAACATCACGAACTGATCCTCCTATGACTCGCCCGACTCTAATGCTTTCTCGGTATCCACACTTTCGAAGAAATTGTATCTGATAATCGACCCCTCAGGTATATTCTCCCGCACCAATGCTCACTGCAGTATCAAATTCGGACCGCAGTCATTTTGCTTTTCAAATCCCTAACTTTTGCGTGAACCGCCCTTTACGGGTTTTCAGTTCACCGGGATACCCTTTTTTTGCCGAAGCCGCCCAGTGTAGGTTTTCAACTTCGCGGGTGTACATTTTTTCACTTTTATCCCTAACTTTTGCCCGAACCTTTCATTCTGTTTTTGGTTCGCCAGGATGCCCCATTTTTGCCTGGACTCTCTTTTTTCTGTCCAGCGGGTCAATTTTAAGCAAAGTATTTTTTAACTGCGTCCGAATTCATAGGCGACGTAAAGTCTTCACCGTCCATGGTGGACAACAACAAAGCCCCTCCTGAAAAGACTTTTCTGACAACGTATGGCCCTTCGTAGTTGGGGGTCCATTTGCCCCTGTGATCTGCCTGCGGCGGGAGAATCCTTTTCAGCACAAGGTCGCCCGTCTGAAAGCTCCGAGGACGTATCTTCTTATCATACGCTTTCTTCATTCGGCTCTGGTACAAACGACCGTATGCTAGAGAAGCTAGCCTCTTCTCATCCATTAAACTCAGTTGGTTCAACCTATCTTTCACCCATTCTGCCTCGTCTAGTTGGACATCTCGTAGTACTCTCAGAGAAGGAATCTCAACTTCCAGTGGTAACACTGCTTCCATTCCATATACCAACGAGAATGGGGTTGCCCCGGTTGATGTGCGTACCGTCGTACGATAACCGTGCAAAGCGAAGGGTAGCATCTCATGCCAATCCTTATAGGTCACCACCATCTTTTGAACGATCTTCTTTATATTCTTATTGGCCGCTTCAACAGCGCCATTCATCTTGGGTCGGTAAGGGGAGGAGTTGTGATGCTCAATCTTGAAATTCTGACAGAGCTCCTTCATCATTTTGTTATTCAGGTTTGAACCATTGTCCGTGATTATCCGCTCGGGGATTCCATATCTGCAAATGATATCTCTTTTGATGAATCTGGCTACCACCTGCTTAGTTACATTTGCGTAAGACGCCGCTTCCACTCACTTGGTGAAATAATCGATTGCTACTAGAATGAACCGGTGTCCATTAGAAGCCGTCGGCTCGATCTTTCCAATCATATCGATGCCCCATGTCGATTGCGCGAAAATAAGGTGCCGGCAAAATAGAAGAGTCGCCACCTTTCGTTATTTATCCCTCAGAGCGGGAAAGGAAACGATCGGAAAAACCTGAAGAATAAGGGTAAGACAAGATACCCTCCTCAAAGGGGCCTATCAAGGTTATTATCTCGTGACAACACTCAAGTAATTAATTGTTTCAACAACCAATGGGCCTAGGCCCGTAAGTTTATGTATGCGCATTTTATCAAAAACATCGGTGTTTTCATTCGCAAACAAAACAGATAAATGCTAAATGGGCAAGCAGAATTGCTGAATAATATGCATTTTATTGATGGTGGACCCCTGAATGGGTAAATAAATGTTTTACAACAGAGGCAAGCTCCTGGAATGAGGAAGCCGCGCAAAAATAAAACATAACTATACATCAGTATGTACAAATGTCGGCAACGAGGCGTAGACGAACACCATGAGTTGATCCCTCTAAGACCCACTCGACTTCGATACTTCTCCGACGTTTCAGCTTCGGAAGAGATTGATTCAGATAAACGGCCCTCAGGTCCTCCAAACCACTAAACAATGAAAGTCCACGCGGAACGCAGTCATTTGCTTATTCAAATCCCTAACTTTTGCGTGAACCGCCCTTTACGGGTTTTCAGTTCACCGGGATACCCTTTTTTGCCGAAGCCTCCCAGTGTAGGTTTTCGACTTCGCGGGTGTACATTTTTTCAATATATCCCTAATTTTTGCCCGAACCTTTTATTCTGTTTTTGGTTCGCCGGGATGCCCCTTTTTTGCCTGGACTGTTTCTTTTTTGTCCAGCGGGTCTCTTTCAAGCAAAGTATTTTTTAACTGCGTCCGCGTTCACCGGGGATGCAAAATCTTCACCATCCATCGTGGATAACAACAAAGCTCCTCCTGAGAAGACCTTGCTGACGACATACGGCCCTTCGTAATTCGGAGTCCACTTGCCCCGATGATCGGAGTGTGGCGGAAGAATCTTCTTCAGGACGAGATCACTCGTCTGAAAGCTTCTAGGACGCACCTTCTTATCATAAGCTTTCTTTATTCGGCTCTGGTACAGGCGACCAAATGCAATCGATGCTAACCTCTTCTCGTCCATCAGGCGGAGTTGGTTCAAACGATTCGTAATCCATTCTGCCTCGTCGAGTTTCACATCAACCAAAACTCGCAAAGAAGGAATCTCCACTTCTAATGGTAGGACAGCTTCCATACCGTACACCAAGGAGAAAGGAGTTTCCCCGGTCGACGTACGCACCGTCGTACGATAACCGTGCAAGGCGAACGACAACATCTCGTGCCAATCTTTGTATGTCACAACCATCTTCTGAACAATCTTCTTTATATTCTTGTTGGCCGCCTCAACAGCGCCATTCATCTTTGGCCGGTAAGGAGACGAGTTGTGGTGTCCAATCTTGAAGCTCTGGCACAGCTCCTTCATCATCTTATTATTCAAATTCGAACCATTATCAATAATGATCCGCTCGGGAATTCCATAGCGACAGATTATGTCCCTCTTTATGAATTTAGCTACCACCTGCTTGGTCACATTAGCGTACGAGGCTGCCTCCACCCATTTGGTGAAGTAGTCGATGGCTACCAGAATGAAACGATGACCATTGGATGCAGTGGGCTCGATCTTGCCTATCATGTCGATGCCCCACATGGAGAACGACCAAGGGGAGGACATGACATTCAATGGGCACGGCGGCACATGAACTTTATCAGCATAAATCTGGCATTTATGACATTTCTTCGCGAATCTGAAGCAATCCGACTCCATAGTCAGCCAG
Source organism: Lathyrus sativus (assembly GCA_963859935.3). NCBI lineage: Eukaryota > Viridiplantae > Streptophyta > Magnoliopsida > Fabales > Fabaceae > Lathyrus > Lathyrus sativus. The sequence continues at coordinate 260,778,814 of OZ012738.1, forward strand.
TAATACCCTGCTCTCAGGATCTTTCTCGTCATAGCATGCCCGCCGGTGTGCGTACCAAATGTGCCCTCATGGACTTCTTCCATGAGCATACTCGCCTCTTTCTCATCTACACATCTGAGTAGCACAAGATCGTGGTTTCTCTTATACAACACTCCGTCAGGATTGAGATAAAAGTTTCCGGATAGCCTCCTCAGAGTCTTCTTATCCTGGGTAGACACACCCGCAGGATACTCCTTAGTCATAAGGAAGGTCTGGATGTCGTGGAACCATGGCTTGCCGTCGGCGGCATCCTCGATTGCAAAGACAAATGCCGGTCTGTCAAGACGCGAAAGCACAATTCTTGGAGCCTCATTCCAAAAATTGACCTTATACATTGAAGCCAACGTGGCTAAGGCATCCGCCATCTGATTTTCAGCCCTGGGTACATGATGAAGTTCCACTCGATCGAAGAAAGGAAGTAGCCTCCTGGCATAATTCATGTACGACACTAAATTCGCTTGACGAGTTTCCCACTCCCCTTTAATCTGATTGATTACAAGCGCTGAGTCACCATATACGTCTAGATTCTTGATTCTCAAATCAATTGCCTCTTCTAGACCCATGATACATGCTTCATACTCTGCTTCATTGTTGGTAACTGGAAACGTCAGTCTCGCAGTAAACGGGATGTGGGATCCGTGAGGAGTCGTGATGATAGCCCCGATACCACTTCCATAGGAATTAACCGCTCCGTCGAATATCAACTTCCACTGAGACTTCCTATCTGGCCCCTCATCGGGCAATGGCTCATTGCAATCCTTCGCTTTGAGAAACATAATATCCTCGTCAGGGAATTCAAACTTCATCGGCTGGTAGTCTTCGATTGGCTGTTCGGCAAGGTAATCAGACAATACGCTTCCCTTAATGGCTTTCTGGGAGACATACTGAATATCATATTCCGTTAACACCATTTGCCATATGGCAATCCTGCCCGAGAGAGCCTGCTTCTCGAAGACGTACTTGATCGGATCCATCTTCGAAATTAGCATAGTGGTGTGATTGAGCATATACTGTCGTAGACGTTTGGCAGCCCAAGCTAATGCACAACACGTCTTCTCCAGCATCGAGTATCGAGATTCACACTCAGTGAACTTTTTACTCAAATAATAAATGGCATGCTCCTTTCTGCCCGTCTCGTCGTGCTGACCGAGAACACACCCCATACTATTCTCCAGAACCGTCAGGTACATGATTAATGGCCGTCCAGCCACTGGGGGTATCAAGATTGGAGGTTCTTGAAGATACTGCTTTATTTTGTCGAATTCCTTCTGGCAATCCTCGTTCCAAGTAATCGCCTGATCTTTCTTTAAAAGCTTGAACATCGGTTCACAAGTGGCCGTGAGCTGAGAGATAAACTTTGCAATGTAGTTTATTCGGCCCAAGAAACCACGAACTTCTTTTTCTGTTTTCGGCGCTGGCATTTCTTGAATAGCTTTTATTTTCGCAGGATCAACTTCAATACCTCGTTCACTAACGATAAACCCCAATAACTTTCCGGACCGCACTCCAAAAGTGCATTTGTTAGGATTCAGCCTCAGCCTGAACTTCCTAAGCCTCTCAAAAAGCTTCAATAAGTTGACCAGATGCTCTTCCTCCGTTTGGGACTTTGCAATCATGTCATCAACATAGACCTCGATCTCATGGTGAATCATATCATGAAACAAAGTTACCATTGCTCGCTGGTAAGTGGCCCCTGCATTCTTCAGACCGAAGGGCATTACCTTATAGCAAAATGTTCCCCAGGGGGTGATAAACGTCGTTTTCTCCATGTCCTCCGGTGCCATCTTAATCTGATTGTAACCGGAGAAGCCATCCATGAACGAAAACACGGAGAACTGGGCTGTGTTGTCGACCAACACATCGGTATGAGGCAACGGGAAATCATCCTTAGGGCTCGCCCTATTCAAATCCCGATAATCGACGCACATGCGTACCTTACCGTCCTTCTTCGGTACAGGCACTATGTTGGCGACCCACGGAGGGTAAGCGGTAACGGCTAGAAATCCTGCGTCCAACTGCTTCTGGACTTCTTCTTTGATTTTTACAGCCATGCCTGGTCTCGTCCTCCTAAGCTTCTGCTTGACTGGAGGGCAATCTTCTCGCAACGGCAAGCGATGAACCACGATATCTGTGTCAAGTCCGGGCATATCTTCGTATGACCAAGCAAAGACGTCACTATACTCTCGAAGCATCTCGACCAGTCTATGCTTGACATCATTCTGCAGCGCAGCCCCTACTCTGACACTTCTGACGAGCTCCTCAGAACCCAGATTTATGATCTCAATATCTTCCTCGTGAGGCAGAATAACCTTTTCCTCTTGTCTCAATAAGCGGGCCAACTCTTCCGGAAGGTCTTCGTCTTCATCAATCTCATCCTCGGCTTGATAGATCGGGCAATCGAAGTCGTAGCGAGCCGTAGAGGGTCCAGAGTCGATGTTATCTGTTATGTGGATCCTGCAATAACAAGGGTTAAGTTTAAAGCAAGAATATGCAGGTTAGCACAAACCTCGTTGCCATTTTGCTGTTTTTCGAAATAAACACAAAACAGGAATAACAGAGAACACAATATTTGAGTACGAAGAAAACGCCTTTTATTTATTAACAAAATGCATGTACATAATCCAACAAGGCCCTGACAATAAAACCACTATGCCCCGGGCAGGACATAGGGTTGTACAAAGATTGTAAAAAGCAAATCATTACTCTTCACTTGTCAGCGGGATAATCTCCTTGATGGTCCAATTGTTGAGGCGCTCGCCCGGCTTGTTCGGTTGAATCCAGGCGTCAAGATCACAATCACTATCCCCGCTGTCCTCAGACGCTGCGTTGATGCTTTCGAAAATCACTCCACCCTTGGTGAATAGGATCGGCCCCTTCCCGCGAGATGAACTGCTAGACGAAGAGGATGAAGCTTCAGCTTCAGGAGAGTACCCCAATCCAAACTTATCCTGCTTGATTGGTATATCCAAAACATGCCCCTAGCCTGGGGTGGAACCGGCTTCGACGACGGCCTGAGCTTCTTTGAATGAGGAGAGATTCATCTCCTGCTTCTCTATGACGACAGGAGCTACCTCTTTCACCTTGACGGTTTCAAATGCTTGGCAGAGAGTTTCATGGATTTCGCCATCCATTTCAACATACTTAAAGGATGACAAGTGGCTCACCATAATGTCCTCCTCACCACAGACGGTTACTATGCTGCCCCCGACAGCATATTTGAGCTTTTGATGCAGCGTGGACGTCACGGCACCAGCAGCATGGATCCATGGCCGACCTAAGAGGCAACTGTAGGCGGGCATGATATCCATGATATAGAAAACCGTATCAAACGTCTCTGGACCAACCTGAATCGGTAGGGTCAACTCTCCGAAAACGTGACGCTTAGTTCCATCAAAGGCTTTTACTACCAGATCACTGGGCGTGCAAAGCAATCCACGAGTGTCCAACTTCATTAATGCCTTCTTCGGAAGCACATTAAGCGACGATCCCGTATCCACCAGGACATGCGACATGATTGTGCCTATGCACTCTATCGAGACGTGCAAGGCGCTATTGTGATCTCTTCCTTTAGGAGTCAGCTCTAAATCTGTGAATCCCAGCCCATTACCAGCATTAACATGGGCTACCACCTCTTCCAGCTGATTTACTGATATCTCCTGCGGCACGTAGGCAGCGTTCAATACCTTCAGTAACGCATTGCGGTGCGCTTCAGAACACAGCAACAAGTTAAGAATAGAGATCTTTGATGGAGTCTGATGAAGATGATCTACGATCTTGTAGTCGCTCTTCTTGATTAATCGCATGAACTCTTCAGCATCTTTAACTAGCAAATCCTTTTCTGCCCCACAAGGGACCTCTTCGGCGGCTTTGCCTTTACCCTTATCAGCAGCGTCAGCTCTGACCACTTTCTCTGCCGCAACCTCTGTCGGTGCAAACACTCTTCCGCTTCGAGTGATGCCACTGACTCCGGTAAGATTCTGCGCAGTCGATCCGTATGGTTCCAGCTCTAACTTCTGACCATTGCAATAGACTTCGGCACCATAATGCCATGGAACGGCGTTAGTGCTTTCGAATGGGATTGGCCCGGCCCTGGTAATAGTGATTGTAGGCGGTCGGGGCGCAGAAATTGTAATAGGGTGACGAGGAATAGTAATGGTAGCGACTTCATCTGCCTGTCTCAGCACAACCTCCCCTGATACACTTTCAACTCTCCGGTTGAACTGCAAAATACCCTCGGACATCAGACTTTGGATACCTTCTACCAGCTGCTCACACCCATCAGGAAGTGTAGCACAAGCCATACATAACTCTCCGCATCCAGGAAAGAAGCCCTTCTTCAGCAACTTAGCCTTGACAAAACTAAGCGGCGCTCTCAAGTCTGTGACATCAGTCAGCAAGTCTGAACTCTCCTCAGTGATAACGACGTTCACTCCGCCTCCCCTATGGTGGGGCATAGGGTTCTTGGTAACGTTGGGCACACTATCAGAAAAGTTAATAACCTTGGCGTCCACCAAGTCCTGCACTTTGTGCTTAAAAGCTTTGCAATTCTCAATCGTATGGCCTGGTGCCCCAGTATGGAAATCACAAGTAGCATTGGCGTCATACCCCGGTGGCGGTGCCCCTGTCAAGGGAGCCAACGTCCTTTTTTGAACTAGCTGAAGCTGCAGCAAGGTTTGCAAAAGCTGCGCATACGACATAGGTGGAGTTTCAAAATGACGGCTTGCCAAAGGAGCCCGGTTCTGATATTTCCTATACCCCTGCTGATTCTGCTGCTGAGGCTGCTGCTGCCGCTGCTGCGGCGGAGCAGCTGGGATATTTATGCTAGCAATCTGTTGCTGAGGGCCCTTGCCCTTTCTCCGAGCATTGGTGACAGCACTTGCATCCCCCTCTCGACGCTTGCCAGCGTAAGGTTTCTTACTACCTCCTCCAGCTGAGGATGATTCGCCCTGAATTTTTCCAATCTTTATACCGTTCTCGACATGCTCGCCCATAGTGATGAGAGCCGAGAAAGTCTCAGACATGCCACTGACCAGCTTTTCATAGTAGATTCCAGGAAGGGTAGCCACGAACATTTGCACTAGCTCGCGCTCAACCATCGGCGGTTGTACCCGAGCAGCCAATTCACGCCACCGCTGGGCGTACTCTTTAAAGCTTTCATTGTTCCGCTGTGATAGATTCTGAAGCTGAACTCGGTTGGGGGCCAAGTCGCTATTGTATTGATAGTGGAGGACGAACGCTTCAGCGAGGTCTTTCCAGGTGCACACAGTAGCGGGCTCCAAGCCCATATACCATTCGAGTGATGGACCAGAAAGACTATCTTGGAAGAAGTGCATCAGCAACTTCTCATCGTCAGAATAGGCGGACATCTTTCTATAATAAGATTGAAGGTGGACCCGGGGGCAAGTAGTACCCTTATACTTCTCAAAGACGGGCACCTTAAACTTATGAGGCACCTTGAAATCAGCAATCAACCCGAGCTTGGACATATCAACGCCCAATGTGTTCTGATTTTCAATGTCTCTCATCTTGTCTTCCAGCGCTTTGAACCTGAGTCGAGCTTCAGCATTCAACTCTGCTTCTACACCTCTCTGAGAGAATATGTCATCCTGATGGTCCTCCAGGCACGGTTGAGGCACCAACAGATTTCCGACACCAGCATTGCCGTTGACCGGCCCTATGTTAACATTGGCTCCCAGACTACCATTGCCGACGCCTGCCGCATTGAGTCCGATATTAGTCATCAGATTGCCGTTAGCACTGCCGTTGCCCCCGGCAACAGGAACAACATTCTGTGGAGCATCCACTGGAGGAGGAGTAGGCACGGCCCCGCCGTGAAGTATGCCATTACTGTCAACCCTGGAAATCAAAGGTTGAACCAAAGTACGAAGCTGATCCTGACCATTAGCGGCTACCTGCATCAGTTCCATAAAACGGTCCATCCGTTCACGGAGCTCTTGAACATCTGACTGCACCTGATCCATGATCCTAGTCTGATTAGCGCAAGTTGAGTAACGGTGAATGAGTCTTTGATCAATCCTGGAGATCGGAAGCAGCTCGGAACCTGTGAACCTGGAAAACCTGTCAACATTAAAGGTTAGGAAAAGCCACAAAATGTATGTTATGCGAAATGCTTCATGCAGATGTATGTGTGTGTCTGTGTGCTTGAGAGGTTTCCCCCGATCCTAGCGCCTTGGTACCAATGCTGACAATAAGAAGAGGAGGAGAAGAAATTCGAGCCCAATCATGGAAACATCAATCTCACACATAGCATCAGCAATAGTCAAATTCGACACATCAAGGACCGAGAACTCGTACGCAACAGTCTTCCTGAGAGAGGCTGCAATAATACAATAGGAGGCGAGGGGTCCTGGATCGGGGAAACGGCACCTGTCACAGACATACGTTAATGGAATGCAAATGAACATGCAAACTAATGCAGAATATAGGCATGCAATAATATATCCAGGTAACTGCTGTGGAGATTCTGTATCAACAGTCGTTGATGAGAAGGAAACCCCGGTGTAAGACTACTGATCTGATCTGCTAAGAATGACCCTCTGATAGGACCATATATATAAGATCAAAATTCTGCTCTGTCGAGAGCAAATGTCTGATAACAAGGACCCCGGATGCATGATCAAGAGATATCTGCTGATGAGGTCTTCAGACCCCAAATCAAAAATCTGCCCTATCAAGAACAAACATACAGCTGCTGATGAGATCTTCAGACCCCACTCAAAATCTGCCCTATCAAGAACAAACCACTGATGACGATACTCTGATCAAAACCTGCCCTATCAAGAACAGACAAATCTGCATCTGAGGAACCCTGGTACCAGCATAACTGATTCACTGTCAAGAAAACCAGGTAGTCTGAAGGTCAAAGCTTCCTGCAATAAACCCAATCCCTCTCACAGGTATGGACCTAAACTGACTCAAGGTACGGCATCCTATGCGTTCATCAGCGTCACCGACTTTCAAAACTGACGATACGATTCCCAGAAGGAGTGGCATCATCAAGTCTTGAAGAGGCCTCACTTAGCTGAATCACAAATGATCGGTCCCCAGAGTCGACAATTCAACTAACCAGCAACCCACGCCAACCAAAGGAAGGGGCAGGAGGCCAACCAGAGGAACCTCGTCTGAGTGTAGATTTCGCGGGACACCAAAGCAAGCAAAGCAAGCGGGCGCCCACTAATCTCTACTCTAATTCTATGTGCACTCAAGCCCAGGTCCGGCTTCTCACTCATCAGAACTCCCATCCCACAACAGCATAAATAATCATATTATACTGAAAATAAAATGCGGGAAATAAAGTGCGAGAAGTAAAAATGCGATAAATAAACGCAACCCAACAAGCAAACACACAAGCGGTAGGATTGACCCTCTTAAGGGACGTTGGATCCCAAAACTGACTCGCTTTCGGGACGTTGGATCCCTAGGAAACTATCAAGTCCCCAGCAGAGTCGCCAGCTGTCGCTTGCGCGAAAATAAGGTGTCGGCAAAACAGAAGAGTCGCCACCTTTCGTTATTTATCCCTCAGAGTGGGAAAGGAAACAATCGGAAAAACCTGACGAATAAGGGTAAGACAAGGTCATCGCAACCATTGTCTGGGTTCGGGAGTCGGTTACGCAAGGGGAAGGTATTAGCACCCCTCACGTCCGTCGTACTCGACGGGATCCACGCTTGTTTGTTTACTTGGACGGGTTGGTTTTATTCTATCTACCTATCAAGGCTGGCTGAAAAAGAAAAGAAAAATGACTCGGCAAAGCGTCGCACTTTATGCCTACGTATTCTCATCAGAGAATGAGAAATCAGAGTCAACGTAGTTCGGCCTACGAAGGGGGAAGATGGGAAAGGTTGCTCGCTAGGATATCGCATCCTATGCCTACGTACTTCCACACTGTATGGAAGATCAGAGCAAACGTAGTTCGCGAAACTACGGGTTATCTCCTGAAAGAAGTGTTTTTTATTGTATTTGCGATCTCAACCGCACTAGAGACTATGACCTGAGAGGGAATGCGTCCTTTCTCAGATAGCTTAAGGCTCGTAACGTACGAAAGAAATCATTCATGATTACTGTATTTTAAACTGTTATGAGATGAGAAGAGAACAGGCCCAACTAGGAAGGAGACTATCAAGTCCTACTGTTGTCATGCCATGGATTCATCCTATGGTTGAGGTTTGAATAGGGAACTCCTAGAAGTTGTCATGCATAGGTTTCAACCTAAAAGTCTATCATCAAATCCTTATCAAAGGAAATGAGAGTCCTAAGGGATCATGTCAATGATACACCAAAACAGACAAAGCCTCAGCTTAACGGTAAAATGCATGCAATGCAGGTGAGGGAGGAAATGTGTGTGGGGCTTCAGCCTCCACAAGCTCATCTCGACCTCAAGCCAGTCATGAAATAACAGTAATCATACTGAAAAATAAACAACATGCTATCAAGCAATAAACAGTAAACTGCAATCATACAGAAGAATGAAAACATGCTATCAAGCAAAATAAACACATGGGCAAGGGAGCTGGGCTCTACCGAATACCCGCAAGCAAAGCCACGCAATAACAATACAAGCAGAGGGAGCAACTCAACCTCTAATGCAATCATGCTCCTAGCCTGAACTTATTCTAAATGGACTTAATCTAATGCAACAGACAAATCAAGCAAAACAAACAATACAGAAAAGAAAAACAGAAGAAAGCTTCAGCTCCTCCAACAGCTACTCAGTCTTCAGACTTCAATCATCAACTGCTTTCCAGGTATCACCCCTACAACATGAGTATCAACTCAACTTCTCCCTTGAGCTTCAGCTTCTTTGATCAGCTCCACCTTCAGGCTTCACTATCTTCAGGGATCTTCAAGTATCAACTTGGTCTTCACAAAGTCTTCAGACTTCAACAATCTCCAAGGAATCATCCTCTTCAAAGCTTCAGCTTCTAACTCAAGTGTCAACTTGATCTTCACAAAGTCTTCAGACTTCAACAATCTCCAAGGAATCATCCTCTTCAAAGCTTCAGCTTCTATCTTCAATGGCTTTTCTTCAAGTCCTGATCTCCAAGCTGAGGAATCAATCACAAGAGTAAACTGGGTGCTAAGCAATTAGTTGACCACCAAGGGTGGCAAACGTACTGCTATCAGCACAAGGAATATTTCTCTCAAGAGTTCTATCTCTCAGACATTAGCACCAAGCCTTCCAAAGGAAGGGGGTGAGTGTCTTAGAGAGACTCTGTATCACAGAGAAGAATGGAGGCAATCAAGACCTTCCATGTTTGAGAGTCAAGTTGGCTACTCTAGAGCTCTGCCTAACTCCTATATCCTACAGACTGAACAAACAAAAGCTACAACTAAGCTCCTCTTCAAGGTCTTCAAAGTCTTCAATGATGATCCACAAGATCTTCAGCTCAATCTTCAAGGCTCACCCACTCAAAAGAGAAGAAAAGAAAGCAAAACAATACAAACTATGCCCTTAAGCAACACACATACTATCCATACATTCAAAAATCAATTAAAAATACTATAATACTATATAATATTCTAGTAAAATTCTAGGGGATTCTATACATACTTACCCTTAACCCATATATTCCCCATACACTAATATGGCCTATAAAACCCAAAACAAAATTGTTCAAATCTACTTATGCAACCTAAAACCCTAATTCTACCATTCATGGTTAAATCTTCTGAATTCTTGCACAATGACCTCTCTGGGCTTCATGATGGCTTTCAAGACATCTCATAGACTTTCTCAAAGCTTCAAGTTCATTCTCAAAGTCTCAGAATCATCTGAGGAGCTCCCACAACTCTCAAGCTATGAAGCACACAACTCTGGTTTCAACCAATTCCTCTGAGGATCTCTTGACTTTCTGATGAAGGTATCAACTTTCAAACACTTGATGGGTGAATAATTGTTGGTCAAATTTTGGGGTGCAACAGCTGCCCCTATTCAAACGGCTTGAACATGACTGGGTGAGAAGCGAACGGCTCTCAGCCAATCAAGGTGCGAGACGGTTGAATACCGGTAAACCCGAAAATTTGCCAACTGCACGAGCACACGATACTCTGCGGGGAACAAATCTTTGAATACTGAAATACTAGTTGCACGGCAACTAGCTGGAGAGATACTGATCTGACATCGCCGTCAGTTATCCACGTTAACTTCTTCTGACATCATCTTCAGGCAACCAAACACCCAACATCGCCGCTGGAAGACTAAACCACCTGACATCACCGTCAGAAGCAGACAAAATTTTGAGGAACACCCAACATCGCTGCTGGGAGGTCAAACCACCTGACATCACCGTCTGAAACAAACATTGCTCTGGGAGACACTTGACGTCGCCGTCGTACAAACATCATCTCTGCTGGGGACTTAAAGAGTCTGACATCGCCGTCGAACATAATCCTCCCACATCGCCGCCGGAAACCAACATAATCTGACCTCGCCGTCGAAACAAACCTAATCTGACCTCGCCGTCAAAACAAACATTCAACCTCGCCGTCAAACACAAACATACTCTGACCTCGCCGTCAAACAAACATTCAACCTCGCCGTCGACCATATTCAACATCGCCGTCGAACACAAACATACATCCAACATCGGAGCTATATGAAACCCTGGCCCCTGGCCACTTCCAGCTTCATCTAGAAAAGATCTTCAAGTACTTCTGAAGATAAGCATCCTTGGTCTTCGAGGATGGCAACTCTGCAGGAGGTATCTTCGACTTCAGTCTAAAGAAATGGTCCTTGGCCTTCAAGGATACATGGATCTACCTTCAGGCAACTCCGCCTCTGCTATAGAGTATCCGTGACTTTAGTCAGGGATATACTTCGGCCTTCAGTCCGAAAAATGAATCCTAGGTCATTCATGACCCTGGGGATAACCTTGCCTTCAGGCACCTTCGCTTCAGCTTGGGAAATCTATGACTTCAGTCAGAGAAATGGTATCCTGAGCCATTCATGACTCTATGGGGATTCAAACACTTTGCCTTCAGGCAAACTCCGCTTCAGCTGGAGAAACATCTTCGACTTCAGTAAGAAGAAACACTATTCATTTGATCGCAATCAATCATCACCTCAGGATAACTGACTTGGTCTTCAGGCCAACACGGATCACTCTGCATACAAAAGTTGTATCTACAAATTTTTGAACTCTGTCTTTAGACACCCGTTGATTCATCAACCCGGAGATCTGAATCCACAGGAACCTTCTGATGTCGCCTTCAGGCGTTTACGAAGTCAATCTTCAGATTAGACGTCACTGTTGGAGCAAACATATCACGCCGCTAGGGACTTCAAGAATCATCTTGAACGAACAATTCCATCGGGCACCTTCAAGAATCATCCTGAACTGATAACCTCTCTGGCGACTTCATTCTGCTGGGTATTCCAGGAATCCTCCTGGGCAACTCTTGCTGGGGACGCTACTGATGAGCTCAAGAATCATCCTAAGCAAACAACTCGGGAAACAGCGCTGAGGTCTTAAGAATCATCTTAAGCAAACGGCTCTGCTAAGGGATTCAAGAATCGTCTTGAACTGAAGACTTCGCTGGGGATCTCAAAAATCATCTTGAGCAAGCGACTGTGGGGGTTACACCGGGGTCTTAAGAATCATCTTAAGAAAGCGACCTCGTTGGGGAGAATATCAGGAATCATCCTGAGCAACTGGTCCTTTGGTGGAACACCTGTAAAACAAGAATGATAATAACCTAGATCATGCGTATGATGCCTATGCTTCGGCGCCCTGCCCCACACGGTGGGAATGCTATGCGTTTATGCTAAATGCCATGCAATCATGCAATATGATGCGATCCCATTAGCAAAATAAATGCCGAGGGGAGATCCTCCTGTCAAGGGGGAAGAACTACTCCGATAGAGGAATCATCCTGCTGAGGAGAACGTGGACATGCCAATGTCATTCGGACTCTGTCTGGGGAATTGATCTCCTGGTCGACTGCTGCAGGGAAAACCATTTCAGTTGATTGCTGCAGGGGAACGAAGCTCTACGAGAACTGGGACCTGCTGATATTAATCGCGAGAATGAACTGTGTGGCCGCCATGGCTACTTTTCTGGGGATAACAACTCTGTGGGGAAACAACTTCAGCTGCTCCACACTCCACTGGGGAAGAGGGAATCATCCAGCTTCAGGAGAGAATACAATTCTGGTGGGGAATCTCAATTCCGCTGGAGACTTCAGTCTGGCACCATCAGTTACTGCATACTTCTGCGTAAGAACAGCTTCCTGCGAAACCTGCACTGGTGACCCGGTGCTGGGGGGGAAACACCTGCTTTGGCGACTTTACTGGGGAAAACACGAGCTTCGGCACCCGAACATTTCTATGAAACCTGCACTTGTGACCCGGTGCTGGGGGAGAATACGAGCTCCGGCGAGCGACTCAGCTGAGAAAATGACGTTCCTTCAGGATGCGTCTGCTTGGGGAAGAGAATCATCCCTGCCTGGGGAGACATATCAATGCTCGCTTTCTTGCGTTCAGATTCTGCGGAGGAGAGACTACTGAACTCTGCTGGAAGGAGGACTTGCCCTGCTTCGGGGATGCGCACGGCATATCTTCTAGAAGGCGCTATACCTGCAACAACACAAACAAACAGACAAGATACCCTCCTCAAAGGGGCCTATCAAGGTTATTATCTCGTGACAACACTCAAGTAATTAATTGTTTCAACAACCAATGGGCCTAGGCCCGTAAGTTTATGTATGCGCATTTTATCAAAAACATCGGTGTTTTCATTCGCAAACAAAACAGATAAATGCTAAATGGGCAAGCAGAATTGCTGAATAATATGCATTTTATTGATGGTGGACCCCTGAATGGGTAAATAAATGTTTTACAACAGAGGCAAGCTCCTGGAATGAGGAAGCCGCGCAAAAATAAAACATAACTATACATCAGTATGTACAAATGTCGGCAACGAGGCGTAGACGAACACCATGAGTTGATCCCTCTAAGACCCACTCGACTTCGATACTTCTCCGACGTTTCAGCTTCGGAAGAGATTGATTCAGATAAACGGCCCTCAGGTCCTCCAAACCACTAAACAATGAAAGTCCACGCGGAACGCAGTCATTTGCTTATTCAAATCCCTAACTTTTGCGTGAACCGCCCTTTACGGGTTTTCAGTTCACCGGGATACCCTTTTTTGCCGAAGCCTCCCAGTGTAGGTTTTCGACTTCGCGGGTGTACATTTTTTCAATATATCCCTAATTTTTGCCCGAACCTTTTATTCTGTTTTTGGTTCGCCGGGATGCCCCTTTTTTGCCTGGACTGTTTCTTTTTTGTCCAGCGGGTCTCTTTCAAGCAAAGTATTTTTTAACTGCGTCCGCGTTCACCGGGGATGCAAAATCTTCACCATCCATCGTGGATAACAACAAAGCTCCTCCTGAGAAGACCTTGCTGACGACATACGGCCCTTCGTAATTCGGAGTCCACTTGCCCCGATGATCGGAGTGTGGCGGAAGAATCTTCTTCAGGACGAGATCACTCGTCTGAAAGCTTCTAGGACGCACCTTCTTATCATAAGCTTTCTTTATTCGGCTCTGGTACAGGCGACCAAATGCAATCGATGCTAACCTCTTCTCGTCCATCAGGCGGAGTTGGTTCAAACGATTCGTAATCCATTCTGCCTCGTCGAGTTTCACATCAACCAAAACTCGCAAAGAAGGAATCTCCACTTCTAATGGTAGGACAGCTTCCATACCGTACACCAAGGAGAAAGGAGTTTCCCCGGTCGACGTACGCACCGTCGTACGATAACCGTGCAAGGCGAACGACAACATCTCGTGCCAATCTTTGTATGTCACAACCATCTTCTGAACAATCTTCTTTATATTCTTGTTGGCCGCCTCAACAGCGCCATTCATCTTTGGCCGGTAAGGAGACGAGTTGTGGTGTTCAATCTTGAAGCTCTGGCACAGCTCCTTCATCATCTTATTATTCAAATTCGAACCATTATCAATAATGATCCGCTCGGGAATTCCATAGCGACAGATTATGTCCCTCTTTATGAATTTAGCTACCACCTGCTTGGTCACATTAGCGTACGAGGCTGCCTCCACCCATTTGGTGAAGTAGTCGATGGCTACCAGAATGAAACGATGACCATTGGATGCAGTGGGCTCGATCTTGCCTATCATGTCGATGCCCCACATGGAGAACGACCAAGGGGAGGACATGACATTCAATGGGCACGGCGGCACATGAACTTTATCAGCATAAATCTGGCATTTATGACATTTCTTCGCGAATCTGAAGCAATCCGACTCCATAGTCAGCCAGTAATACCCTGCTCTCAGGATCTTTCTCGTCATAGCATGCCCGCCGGTGTGCGTACCAAATGTGCCCTCATGGACTTCTTCCATGAGCATACTCGCCTCTTTCTCATCTACACATCTGAGTAGCACAAGATCGTGGTTTCTCTTATACAACACTCCGTCAGGATTGAGATAAAAGTTTCCGGATAGCCTCCTCAGAGTCTTCTTATCCTGGGTAGACACACCCGCAGGATACTCCTTAGTCATAAGGAAGGTCTGGATGTCGTGGAACCATGGCTTGCCGTCGGCGGCATCCTCGATTGCAAAGACAAATGCCGGTCTGTCAAGACGCGAAAGCACAATTCTTGGAGCCTCATTCCAAAAATTGACCTTATACATTGAAGCCAACGTGGCTAAGGCATCCGCCATCTGATTTTCAGCCCTGGGTACATGATGAAGTTCCACTCAATCGAAGAAAGGAAGTAGCCTCCTGGCATAATTCATGTACGACACTAAATTCGCTTGACGAGTTTCCCACTCCCCTTTAATCTGATTGATTACAAGCGCTGAGTCACCATATACGTCTAGATTCTTGATTCTCAAATCAATTGCCTCTTCTAGACCCATGATACATGCTTCATACTCTGCTTCATTGTTGGTAACTGGAAACGTCAGTCTCGCAGTAAACGGGATGTGGGATCCGTGAGGAGTCGTGATGATAGCCCCGATACCACTTCCATAGGAATTAACCGCTCCGTCGAATATCAACTTCCACTGAGACTTCCTATCTGGCCCCTCATCGGGCAATGGCTCATTGCAATCCTTCGCTTTGAGAAACATAATATCCTCGTCAGGGAATTCAAACTTCATCGGCTGGTAGTCTTCGATTGGCTGTTCGGCAAGGTAATCAGACAATACGCTTCCCTTAATGGCTTTCTGGGAGACATACTGAATATCATATTCCGTTAACACCATTTGCCATATGGCAATCCTGCCCGAGAGAGCCTGCTTCTCGAAGACGTACTTGATCGGATCCATCTTCGAAATTAGCATAGTGGTGTGATTGAGCATATACTGTCGTAGACGTTTGGCAGCCCAAGCTAATGCACAACACGTCTTCTCCAGCATCGAGTATCGAGATTCACACTCAGTGAACTTTTTACTCAAATAATAAATGGCATGCTCCTTTCTGCCCGTCTCGTCGTGCTGACCGAGAACACACCCCATACTATTCTCCAGAACCGTCAGGTACATGATTAATGGCCGTCCAGCCACTGGGGGTATCAAGATTGGAGGTTCTTGAAGATACTGCTTTATTTTGTCGAATGCCTTCTGGCAATCCTCGTTCCAAGTAATCGCCTGATCTTTCTTTAAAAGCTTGAACATCGGTTCACAAGTGGCCGTGAGCTGAGAGATAAACCTTGCAATGTAGTTTATTCGGCCCAAGAAACCACGAACTTCTTTTTCTGTTTTCGGCGCTGGCATTTCTTGAATAGCTTTTATTTTCGCAGGATCAACTTCAATACCTCGTTCACTAACGATAAACCCCAATAACTTTCCGGACCGCACTCCAAAAGTGCATTTGTTAGGATTCAGCCTCAGCCTGAACTTCCTAAGCCTCTCAAAAAGCTTCAATAAGTTGACCAGATGCTCTTCCTCCGTTTGGGACTTTGCAATCATGTCATCAACATAGACCTCGAACTCATGGTGAATCATATCATGAAACAAAGTTACCATTGCTCGCTGGTAAGTGGCCCCTGCATTCTTCAGACCGAAGGGCATTACCTTATAGCAAAATGTTCCCCAGGGGGTGATAAACGTCGTTTTCTCCATGTCCTCCGGTGCCATCTTAATCTGATTGTAACCGGAGAAGCCATCCATGAACGAAAACACGGAGAACTGGGCTGTGTTGTCGACCAACACATCGGTATGAGGCAACGGGAAATCATCCTTAGGGCTCGCCCTATTCAAATCCCGATAATCGACGCACATGCGTACCTTACCGTCCTTCTTCGGTACAGGCACTATGTTGGCGACCCACGGAGGGTAAGCGGTAACGGCTAGAAATCCTGCGTCCAACTGCTTCTGGACTTCTTCTTTGATTTTTACAGCCATGCCTGGTCTCGTCCTCCTAAGCTTCTGCTTGACTGGAGGGCAATCTTCTCGCAACGGCAAGCGATGAACCACGATATCTGTGTCAAGTCCGGGCATATCTTCGTATGACCAAGCAAAGACGTCACTATACTCTCGAAGCATCTCGACCAGTCTATGCTTGACATCATTCTGCAGCGCAGCCCCTACTCTGACACTTCTGACGAGCTCCTCAGAACCCAGATTTATGATCTCAATATCTTCCTCGTGAGGCAGAATAACCTTTTCCTCTTGTCTCAATAAGCGGGCCAACTCTTCCGGAAGGTCTTCGTCTTCATCAATCTCATCCTCGGCTTGATAGATCGGGCAATCGAAGTCGTAGCGAGCCGTAGAGGGTCCAGAGTCGATGTTATCTGTTATGTGGATCCTGCAATAACAAGGGTTAAGTTTAAAGCAAGAATATGCAGGTTAGCACAAACCTCGTTGCCATTTTGCTGTTTTTCGAAATAAACACAAAACAGGAATAACAGAGAACACAATATTTGAGTACGAAGAAAACGCCTTTTATTTATTAACAAAATGCATGTACATAATCCAACAAGGCCCTGACAATAAAACCACTATGCCCCGGGCAGGACATAGGGTTGTACAAAGATTGTAAAAAGCAAATCATTACTCTTCACTTGTCAGCGGGATAATCTCCTTGATGGTCCAATTGTTGAGGCGCTCGCCCGGCTTGTTCGGTTGAATCCAGGCGTCAAGATCACAATCACTATCCCCGCTGTCCTCAGACGCTGCGTTGATGCTTTCGAAAATCACTCCACCCTTGGTGAATAGGATCGGCCCCTTCCCGCGAGATGAACTGCTAGACGAAGAGGATGAAGCTTCAGCTTCAGGAGAGTACCCCAATCCAAACTTATCCTGCTTGATTGGTATATCCAAAACATGCCCCTAGCCTGGGGTGGAACCGGCTTCGACGACGGCCTGAGCTTCTTTGAATGAGGAGAGATTCATCTCCTGCTTCTCTATGACGACAGGAGCTACCTCTTTCACCTTGACGGTTTCAAATGCTTGGCAGAGAGTTTCATGGATTTCGCCATCCATTTCAACATACTTAAAGGATGACAAGTGGCTCACCATAATGTCCTCCTCACCACAGACGGTTACTATGCTGCCCCCGACAGCATATTTGAGCTTTTGATGCAGCGTGGACGTCACGGCACCAGCAGCATGGATCCATGGCCGACCTAAGAGGCAACTGTAGGCGGGCATGATATCCATGATATAGAAAACCGTATCAAACGTCTCTGGACCAACCTGAATCGGTAGGGTCAACTCTCCGAAAACGTGACGCTTAGTTCCATCAAAGGCTTTTACTACCAGATCACTGGGCGTGCAAAGCAATCCACGAGTGTCCAACTTCATTAATGCCTTCTTCGGAAGCACATTAAGCGACGATCCCGTATCCACCAGGACATGCGACATGATTGTGCCTATGCACTCTATCGAGACGTGCAAGGCGCTATTGTGATCTCTTCCTTTAGGAGTCAGCTCTAAATCTGTGAATCCCAGCCCATTACCAGCATTAACATGGGCTACCACCTCTTCCAGCTGATTTACTGATATCTCCTGCGGCACGTAGGCAGCGTTCAATACCTTCAGTAACGCATTGCGGTGCGCTTCAGAACACAGCAACAAGTTAAGAATAGAGATCTTTGATGGAGTCTGATGAAGATGATCTACGATCTTGTAGTCGCTCTTCTTGATTAATCGCATGAACTCTTCAGCATCTTTAACTAGCAAATCCTTTTCTGCCCCACAAGGGACCTCTTCGGCGGCTTTGCCTTTACCCTTATCAGCAGCGTCAGCTCTGACCACTTTCTCTGCCGCAACCTCTGTCGGTGCAAACACTCTTCCGCTTCGAGTGATGCCACTGACTCCGGTAAGATTCTGCGCAGTCGATCCGTATGGTTCCAGCTCTAACTTCTGACCATTGCAATAGACTTCGGCACCATAATGCCATGGAACGGCGTTAGTGCTTTCGAATGGGATTGGCCCGGCCCTGGTAATAGTGATTGTAGGCGGTCGGGGCGCAGAAATTGTAATAGGGTGACGAGGAATAGTAATGGTAGCGACTTCATCTGCCTGTCTCAGCACAACCTCCCCTGATACACTTTCAACTCTCCGGTTGAACTGCAAAATACCCTCGGACATCAGACTTTGGATACCTTCTACCAGCTGCTCACACCCATCAGGAAGTGTAGCACAAGCCATACATAACTCTCCGCATCCAGGAAAGAAGCCCTTCTTCAGCAACTTAGCCTTGACAAAACTAAGCGGCGCTCTCAAGTCTGTGACATCAGTCAGCAAGTCTGAACTCTCCTCAGTGATAACGACGTTCACTCCGCCTCCCCTATGGTGGGGCATAGGGTTCTTGGTAACGTTGGGCACACTATCAGAAAAGTTAATAACCTTGGCGTCCACCAAGTCCTGCACTTTGTGCTTAAAAGCTTTGCAATTCTCAATCGTATGGCCTGGTGCCCCAGTATGGAAATCACAAGTAGCATTGGCGTCATACCCCGGTGGCGGTGCCCCTGTCAAGGGAGCCAACGTCCTTTTTTGAACTAGCTGAAGCTGCAGCAAGGTTTGCAAAAGCTGCGCATACGACATAGGTGGAGTTTCAAAATGACGGCTTGCCAAAGGAGCCCGGTTCTGATATTTCCTATACCCCTGCTGATTCTGCTGCTGAGGCTGCTGCTGCCGCTGCTGCGGCGGAGCAGCTGGGATATTTATGCTAGCAATCTGTTGCTGAGGGCCCTTGCCCTTTCTCCGAGCATTGGTGACAGCACTTGCATCCCCCTCTCGACGCTTGCCAGCGTAAGGTTTCTTACTACCTCCTCCAGCTGAGGATGATTCGCCCTGAATTTTTCCAATCTTTATACCGTTCTCGACATGCTCGCCCATAGTGATGAGAGCCGAGAAAGTCTCAGACATGCCACTGACCAGCTTTTCATAGTAGATTCCAGGAAGGGTAGCCACGAACATTTGCACTAGCTCGCGCTCAACCATCGGCGGTTGTACCCGAGCAGCCAATTCACGCCACCGCTGGGCGTACTCTTTAAAGCTTTCATTGTTCCGCTGTGATAGATTCTGAAGCTGAACTCGGTTGGGGGCCAAGTCGCTATTGTATTGATAGTGGAGGACGAACGCTTCAGCGAGGTCTTTCCAGGTGCACACAGTAGCGGGCTCCAAGCCCATATACCATTCGAGTGATGGACCAGAAAGACTATCTTGGAAGAAGTGCATCAGCAACTTCTCATCGTCAGAATAGGCGGACATCTTTCTATAATAAGATTGAAGGTGGACCCGGGGGCAAGTAGTACCCTTATACTTCTCAAAGACGGGCACCTTAAACTTATGAGGCACCTTGAAATCAGCAATCAACCCGAGCTTGGACATATCAACGCCCAATGTGTTCTGATTTTCAATGTCTCTCATCTTGTCTTCCAGCGCTTTGAACCTGAGTCGAGCTTCAGCATTCAACTCTGCTTCTACACCTCTCTGAGAGAATATGTCATCCTGATGGTCCTCCAGGCACGGTTGAGGCACCAACAGATTTCCGACACCAGCATTGCCGTTGACCGGCCCTATGTTAACATTGGCTCCCAGACTACCATTGCCGACGCCTGCCGCATTGAGTCCGATATTAGTCATCAGATTGCCGTTAGCACTGCCGTTGCCCCCGGCAACAGGAACAACATTCTGTGGAGCATCCACTGGAGGAGGAGTAGGCACGGCCCCGCCGTGAAGTATGCCATTACTGTCAACCCTGGAAATCAAAGGTTGAACCAAAGTACGAAGCTGATCCTGACCATTAGCGGCTACCTGCATCAGTTCCATAAAACGGTCCATCCGTTCACGGAGCTCTTGAACATCTGACTGCACCTGATCCATGATCCTAGTCTGATTAGCGCAAGTTGAGTAACGGTGAATGAGTCTTTGATCAATCCTGGAGATCGGAAGCAGCTCGGAACCTGTGAACCTGGAAAACCTGTCAACATTAAAGGTTAGGAAAAGCCACAAAATGTATGTTATGCGAAATGCTTCATGCAGATGTATGTGTGTGTCTGTGTGCTTGAGAGGTTTCCCCCGATCCTAGCGCCTTGGTACCAATGCTGACAATAAGAAGAGGAGGAGAAGAAATTCGAGCCCAATCATGGAAACATCAATCTCACACATAGCATCAGCAATAGTCAAATTCGACACATCAAGGACCGAGAACTCGTACGCAACAGTCTTCCTGAGAGAGGCTGCAATAATACAATAGGAGGCGAGGGGTCCTGGATCGGGGAAACGGCACCTGTCACAGACATACGTTAATGGAATGCAAATGAACATGCAAACTAATGCAGAATATAGGCATGCAATAATATATCCAGGTAACTGCTGTGGAGATTCTGTATCAACAGTCGTTGATGAGAAGGAAACCCCGGTGTAAGACTACTGATCTGATCTGCTAAGAATGACCCTCTGATAGGACCATATATATAAGACCAAATTCTGCTCTGTCGAGAGCAAATGTCTGATAACAAGGACCCCGGATGCATGATCAAGAGATATCTGCTGATGAGGTCTTCAGACCCCAAATCAAAAATCTGCCCTATCAAGAACAAACATACAGCTGCTGATGAGATCTTCAGACCCCACTCAAAATCTGCCCTATCAAGAACAAACCACTGATGACGATACTCTGATCAAAACCTGCCCTATCAAGAACAGACAAATCTGCATCTGAGGAACCCTGGTACCAGCATAACTGATTCACTGTCAAGAAAACCAGGTAGTCTGAAGGTCAAAGCTTCCTGCAATAAACCCAATCCCTCTCACAGGTATGGACCTAAACTGACTCAAGGTACGGCATCCTATGCGTTCATCAGCGTCACCGACTTTCAAAACTGACGATACGATTCCCAGAAGGAGTGGCATCATCAAGTCTTGAAGAGGCCTCACTTAGCTGAATCACAAATGATCGGTCCCCAGAGTCGACAATTCAACTAACCAGCAACCCACGCCAACCAAAGGAAGGGGCAGGAGGCCAACCAGAGGAACCTCGTCTGAGTGTAGATTTCGCGGGACACCAAAGCAAGCAAAGCAAGCGGGCGCCCACTAATCTCTACTCTAATTCTATGTGCACTCAAGCCCAGGTCCGGCTTCTCACTCATCAGAACTCCCATCCCACAACAGCATAAATAATCATATTATACTGAAAATAAAATGCGGGAAATAAAGTGCGAGAAGTAAAAATGCGATAAATAAACGCAACCCAACAAGCAAACACACAAGCGGTAGGATTGACCCTCTTAAGGGACGTTGGATCCCAAAACTGACTCGCTTTCGGGACGTTGGATCCCTAGGAAACTATCAAGTCCCCAGCAGAGTCGCCAGCTGTCACTTGCGCGAAAATAAGGTGTCGGCAAAACAGAAGAGTCGCCACCTTTCGTTATTTATCCCTCAGAGTGGGAAAGGAAACAATCGGAAAAACCTGACGAATAAGGGTAAGACAAGGTCATCGCAACCATTGTCTGGGTTCGGGAGTCGGTTACGCAAGGGGAAGGTATTAGCACCCCTCACGTCCGTCGTACTCGACGGGATCCACGCTTGTTTGTTTACTTGGACGGGTTGGTTTTATTCTATCTACCTATCAAGGCTGGCTGAAAAAGAAAAGAAAAATGACTCGGCAAAGCGTCGCACTTTATGCCTACGTATTCTCATCAGAGAATGAGAAATCAGAGTCAACGTAGTTCGGCCTACGAAGGGGGAAGATGGGAAAGGTTGCTCGCTAGGATATCGCATCCTATGCCTACGTACTTCCACACTGTATGGAAGATCAGAGCAAACGTAGTTCGCGAAACTACGGGTTATCTCCTGAAAGAAGTGTTTTTTATTGTATTTGCGATCTCAACCGCACTAGAGACTATGACCTGAGAGGGAATGCGTCCTTTCTCAGATAGCTTAAGGCTCGTAACGTACGAAAGAAATCATTCATGATTACTGTATTTTAAACTGTTATGAGATGAGAAGAGAACAGGCCCAACTAGGAAGGAGACTATCAAGTCCTACTGTTGTCATGCCATGGATTCATCCTATGGTTGAGGTTTGAATAGGGAACTCCTAGAAGTTGTCATGCATAGGTTTCAACCTAAAAGTCTATCATCAAATCCTTATCAAAGGAAATGAGAGTCCTAAGGGATCATGTCAATGATACACCAAAACAGACAAAGCCTCAGCTTAACGGTAAAATGCATGCAATGCAGGTGAGGGAGGAAATGTGTGTGGGGCTTCAGCCTCCACAAGCTCATCTCGACCTCAAGCCAGTCATGAAATAACAGTAATCATACTGAAAAATAAACAACATGCTATCAAGCAATAAACAGTAAACTGCAATCATACAGAAGAATGAAAACATGCTATCAAGCAAAATAAACACATGGGCAAGGGAGCTGGGCTCTACCGAATACCCGCAAGCAAAGCCACGCAATAACAATACAAGCAGAGGGAGCAACTCAACCTCTAATGCAATCATGCTCCTAGCCTGAACTTATTCTAAATGGACTTAATCTAATGCAACAGACAAATCAAGCAAAACAAACAATACAGAAAAGAAAAACAGAAGAAAGCTTCAGCTCCTCCAACAGCTACTCAGTCTTCAGACTTCAATCATCAACTGCTTTCCAGGTATCACCCCTACAACATGAGTATCAACTCAACTTCTCCCTTGAGCTTCAGCTTCTTTGATCAGCTCCACCTTCAGGCTTCACTATCTTCAGGGATCTTCAAGTATCAACTTGGTCTTCACAAAGTCTTCAGACTTCAACAATCTCCAAGGAATCATCCTCTTCAAAGCTTCAGCTTCTAACTCAAGTGTCAACTTGATCTTCACAAAGTCTTCAGACTTCAACAATCTCCAAGGAATCATCCTCTTCAAAGCTTCAGCTTTTATCTTCAATGGCTTTTCTTCAAGTCCTGATCTCCAAGCTGAGGAATCAATCACAAGAGTAAACTGGGTGCTAAGCAATTAGTTGACCACCAAGGGTGGCAAACGTACTGCTATCAGCACAAGGAATATTTCTCTCAAGAGTTCTATCTCTCAGACATTAGCACCAAGCCTTCCAAAGGAAGGGGGTGAGTGTCTTAGAGAGACTCTGTATCACAGAGAAGAATGGAGGCAATCAAGACCTTCCATGTTTGAGAATCAAGTTGGCTACTCAAGAGCTCTGCCTAACTCCTATATCCTACAGACTGAACAAACAAAAGCTACAACTAAGCTCCTCTTCAAGGTCTTCAAAGTCTTCAATGATGATCCACAAGATCTTCAGCTCAATCTTCAAGGCTCACCCACTCAAAAGAGAAGAAAAGAAAGCAAAACAATACAAACTATGCCCTTAAGCAACACACATACTATCCATACATTCAAAAATCAATTAAAAATACTATAATACTATATAATATTCTAGTAAAATTCTAGGGGATTCTATACATAATTACCCTTAACCCATATATTCCCCATACACTAATATGGCCTATAAAACCCAAAACAAAATTGTTCAAATCTACGTATGCAACCTAAAACCCTAATTCTACCATTCATGATTAAATCTTCTGAATTCTTGCACAATGACCTCTCTGGGCTTCATGATGGCTTTCAAGACATCTCATATACTTTCTCAAAGCTTCAAGTTCATTCTCAAAGTCTCAGAATCATCTGAGGAGCTCCCACAACTCTCAAGCTATGAAGCACACAACTCTGGTTTCAACCAATTCCTCTGAGGATCTCTTGACTTTCTGATGAAGGTATCAACTTTCAAACACTTGATGGGTGAATAATTGTTGGTCAAATTTTGGGGTGCAACACCCCACATCGAGAATGGCCATGGCGATGACATCACATTCAGAGGACTCGGAGGCACATGGATTTTATCTGCATAGATTTGGCACTTGTGGCACTTCTTCGCAAACTTGAAACAATCAGTTTCCATAGTTAGCCAAAAATAACCTGCCCGCATCAACTTCCTCGTCATAGCATGCCCACCAGCATGCGTACCAAATGTACCCTCGTGTATTTCCTCCATGAGCAACTTTGCCTCTTTTTCATCTACGCAACGTAACAGCACCAAATCGTGATTTCTTCTGTATAAGACACCGTCCGGATTCAAGTAGAAATTACCCGCCAATCTCCTGAGAGTTTTCTGATCTTGACTGGATGCCCCAGCCGGATACTCTTTATTCCTCAGGAAATTAAGGATATCAAAATACCATGGTTTATCATCAGATGCTTCGTCAATGGCAAATACGAAGACAGGTCTGTCAAGCCGAGAGATAACAATTCTGGGAGCCTCATTCCAGAAGTTGACTTTGTACATGGAAGACAATGTGGCCAGGGCGTCAGCCATCTGATTCTCCGCTCGCGGTACATGATGCAATTCAACCTTGTCAAAGAAAGGCAACAACCTCCTCGCATAATTCATGTACGGTATCAAGTTGGGCTGACGTGTCTCCCATTCCCCTTTTATTTGATTCACCACCAGAGCTGAGTCTCTGTATACATCCAGATTTTTTATTTGCAAATCAATGGCTTCTTCAAGCCCCATTATACAAGCTTCGTATTCGGCTTCATTATTGGTAACTGGAAAGGTCAATCGAGCAGTAAACGGGATGTGCGACCCGTGTGGAGTAGTGATGATTGCCCCTATTCCGCTACCGTAGGCATTTACAGCTCCGTCAAAGATCAACTTCCACTTGGAACCCAATTCTGGTCCTTCGTCTGGCAAAGGCTCTTCGCAATCTTTCATCTTCAGGTACATGATATCCTCGTCAGGAAAATCAAACCTCATCGATTGGTAATCTTCAATAGGCTACTCTGCCAAGTACTCAGACAATACACTCCCCTTTATAGCCTTCTGCGAGACATACTGGATGTCATATTCAGTCAAGACCATCTGCCAACGGGCAATTCTCCCTGATAACGCCTGCTTTTCGAATACATATTTGATAGGATCTATCTTCGAGATGAGCATGGTTGTATGATTCAGCATGTATTGCCTCAAACGCTTGGCGGCCCAGGCCAGCGCGCAACAAGGTTTTTCAAGCATTGAATATCGAGATTCACATTCAGTAAACTTCTTACTCAAGTAATAGATCGCATGCTCTTTTCTTCCTGTCTCGTCGTGTTGACCGAGAACACAACCCATACTTCCCTCAAGAACCGTCAAATACATAATCAAGGGTCTCCCTGCCACTGGGGGTATCAAAATAGGAGGCTCCTGCAAATACTGCTTTATTTTATCGAACGCCTTTTGACAATTTTCGTTCCACGTTACCGCTTGGTCTTTTTTCAACAGCTTGAATAATGGCTCACACGTAGCTGTTAGGTGAGAGATGAACCGAGCGATGTAGTTCAACCTCCCTAAAAACCCGCGCACCTCTTTCTCTGTTCTAGGCGTCGGCATCTCTTGTATTGCTTTTATTTTAGCAGGATCGACCTCTATTCCCTTTTCACTCACGATAAACCCCAGCAGTTTACCCGA
This sequence comes from Lathyrus sativus, assembly GCA_963859935.3. Taxonomy (NCBI): domain Eukaryota; kingdom Viridiplantae; phylum Streptophyta; class Magnoliopsida; order Fabales; family Fabaceae; genus Lathyrus; species Lathyrus sativus. The sequence continues at coordinate 260,804,803 of OZ012738.1, forward strand.
TCTCACCCCGAAGGTGCATTTGTTAGGGTTCAGTCTCAGCCTGAACTTCCTAAGCCTTTTGAATAACTTCAACAGATTCACCAAATGCTCTTCCTCCATCTGGGATTTGGCAATCATATCTTCGACATAAATTTCGATCTCTTTATGCATCATATCATGGAAAAGAGTCGTCATTGCACGCTGATACGTTGCCCCAGCATTCTTCAATTCGAAGGGCATCACTTTATAACAAAATGTTCCCTAAGGCGTAATGAAAGTAGTCTTCTCCATGTCCTCTGGCGCCATTTTAATCTGATTATAGCCCGAGAAGCCGTCCATGAAGGAGAATACGGAGAATTGAGCAGTGTTGTCAACCAGCACATCAATGTGAGGAAGTGGAAAATCGTCTTTCGGGCTCGCTTTATTTAAATCACGGTAATCTACGCACATTCTCACTTTACCGTCTTTCTTTGGCACTGGTACAATATTAGCGACCCATGAGGGATATTTTGTCACAGCTAGGAAACCAGCATCCCACTGCTTTTGAACCTCCTCCTTAATTTTCACTGCCATATCAGGTCTAGTTCTGCGAAGCTTCTGCTTGACCGGCGGGCATTCTTCTTTCAACGGCAGACGGTGCACAACCATATCTGTATCAAGCCTTGGCATGTCTTCATACGATCAAGCGAACACATCACTATACTCTCTGAGCATTTCAACCAGTCTTCGCTTGACGTCGCTCTGCAGCGCGGCTCCTATACGGATGTTCTTTTCAACCCCTTCCGACCCTAGGTTAATAATTTCGATGACCTCCTCGTGAGGCAGAATGACTCGTTCTTCTTGCTTCACCAACCAAGACAATTCTTCGGGAACGTCACCATCTTCAACAACCTCTTCTTCGGCCTGAAATACCGGATGCTCAAAGTCGGGACGAGTCATAAGTGGTTCAATGATGTCATCTGAAAATGTTATCCTGCAAAAGGAATGGTTAAATGCTTCAAAATGCGTATAAAGCGAATAACCGCGTTGCCATTTTATTGCAAAATACAAAACAAGACAAACAGAGATCGCAATATTTGTACATGAAAAAACGCCTTTCATTTAATGGTTTAAACAACGCAATGTATATAACAACACAGCCCTAAGCAAATCACGATGCCCCGGGCAAGACATCAGATTGTTCAACAATTAAAAAAACAAAGCATTACTGTTTAAGAGTCACAGGAACAATCTCCTGAATAGACCAATTGCATAATCCTTGTCCTGGCACGCTCGGCTGAATCCAGGCGTCCATATCGCAATCACTATCTCCTTCGTCAGACTCTGAAGCAGCGTTGATGGTCTTGTGACATACTCCACTAGCCGTGATGGTTATTGGTCCTCTGAAACGGGGTGCCCCCACAACAGGTGTTGATGACGACGATTGATATCCCAGCCCAAATTGGTCCATCTTCACGGGAATATCCAGCACCTTGCCCCAGCCCTTTGTCTCACCAGTCTCTACTAGAGCTTGAGCTTCCTTATATGACGAGACGGCGACCTCCGACGCTTTACTCGGCCCGGGACCTTTGTCTTTGATGCGCAACCCTTCAAATGCCTGACAGGGTGTTTCATGAATCTCGCCATCGACCTCCACATACTTGAATGATGACAGATGGCTAACCAATATATCTTCTTCTCCACATACAGTGACCACACTGTCTCCTACCATGTATTTAAACTTTTGATGCAAGGTAGACGTGACTGCCCCAGCACCATGGATCCAGGGTCGTCCGAGGAGGCAGCTGTATGCTGGATGGATGTCCATGATATAAAATTCAGTTGCGAAAACCTCCGGCCCCACCTGTAGAGGTAATGTTATGGACCCAAAAATTGTTCTTCGCGTGCCATCAAATGCCCTGACCACCAAGTCACTAGGCGTACACAGGATTCCTCTGACATCTAGTTTCATCATCGCTTTCTTGGGCAGCACGTTCAAAGACGACCCGGTATCGACCAGCACGTGAGACATGACTGATCCTCTACACTCCACAGAGACGTGCAACGCCATATTATGCTCTCTCCCCTTAGGGGTCAAATCAAAGTCGGTAAAGCCCAAGCTATGGCCTGCGTTCACATGTGCCAACACCCCCTCCAGCTGATTCACGGAAACATCTTGGGGTACGAAGGAAGTATCCAGGACTTTCAACAATGCATTTCTGTGAGCTTCAGAACACAATAGCAACGACAGTATAGATATCTTTGACGGCGTCTGTTGCAGATGCTCAACAATCTTATAATCACTTTTACGAATCAAGCGCATGAACTCTTCTACATCCTTCGATGCCGTGTCTTTTTCGTTCCCCTGCACTGGGACATTCTCAATCATCTTTCCTTTTCCTTTCGCTAGTCGCTCAGCCTATACCTCAGGCGATATGAAGATCCTCCCACTTCTTGTCATACCTCCGGTACCAACGACATTGTCTACAGTCTCAGCTGGCTGCTTATTAACATCAATTTTTACCCCATCATAATACACTTCCAACCCATAGGACCAGGGGACTGCCTTAGTGCTCTCGTACGGGATTGGTCCGGCCTTGGTGATGGTGATCGGCGGTCGCTTGGCCGGTGCCGTTATAGTGATCGTTTTTCGGGGAATCGTCACAGTAGCCACATCACTTTGCTTGTCTGCTAATACCCCTGCAGGTTCTTCAATTGTTGTTCGGTCAAATTGCAGTGTGCCTCCATCTATTAAGGCCTGAATACCTTTCTTTAACTCAGTACACCCCCCAGCTTGGGTCCAACACTCTAAGCAATACTCGTCGCAACCTAGATACACACCGCCTTGCAATAATCTGCTCTTTATCTCACACAACGGTGTCTTGAGGTCATCAACATGCATAATCAAATTCAAACCCTCCTCAGTCAAAATGGCGTTTGCCCCATGGTTGGGCATGGGCTTCTGCACTATGTTCGGACCCGCCGTTCCAAAATTGATAGCCTTACTATCCAATAGATCCTGCACCACATGCTTGAACGCATGGCAACCCTCTATATCGTGGCCAGGAGCCCCAAAGTGGAATTCACAGTGCCTGCTTGCATCGTAACCGTACGGAGGAGTGCCTGTTATTGGCGCCAGAGTTCTCTTATCTACCAAGTTCAAACCCAATAACGTCTGTAGCAAATCTGCATACGTTGAAGGAGGCTTTTCAAACACCCTCCTTGGTTTGCCCCCCTGGAATCTGCGCTGGGCAGGCTGTGCCCCCTGTTGTGGCTGCTGTTGCTGTTGTTGTTGTTGAAATGGTTGTTGCTGAAACGGTTGTTGCTGAAACGGAATAGTAACGCTTGCCACCTGCTGCGGCTGATTGTACTGGTTTCGACCTCTGCCCCGGCCTCGGCCTCGGCCCCCAAACACCGCGCTTGCATCGCCCTGACGGCGCCCACCAAAAGCCCTTCGGTTACTGCCAGTCGACGTGGATTCCTCAGCTTGGAATCTTCCCTGTTTAATGTTGCTTTCAATCTTCTCTCCCATCAGGATTAAGTCTGAGAAACTGCCCAAAGAGGTGTGAAACAACTTGTCATAAAACATACCGGTGAATGTTCCTATGAACATATCATTCATTTCCTTGTCCTCCAAAGGGGGATGAACCCTAGCAGCCATGTCGCGCCATCTCTGCGCATACTCTTTGAAGCTCTCGCCCTTCTTCTGGGACAACCCCTGCAATTGGACCCGATTGGGTGCCAAGTCGCTGTTATACTTATAGTGAGCTACAAATGCTTCAGCCAGCTGCTTCCATGTCTATATATGAGTTGGTTCCAATCCCATATACCACTCGAGGGAAGGACCAGACAAGCTATCTTAAAAGAAATGCATTAGCATCCTCTCATCGTTAGAATACACCGACATCCTTCTGTAATATGACCGCACGTGCACCTTCGGACAGGTGTCCCCCTTATACTTGTCGAATGTGGGAGCTTTGAATTTGATTGGCACCCTCAGGCCAGGCACCAGACCCATTGTTGACATATCCAAGCCGACAGCATTTTGATTTACGACCCCCCTCATCTGCTCCTCGAGCATCCTGATTCTCTGCGATTTGTCAATAGGACCTTCGAAACCCTCACCGGAGAAAGCATCCTCTTGCTGATCCTCTTGCCACATACCATTCCCAGTTCCATATCCATCGTATCCATTGTTACGGCCAACTCTGGTCTGATTCATTACCGGGCCTTGCCCCCTGTTACCGTACCCCGGAGTGACCCCAGCAGGTCCAAAAGCCATTAACCCAGCACCATTTCCATTTCCGAATCCGCCATAACCCTGATTAGTCATACCATATCCGTCCTGCCCAAAGCCTTGAGCATTGAAACCGTACTTCCTAGTATTATCGAATCCCTGGTCATTGAAACCGAATCCAGTATTACCAAAGCCATTGCCTCCCATATTATCACCCAGGTTGACATCTCCGAGCCCAACATTGTTAACGATAGTCTCGTTCCCAATTCCAACGTTACCGTTCCCAGCAGCAGCGCCGTTGTTCACATTGACAGCAGGCATGTTGACTACAGGTGGAGCCACTGGTGTGGGAGTACCATCCCCGTGAATAGTGTCGACTCGCACAGACTGATGATCCTCATTCCCGTGCCCAGCATTCCTTACCAATAGAGGCTGCACCAAAGCTTGCAAATTCTCCTGCCCTTTCGCAATGGTCTCCATTGTCTGCATGAAGAGCGCCAGCTTCTCACGCATGTCTTGCATTTCGTTCTGCATTTGATCCATGATTCTTCGACAGTTGGTACGAGTGGAGTATCGGTGCGAGCGCTGATCTTCAATCCTGAAAAGACCTGGTTCAGTGCAAGCAATGAGATACCGTGCAATAATCACCTGTAATGTAATATGAATGGAAATTCAATGCAATATATGTCTGTGCATTAGGGAATATCATTCCCCGATTCTAGTGCGGATGTGTCAGTGAGGTGACAGTGCCAGCAATACAGTGATCGGAGCCGAGTCAAAGAAAACCTCATATATTGCAGAGAAAACCATTAAGCCAAGAATACAATATCACTGAGTGTACAATAAGAAGGCATGACCTCAACCAACAATCCTGGTGATGGTCAGCACTATGCAAATAAAGCATCAATACATGAAATGGTCAAGTACACTCATAAGCCTAGTACTCTTCTAGTAACTTCTTAGTCTCTGGATGACTTGGTCGGGTAAGCAGACCCTCAACAAGTTGATTTCTTCGCTTGAGAATGCGCCGTACGTCACCAGCGGTTTCCTCCCATGCCCCTTCTCCGAAGCGATCCTCTAGCTTCCGCTTCTGAGACACAGCTTCTTTCTTGCCCTCAATGGCCTTGTTCAATGCATTCTGGAGACTATATCTGGTCATCACCTCTTCTTCGTACTTCTCAATGCTAGCCTTCAACTGCTCTTCGAGTTCAGAAATTTGCTGCTTCAATTTGTCTTCCCTCTTTTTGTTGTTGGTTAGCGTAGCATTCCACGTCTTGTTACAAGAAGAGATTTCCCGGTGAGCGGCATCGAGTGCTTTCTTTTTGGATTCCAACATGTCATGGGAGCTTCTGAACTCTTGACCCAGACGTTCGCGCTTCTTTTTCTCTTCAGTCAATTCAGCGCCTAGCCTGTTTACTAACTCGATCTGTTGTTGGAAGGAGTGCACAGCCTTGTTCTTCTCACTACGCATCTGAGCCAGTTCCTTTTCTAACCCTTCATTGATCTTCATCAAGGCTTCCTTTTCTTTAACAACTTGCTCGTAGGCCTCCCTAGTAACAGTAGTTGGTTCTTCCACCGGAATATGAACAGGGACTGGTGCAGCTGGAAATGGCATCAGTAACTGTCTTGCTCTCTCCTGGATCCAAACTTTGTAGGGTGCATAAGCCTGACAATCATTCTTCCCTAACAGTGGCTTCCCTCTTCTGTTAATACGCATCCAGGCATGCTGAAGCTTGGCTAGTAACCCTCCATTCAAATCACCTGTGAAGTACAGAGATTCATGTAGTTCTTCCTCCTGAGGTGGGTTCTTCAACGCGTATCCAAACTGGCGAACGAACAGAGATGGGTTGTAATTGATACACCCTTTTCTTCCTATCAAAGGAACATTAGGATACCCAGAACAGCTGAAAATAAGCTCAGACCCCAGCAAGTCTCGGTCAAACCACTCAATGTCTTCAGAGGATAGCCTCATCAGGCGCTCTGGCCAGTCAGCTGTAGTTGCACTATCCACAAAAGGTCCCTTCAGGGGAAGATGTCTCTTAAACCACATGTACAACAAAGGCACGCAACAAGAGACGTTCTTGCCTCTCCTGTTCTCATTTCTGTAGTGCATCGAATGGTAGAAGTCTCTGATCAATGTAGGAACAGGGTTACCAGCAGCAAACAAATGAAATGCATCCATGTCCACGAAGTTCGGGAAGTTGGGAAACAGCACTATCCCATAAATGCATAGAGCCAAAACAGCGTTAAAGACCACCCAACATCCATTCTTGGCGTATTCTTGAGCCTTACCAACCAGAAACTGGAGAGAGAAACCTGGAACCCCGCGCCAAGAAGTCATCAACAGCTCAGAAGCATTCATGTGCAAGGCCTTAGCCAAATCCTCCAACTTGGGCTCAGCGGTAGAGTGAATAAAGGGAATCTTATTTTGTACCGGCAGCTCAGTAAACTCTACATACTCTTCAATGGTAGGTCCCAGAATAAAGTCAGCAAACGTGAAACATCTCAATGCAGGGTCGTAGAATTGCATCAGTGTGTACAGCCCATTCAGTTCATCATCAGTTGATTTGCGAACCAATCTCAACAGCCGTCCGTAACTCTGTCTGAAGCTTCTACGGACATCCTCATCAGCAAGAGAAATCAGACCCAGGAGGGGGGTAATATCAGGAACAGGTAACTTGTAGGCAACTGTCATCCTCAAACCAGCCATGATCAATACTCAGAAGTCCGAACACTAGAACCAGGGAATATGCAAATGCACCTGCAGCACAAACACACGTTAATGGGATGCAATGATAATGATTATGCAAACAATGCCATGCAAGTAACATGCAACAGGGACCAAATGCCATAGCTGAGAAGCCTGAACCATATCAACAAGTCTCAGATAGACCCTCCAGAATTCCTCAAACCCTGGTCTCAGATAGACCCAATACAAAGCTCCAACACTGGTCTCTGATATACCCCATAACACAACTCCAACTGGTCTCTGATAGACCTCCACCATAACTCTGACTGGTCTCTGATAGACCTCTCAACTGTCCATAAATACCCAGGATCTCAGATCAAGAAACAACCGGTATCTGAAGGTCTAGTTACCTGCATAACCCCGAACCCTCTCACAGGTAGGTGTCCTAGTAACTGACAAAGGTATGGCATCCTATGCGGTCGTCGGCGTCACAGACTTTCAGGGTTGATGATACGATTCCCAGAAGGAGTGGCATCATCAAATCCTGAAGAGGCCTCACTTAGCCAACTTCCAAATGATCGGTTCCCAGAGTCGACAATCCAACTAACCAGCAACCCGAGCCACCCAAAGGGCAGGACAGGAGGCCAACCAGAAGAACCTCGTCTGAGTGTGGATTTCGTGGGACACTAGGACATGCAAAGCACGTGCGCGCCCACTAATTTCCACTCTAATTCTAGGTGCACTCAAGCCCAGGTCCGGCTTATCTCTCAATCATGGAACACCCGTCACACCCCAATACAGCAATAATAACAATAATATAATGCTGGAAGTAACTGACAGAAATATAAATCCATACAAAATCCTCGACGGGAAAACAAGCGCTAGGATTGACTCTCTTAAGGGACGTTGGATCCCAAATGCATAAGGAACTATCGCAGTCCTTAGCAGCCAGGGGACGTTGGATCCCCAGCAGAGTCGCCAGCTGTCGCTACTGCGAAAATCGGCGCCGGCTGAACAGAAGAGTCGCCACCGTGCGTTATTTATCCCAACGGAGGGAAAGGAAACGCTCAGAGTAAACCTACCGCAAAGACGGGAAAGGAATGGTCATCGCAACCAAATCCTGGATTCGGGAGTCGGTTACGCAAGGGGAAGGTATTAGCACCCCTCACGTCCGTCGTACTCGACGGGATCCACGCTTGTTTTTTGGTACGGATTGTTATTCTATCTACTCTACAGGTCTGGGGTTAAAAAGAAAATAAAATGACTCGGAAAAGTATCGCACTTTATGCCTACGTATTCCCGTCTGGAACGAGAAATCAGAGTCAACGTAGTTCGCCTACCTACGGGGAAGGAGGGGAAGGTTGCTCCCTAGGATATCGCATCCTATGCCTACGTACTTTCATACAGCATGAAAGATCAGAGCAAACGTAGTTCGGGCCATGTACGACACCAGTCTGTTTTGATTGTTTTTATTCCTTCTGAAAAAGGTTTTTCTGATTACAGGTCCAAGCGGACAAAAATTGACGTTTTGATGAGTTCACATTCTTTTACGGAAGAAGTGTCTTTTATTGTGTTTGAAATCTTTATTGTGTTTTTCTGTTTGTTTTGAGAAAGAAGAGACAGAACTCTAACCTATGGTTGAAAAGGGAATCAAACTAACCTAATGTTATCATGCATGGGTTAAGACCTAATGTCTATCATGCTCCCCTCTTGCACAGAGAGAAACAGAGATCCTAAGGGAATAGACGGAAACAGAAACAATAGCAAATATACAATAAAGCAGTATAATATGCATGAATGCAACAATACAAGCGAGGCAAGGGAGTCCCACTCAACCTCGAACCTAGAAAACCACAGGCAAAAGTGAACAGAATCCACTTTCAACCTAACAGGTTAAACAGCAAGCAATACAGTCCGGGAAATTCAATCAATACATCAAGAATCATAAACAGCAAAAATAAACAGCAAAAGCAATCTTCATCAACATCTATCTTCAAGTCATCTTCAACCCTCCACAAGCTTCAAGCAAGCATCAGTCTTTATCTTCATAGCCTTCAAGCAAGGGCTTCGTCTTCAATCTTCAAGCCTTCAGTCAAGGTCTCTATCATCAGTCTGCAATGGCTTTTCTTCAAGTCTTAATCTCCCAGCTGAGGAACCAATCACAAGAATGAACTGGGGTGTTAAGCAATTAGTTGACCACCAAAGGTGGCAAACAGACTGCTAACAACACATAGAATATTTTCTCTCAAGAGTTCTATCTCTTAGACACTATCACCAAGCCTTCCAAAGGAAGGGGGTGAATGTCTTAGAGAGACTCTGCATCATAGAGAGGGATGGAGGTAAACAAGACCTTCCATGTTTGTGAATCAAGTTTTCTACTCTAGAGCTCTGCCTAGCTCCTAAATCCTATAACCTTCAACAGCTGCCAGCAAGAGATACTCCTCATCAACTCTGGAAGTTGGTCTTCATTCTTTAATCTTCAATGGCCTTCATCATCAAAGTCTTCAGCTCAACCCCAAACCCCAAGCAAGCCCCAATACCCCACACAGTCAAAAAATAACCCTAGAGAGGGCACACCACACAGTCAAGCAAGCATAAGCAATATACTAATAGTAATAGTAGAATAGGGGAAACCTAGTAATTTCTAAGGGATCTATTATCTACCCATAATACCCCTATAGTCCCATACCTCAAAATTCAAACTACAACTCCTAAAAGAAATGATTTACTTCACCTATGTTATTTCTAAACCCTAGTTTTGCTTCTTCTAATCCCACCTAAACAAATCATCTAAAATTAAGTTCTAAAATTATGAATTAAATTTTATATACAAGCTAAAGTTCTAAGTTAATCACCCTAAAAAGAATGGATCAAAAATGTAAAAGCATCTAACTACACTAAAATCAACAATATCATGAATCAAATTAAACCACTTAAAAGCTATTTAAAAGAAAAATATTCTAAAAATGCTAAAACAAAATAAAATTGGAATTTTATTATTTCTTAATTTTCTTAACAGAAATATGAACCTAATGAAAAAACAACCACTAAAAAATAAGCATTTTTCATTTTGTTATGATTTTTTTGAAGAATTAAAAGAATTGAAAGAAATTAATATGAATTAAATGACTTAAGGGTGCAATTAGCATTTATTTTCAGTTAAAACAAGAGGATGGGCCCAGACTGGGAGGCGCGCATAGCAAAGCGCGTCTGGGCCCAATTGATCAGAAAAAACTCACAAAAAGAAATAAACTGAAACGGTGTAGAAAGCAAGAATAACAGTTCAAAACACGCAGGGCCTTGAAAGCAGGGGTGTGGGTATCAAAATGATTTAGGCCCATTTGCCTCCGTTTAATGAAACGGGGCGTTTTGGCCAGTTCAGTCTCCCTCTCAAAATCCATTCAAATTTGGGCCGTTGGATTAGCTTGTGGTCAACGAGTCTTGCCCTCATCTGACGATCATTACATCGTCTTCTCCAATGGACTAGGGTTTCCACCATTATCGAGCTCTGCATGCAGCTTCATTAACCAAACTTACACCTTCTCATACAACCTCGATTCTCCATGAAACTCAAATCTGTAAAGAGCAAAATTGCTCTACTTCTTCCCCTCTACACATCCATGGCATTATTTCCCTCTAAAACTCAATCAACATCCAAACCCGATAGGTAGAAGTTCCTGGTTCCACCACTTTGCACTGAGATCAAACTTGCCAATTCTTGCTAAATTTTACCCTAACACAATCTACACACTTTGCTGATCATTTTAAGCTATCTAACCAATATTATCAAGCCCTAACCTAGGAGTTCTAAGCCCTAACAGCTTTGGTGCACCAATGGTAACCTCCATGAATTGCCTTTAAACTCAACAGAAATGATCATCTAACCAATCCTAACCATTCTAACCTAATAATTCTCTAACATGCTAACTAAGTCATGCTAATTCGAAAGGAAAACTAACCTGGTTTAAAGATGGAAACAGGTGCAGAATTCCTTGGATCCAATGCTTGCAATGCTTGGGAATTGATCAATAAGCTTGCTTTTTGGTTCTGTATGCACTATCACTTGCTCAAACCTCTTGGATTCTTGTAACCACTTCTTCTTGCACTTTGGATGATGAAGTTGGATAGCACGAATTCTACCTCAATTGAGCCAAATCTTGATGGAAGCTTGATCTTGAATGAAGGTAGATGATGATAGGATCAAGGATTTTGGAAATTGATGAAGGTTTGATAGAGTTTGGGATGAATTTGCACACTTGAAGAATGAGATGAAACTTGGTATTTTGATCAAAATGAATGACCAACCCTTGAATGAAGCCACTCTACCCAATATATAGATGAAATTAGAAAGCTCTAGAACTTTGTAGAAACTTCTTGTGCACACTTTCCTTGAATTTTGGATATGTTACTTCCATTGTAAGCCACCTAGCATAACTTCCAAATTTTGAACCAAACTCAAAAATCTACTTTTTCCAATGTTCTTAAAACACTTTTTCCAATCAAAATGACCTATAATTTCATCCCATTTGGCCATTTTATGATAAATCTCAATTTTAGGTCACTTTTATTCATTAAATTCCCTTTTTAAATGACCAAATTTGAAACCTTGAGATATGAGCCTTTCCAAACTTCCATGATCACTTTTCTAGACTCAAAATGTCATTTGGAGCAAGTTTGATGTTGTGAAGTTTTTCATTTGAAGCTTCCTTGTATGCGTTTTGGGCATAGGCTTGAAATGACCTGTAATTCTCAAATGACCAAAATACCCTTTGCTTGCCAAGACCATAAGTAGAGTTCCACAAATCAGATGAAGTCATACCATACCTCTCTAGAAAGCTAAGGCAAAGCGGAACAACTCTTATGTTGACCAGAAATCCATTTGAAATCTCCTTGAGGGGTAAAAGTTGCTTGCAAGACAAGTAACTTTCACAGACAAAATTTCAGATACCCCAGATGACCTGTAACTTGCAAGGACCATATCTTGAGTTCTATAAGTCTCCTTGATGTCTTCCACCACTCAAATTAAAGGTCTTGAGATCCTCTACAAGTTTCATGTTGGCCAAGGATCCATTTGATGCTTTCATTTTGACTTATCTTGCTTGGAAGTTTGACCTAAACTAGGGGATTTTACACAGAAACCCTAATTTAGAAACTCCCCTTCTTCTTGATTTCTCTTGATTTCTTCTTGGCATTGTTGCACCCTAAAATTTGCTCAACCTATTTCACTTGGTTTATGTTTCAATTGCATTAGCATTTGCATATAGAGTCATGTACATAGTCTAATCATCTGCATAGCATAGCATAACAAGTCATCCAACCAGGGGACCAGTCACTATTCTCTTCTCTATGAGCCTATCCAGAGGTTATTATTCAAATTCAAGCATATCCAAGTCATCAGAAAGAATGGGAAAGCTAAAGAAGTCAATGGATCAAGCAGTGCATTTATCTCCTATCTGAGGGTATCTGAAGATCATCAAAGAAGTTGTGAGCTGTGAATTGAGCATGGAGGGTATATAGACATCATGGAAGACTTAGAAAGTCATTTGGAGAAGGAGGCAAGTCATTGATGGGATCACAAGAGTTGCAGTTGAAGACAGTCAACTAGGGTCTCATCTGGGTCAACCATTGGTCAACCCTAGGTCAAATGTTTGATTGAAAGGCATTAAGGTCTATTGGAGAGATGTGGGGTTCATCATTTGGCATGTAGAGAAGGATATGGTGTTATGCTAAGAAGAAATCAAGAGAAATCAAGGAGAAGAGGAGTTTCTAAATTAGGGTTTATGTGTAAAATCCTCTGGTTTAGGTCAAACTTCCAAGCAAGATAAGTTAAAATGCATGCCTCAAATGGATCCTTGGCCAACATGAAACTTGTAGAGGATCTCAAGACCTTTAATTTTAGTGGTGGAAGTCATCAAGGAGATTTATAGAACTCAAGTTATGGTCCTTGCAAGTTACAGGTCATCTGAGGTATCTGAAATTTTGTCTATGAAAGTTACTTGTCTTCCAAGCAACTTTTACCCCTCAAGGAGATTTCAAATGAATTTCTGGTCAACATAAGAGTTGTTCCTCATTTCCTTAGCTTTCTATAATGGTATGGTATGCCTTCATATGATTTGTGGAACTCTACTTATGGTCTTGGCAAGCAAAGGGTATTTTGGTCATCTGAGAATTACAGGTCATTTCATGCCTATGCCCAAAACTCATACAAGGAAGCTTCAAATGAAACACTTCACAACATAAAACTTTCTCCAAATGACATTTTGAGTCTAGAAAAGTGACCATGAAAGTTTGGAAAGGCTCATAGCTCAAGGTTTCAAATTTGGTGAATTTAATGAATAAAAAATGACCTAAAATGGAGATTTTTCACAATTTGGCCAAATGGGATGAAATTATAGGTCATTTTGATTGGAAAAAATGTTTTAAGAACATTGGAAAAAGTGGATTTTTGATTTTGGTTCAATATTTAGGAGATATGCTTGGTTACTTACAAAAGAAGTTACATAATCAAAATCCAAGGGAAAGTGTGCATGAGAGATTCTACAAAGTTCTAGAGTTTCCATGATCATCTATATATTGAATTGAGTGGCTTCATGCATTGGTTGGTGATTCATTTGTTCATAATACCAAGTTACACTTCATTCTTCCATTTTTGCAAAACCATCTCAAACTTCATCAAATCTCCATCAATTTCCAAGTTTCTTGATATCATCATCATCTAGATCAGTCAAGGATCAGAATTCACATCAGAATTTGTTTGAATTGAGCAAGGATTCGTGCTACCAACTTCATCATCCAAGGTGCAAGAAAGTTGGGATTGCAAGATTCAAGAGGCTTGAACAAGATGTCAGAGGAATCCTGTGCACGCCCAGTGACTTGGTGGTTAGGGCGTTTGATGGTACGCGAAGAACAGTATTTAGATCTATAACATTACCTCTACAGGTGGGGCCGGAGGTTTTCGCGACTGAATTTTATATCATGGACATCCAGCCTGCATATAGCTGCCTTCTCGGAAGACCCTGGATTCATGGCGCTGGGGCAATCACGTCTACCTTGCATCAAAAGTTGAAATATATGGCAGGAGACAGCGTGGTTACAGTCTGCGGAGAAGAAGACATTCTGGTCATCCATCTGTCGTCATTTAAGTATGTGGAGGTCGACGGAGAGATTCACGAAACACCCTGCCAGGCATTTGAAGGGTTGCGCATCAAGGACAAAGGTACCGGGCCGAGCAAAGCGTCGGAGGTAGCCGTCTCGTCATATAAGGAAGCTCAAGCTCTGGTAGAGACTGGTGAGACCAAGGGCTGGGGAAAAGTGCTGGATATTCCCGTGAAGATGGATCGGTTTGGGCTAGGATATCAACCGTCGTCATCAACACCTGCTGTGGGGGTACCCTGTTTCAGAGGACCAATAACCATCACTGCCAGTGGAGTATGTCATGAGACCATCAACGCTGCTTCAGAGTCTGACGAAGGAGACAGCGACTGCGATATGGACGCCTGGATTCAGCCGAGCGTGCCAGGACAGGGATTGTGCAATTGGTCTATTCAGGAGATTGTTCCTGTGACTCTTAAACAGTAATGCTTTGTTTTTTTAATTGTTGAACAATCTGGTGTCTTGCCCGGGGCATCATGATTTGCTTAGGGCTGTGCTGTTATGAACATTGCGTGTTAATCACTAAATAAAAGGCGTTTTTCATGTGCAAATATTGCGATCTCTGTTTTTCTTGTTTTGTGTTTACAATAAAATGGCAACGTGGTTATTCGCTTTATACGCATTTTGAAGCATTTAACCATTCCTTTTGCAGGATAACATTTTCAGATGACATCCTTGAACCACCTATGACTCGTCTCGACTTTGAGCACCCGGTATTTCAGACTGAAGAAGAGATTGTTGAAGATGGTGACGTTCCCGAAGAATTGTCTTGGTTGGTGAAGCAAGAAGAACGAGTCATTCTGCCTCATGAGGAGGTCATCGAAATTATTAACCTGGGGTCGGAAGGGGTTGAAAAGAATATCCGAATAGGAGCCGCGCTGCAGAGCGACGTCAAGCGAAGACTGGTTGAAATGCTCAGAGAGTATAGTGATGTGTTCGCTTGGTCGTACGAAGACATGCCAGGGCTCGATACAGATATGGTTGTGCACCGTCTGCAGTTGAAAGAAGAATGCCCGCCGGTCAAGCAGAAGCTTCGCAGAACTAGACCCGATATGGCAGTAAAGATTAAAGAGGAGGTTCAGAAACAGTGGGATGCTGGTTTCTTGGCTGTGACAAAATATCCCTCATGGGTCGCTAACATTGTACCAGTGCCAAAGAAAGACGGTAAAGTGAGAATGTGCGTAGATTACCGTGATTTAAATAAAGCGAGCCCGAAAGATGATTTTCCGCTTCCTCATATCGATGTGCTAGTTGACAACACTGCTCAATACTCCGTATTCTCCTTCATGGATGGCTTCTCGGGCTATAATCAGATTAAAATGGCGCCAGAGGACATGGAGAAGACTACTTTCATCACGCCTTGGGGAACATTTTGTTACAAAGTGATGCCCTTCGGACTAAAGAATGCTAGGGCAACGTATCATCGTGCAATGACGACTCTTTTTCATGATATGATGCATAAAGAGATCGAAGTTTATGTCGATGATATGATTGCCAAATCCTAGACGGAGGAAGAACATCTGGTGAATCTGCTGAAGTTATTCAAAAGGCTTAGGAAGTTCAGGCTGAGACTGAACCCTAACAAGTGCACCTTCGGGGTGAGATCGGGTAAACTGCTGGGGTTTATCGTAAGCGAAAGAGGAATAGAGGTTGATCCTGCAAAAATAAAAGCAATACAAGAGATGCCGACGCCTAAAACAGAGAAAGAGGTGCGTGGGTTTTTAGGGAGGTTGAACTACATTGCCCGGTTCATATCTCACCTAACAGCTACGTGTGAACCATTATTCAAGCTGTTAAAAAAGGATCAAGCTGTAACATGGAACGAAAATTGTCAAAAGGCGTTCGATAAAATAAAGCAGTATTTGCAGGAGCCTCCTATTTTGATACCTCCAGTGGCAGGGAGACCCTTAATTATGTATTTGACAGTTCTTGAGGGAAGTATGGGTTGTGTTCTCGGTCAACACGACGAGACAGGAAGAAAAGAGCATGCGATTTACTATTTGAGTAAGAAGTTTACCGAATGTGAATCTCGATATTCAATGCTTGAAAAAACATGTTGCGCGCTAGCCTGGGCCACCAAGCATTTGAGGCAATACATGCTGAATCATACAACCATGCTCATCTCGAAGATGGATCCTATCAAATATGTATTCGAAAAGCAGGCGTTATCAGGGAGAATTGCCCGTTGGCAGATGGTCTTGACTGAATATGACATCCAGTATGTCTCGCAAAAGGCTATAAAGGGGAGTGTACTGTCTGAGTACTTGGCAGAGCAGCCTGTTGAAGATTACCAATCGATGAGGTTTGATTTTCCTGACGAGGATATCATGTACCTAAAGATGAAAGATTGTGAAGAGCCGTTGCCAGACGAAGGACCAGAATTGGGTTCCAAGTGGAAGTTGATCTTTGACGGAGCTGTAAATGCTTACGGTAGTGGAATAGGGGCAATCATCACTACTCCACACGGGTCGCACATCCCGTTTACTGCTCGATTGACCTTTCCGGTTACCAATAATGAAGCCGAATACGAAGCTTGTATAATGGGGCTTGAAGAAGCCATTGATTTGCGAATCAAGAATCTGGACGTATACGGAGACTCATCTCTGGTGGTGAATCAGATAAAAGGGGAATGGGAGACACGTCAGCCCAATTTGATACCGTACATGAATTACGCAAGGAGATTGTTGCCTTTCTTTGACAAGGTTGAATTGCATCATGTACCGCGAGCCGAGAATCAGATGGCTGACGCCCTGGCCACTTTGTCTTCCATGTACAAAGTCAACTTCTGGAACGAGGCTCCCAGAATTATTATCTCTCGGCTTGACAGACCTGCCTTCATATTTGCTATTGACGAAGCATCTGATGATAAACCGTGGTATTTTGATATCCTTAATTTCCTGAAGAATAAAGAGTATCCGGCTGGGGCATCCAGTCAAGATCAGAAGACTCTCAGGAGATTGACGGGTAATTTCTATTTGAATCCGGATGGTGTCTTATACAGAAGAAACCACGATTTGGTGCTGTTGCGTTGCATAGATGAAAAAGAGGCAAAGTTGCTCATGGAGGAAATACATGAAGGTACCTTTGGTACGCATGCTGGTGGGCATGCTATGACGAGGAAGCTGCTGCGGGCAGGTTATTTTTGGCTAACTATAGAAACTGATTGCTTCAAGTTTGCGAGGAAGTGCCACAAGTGTCAAATCTATGCTGATAAGATTCATGTGCCTCCGAGTCCTCTGAACGTGATGTCATCACCATGGCCATTCTCGATGTGGGGAATTGATATGATTGGAAAGATCGAACCGACGACTTCTAATGGGCACCGGTTCATTCTAGTAGCAATCGATTACTTCACCAAGTGGGTGGAAGCGGCGTCGTACGCAAATGTAACTAAGCAGGTGGTGGCCAGGTTCATCAAGAGAGATATCATTTGCAGATATGGAATCCCCGAGCGGATAATCACTGACAACGGTTCAAACCTGAATAACAAAATGATGAAGGAGCTCTGTCAGAATTTTAAGATCGAACATCACAACTCCTCCCCTTACCGCCCCAAGATGAATGGCGCTGTTGAAGCGGCCAATAAGAATATAAAGAAGATCGTTCAAAAGATGGTGGTGACCTATAAGGATTGGCATGAGATGCTACCCTTCGCTTTGCACGGTTATCGTACGACGGTACGCACATCAACCGGGGCAACCCCATTCTCGTTGGTATACGGAATGGAAGCAGTGTTACCACTGGAAGTTGAGATTCCTTCTCTGAGAGTATTACGAGACGTACAGCTAGACGAGGCAGAATGGGTGAAAAACAGGTTGAACCAGCTGAGTTTAATGGATGAGAAGAGGCTAGCTTCTCTAGCATACAGTCGTTTGTACCAGAGCCGAATGAAGAACGCATATGATAAGAAGATACATCCTCGAAGCTTTCAGACGGGCGACCTTGTGCTGAAAAGGATTCTCCCGCCGCAGGAAGATCACAGGGGCAAGTGGACCCCCAATTACGAAGGGCCATACGTTGTCAGAAAAGTCTTTTCAGGAGGAGCGTTGTTGTTGTCCACCATGGACGGTGAAGACTTTACGTCGCCTGTGAATTCGGACGCAGTTGAAAAATACTTTGCTTAAAATTGACCTGCTGGACAGAAAAAAGAGAGTCCAGGCAAAAATGGGGCATCCTGGCGAACCAAAAACAGAATGAAAGGTTCGGGCAAAAGTTAGGGATAAAATGAAAAAATGTACACCCGCGAAGTTGAAAACCTACACTGGGCGGCTTCGGCAAAAAGGGGTATCCCGGTGAACTGAAAACCCGTAAAGGGCGGTTCACGCAAAAGTTAGGGATTTGAAAAGCAAATGACTGTGGTCCGAATTTGATACTGCATTAAGCATTGGTGCGGGAGAATACTTGATGGGTCGATTATCAGATACAATCTCTTCGGAAGTGTGAATACCGGGAAAGCATTAGAGTCGGGCGAGTCATAGGAGGATCAGTTTGTGATGTTCGTCTGCATCCCGTTGCCGACATGTGTACAAATTTGATTTGTCATCATATTTATGCTTCTTGTGCATACTTGTATATTTGTTGTGCGTAGCTTCCTCTTTTCAGGAGTTACATCCCGTGTACAAAACTCTGCCCATTCAGGGACCCAATCAATAAAACATGTTATTCAGTACTTGATGCTGGTTCTTTACTGTTTTGTGCATGATAAACGCCTAGGTTTAATGAAACTAGCATGTGCATAACGTCACTGGCCCTTGCCAATAATTGCTAAAACTTTGAATTAACTGAAAATGATGTCACTAACGCTAACCTGAATAGATTTGGTTGTGTAGACTTGTCCTGTCTCGTTTGTGGTGTTGCAGGGTTCGTAGCCGTATGAAAGTGGACGATCAACAGATTGCAGTACTGACCAGAAGCTCGTAACGAAAGACTCGCTCCCCATGCAGGTCGCGCTTCCAAAATAACAATGTTCCTCACTGAAAAAGGATGAAATTTTCCAGCTAGTCGTGGCTTATCCAGAGGATATTCTCCAGCAAAGTCATTTATCCTCAGTAGAATTGGTGATTCCAAGATCAAAGGCTGTATTCAGACAGTGTGGGGTCCCCCAGGAGGATTCCCTTATCTCAAGCAGAGTGGTTTAGTCTCAGAAGATTAATGTTTCCAACTCGTGAGCTGTACTCAGGCAGTCTACCCTTCCCAGTAGGGTCATTTACTCTCCCCCAGCGGAGTCAGTTGATTGTCCCCAAGAGAATCATTTCGTCCTCAGCGGAGTTCTCTTTTCTAGCAAGTGTTTTCTTTCCTCCCAGTGGAACTCGAAGATTAAGACTCTCCCCGGCAGAGTTGGTTGGGCGCCTTGGCATTTATTTTGTCAGAATACCGTGTGATATCCGTTCATTCCTCAGCAGGAGCCCAATCATACCGGGCGCATCTGCTATTCCCCAGCAGAGTTATATTCCCCAGCAGGGTTGACTTCACTCTTCCCGCATTTATTTTGCTGGAATAATTCTGTAGCACCTGGCTATCCCCAGCGGAGTCGGCATTGTCTTCAGCATTTATTTTGCTGAAGCGGTTTCCTGTATCCCAGCAGTTCGAGTCTGCATTTGCATCGGCATATAGTGTCATATTTGCATCCACCAAATAAAAGCGCGTAGCATTTCCATGTCGAATGGAGCATTGCGTCATTGTCAAACATATGCATTTTGAAACATAAGCCAGGTTGGCTAACCGTTTGTTTCAAGTATTGTTCTCTTGCAGGTTGAGGAAGCTCTTGCTCAAATGAATTACCAAACATTCAAGATCTCGATGTGAGACATTCAACGAAAGTGTCTGTTTTGGCATTATTTCCCACAGAGTTAGTAGGCAAAATCTCTCCTTGTCTCCAAGCAGAGTTATTTGTCATCAAAGGGTTTCATAAATCAGATTTTCAGAGGCTGCCGCCGGTTATCAGAACAGGCGTCCGGTAGTTTGGTTTCCAAATATCCCCAGTAGAGTCTGCCCCAAAGTCACTGTCACGTCAGTGCTAAGAAGTTTGTGGTTTGGGACCAATGGAGAAATGAGTCCTGACGTGGACAATCTATTCCTATTGACGGGTTTTCTTCGTGCTAAAGAAGTGGGCGTCCTAACGTGGACAGATTTATTTCCCCGGGTTGATGAGGTGTGCTAGTCCTAACGTGGACAGATTTGATTTCTTGGTATTGATTGAATGTGAAGACATGACGTTGACAAAGTTGATTACTCTTCGTGTTGGTGTCCTGACGTGGACAATTTATTTCCAGCAGATATCTTTCTTTGTAACGGTGAAAGGTGTGTCCTGACGTGGACAAATTTATCTTTCTTCGTGTTGGCGGAGCATGAGTCCTGACGTGGACAAGTTTTATTTCCCTAGCAGGTCGAAGAAGCGTGAGTCCTGACGTGGACAAATTTTATTTCCTCAACGAGTCAAGAGGTGAGTCCTGACGTGGACAAATCAAGACGAAAAGTGTTTCCTTACGTGGAAAGAAAGATTTATTCCTTACGTGGAAAGATGGATTCCTTACGTGGAAAGAAGAAGTTTATTCCTTACGTGGAAAGAAATTTATTCCTTACGTGGAAAGAAATTTATTCCTTACGTGGAAAGAAGTTGATTCCTTACGTGGAAAAAGGGTTTCCTTACGTGGAAAGAGGTATTCCTTACGTGGAAAGGTGAGTCCTAACGTGGACGAAGTATTCCTAACGGGGAAGGTGTGAGTCCTAACGTGGACGATGTTTATTCCTAACGTGGAAAGGTGGGTCCTAATGTGGACGATGTATTCCTTACGTGGAAGAGTTTAGTCCTAACGTGGACAGGTTATTCCTAACGTGGAAAGAAGATGTATTCCTTACGTGGAAAAAGTTAGTCCTGACGTGGACAATGTTGACAGAATCCCCTCGTGATGATGAATGCAGACGAATTATCCCCAGCGAAGTTGTCGAGATTTTTCCGGGTTGACAGCAGGTGGAGTCCTGACGTGGACAAGTTTTAGTTGAGATTTCTTCAGGTTGACGACAGGTGGAGTCCTAACATGGACAAAGTTCTATCCTTGCAATGATAGAATCTTCTTCAGGCTGATGAAAGTAATCCTTAGCACGGTCGCTAATGGATCAGTTGGTTGCTGTAACAGTCAGATTCAGTTGATGAATGTCGTTCCCCAAGCAGTGGTGCAGTTTATTTCTGCGGTTGGCAAATTTCCGGGTTCTTAGTATTCAACAGTCTCGTACCATGAATGTTTGAAGGCCATTTGCTCTTCACCCAATCGGGTCCAAGTCGCTTGAATAGGGGCAGCTGTTGCACCCTAAAATTTGCTCAACCTATTTCACTTGGTTTATGTTTCAATTGCATTAGCATTTGCATATAGAGTCATGTACATAGTCTAATCATCTGCATAGCATAGCATAACAAGTCATCCAACCAGGGGACCAGTCACTATTCTCTTCTCTATGAGCCTATCCAGAGGTTATTATTCAAATTCAAGCATATCCAAGTCATCAGAAAGAATGGGAAAGCTAAAGAAGTCAATGGATCAAGCAGTGCATCTATCTCCTATCTGAGGGTATCTGAAGATCATCAAAGAAGTTGTGAGCTGTGAATTGAGCATGGAGGGTATATAGACATCATGGAAGACTTAGAAAGTCATTTGGAGAAGGAGGCAAGTCATTGATGGGATCACAAGAGTTGCAGTTGAAGACAGTCAACTAGGGTCTCATCTGGGTCAACCATGGGTCAACCCTAGGTCAAATGTTTGATTGAAAGGCATTAAGGTCTATTGGAGAGATGTGGGGTTCATCATTTGGCATGTAGAGAAGGATATGGTGTTATGCTAAGAAGAAATCAAGAGAAATCAAGGAGAAGAGGAGTTTCTAAATTAGGGTTTCTGTGTAAAATCCCCTGGTTTAGGTCAAACTTCCAAGCAAGATAAGTCAAAATGAAAGCTTCAAATGGATCCTTGGCCAACATGAAACTTGTAGAGGATCTCAAGACCTTTAATTTGAGTGGTGTAAGGAATCAAGGAGATTTATAGAACTCAAGTTATGGTCCTTGCAAGTTACAGGTCATCTGAGGTATCTGAAATTTTGTCTGTGAAAGTTACTTGTCTTCCAAGCAACTTTTACCCCTCAAGAAGATTTCAAATGAATTTCTGGTCAACATAAGAGTTGTTCCTAATTGCCTTATCTTTCTAGAATGGTATGGTATGCCTTCATATTATTTGTGGAACTCTACTTATGGTCTTGGCAAGCAAAGGGTATTTTGGTCATCTGAGAATTACAGGTCATTTCATGCCTATGCCCAAAACTCATACAAGGAAGCTTCAAATGAAAAACTTCACAACATCAAACTTGCTCCAAATGACATTTTGAGTCTATAAAAGTGACCATGAAAGTTTGGAAAGGCTCATAGCTCAAGGTTTCAAATTTGGTGAATTTAATGAATAAAAAATGACCTAAAATGGAGATTTTTCACAGTTTGGCCAAATGGGATGAAATTATAGGTCATTTTGATTGGAAAAAATGTTTTAAGAACATTGGCAAAAGTGGATTTTTGATTTTGGTTCAAGATTTAGGAGATATGCTTGGTTACTTACAAAAGAAGTTACATAATCAAAATCCAAGGGAAAGTGTGCATGAGAAGATTCTACAAAGTTCTAGAGGTTTCCATGATCATCTATATATTGCATTGAGTGGCTTCATGCATTGGTTGGTGATTCATTTGTTCATAATACCAAGTTACACTTCATTCTTCCATTTTTGCAAAACCAACTCAAACTTCATCAAATCTCCATCAATTTCCAAGTTTCTTGATATCATCATCATCTAGATCATTCAAGGATCAGAATTCACATCAGAATTTGTTTGAATTGAGCAAGGATTCGTGCTACCAACTTCATCATCCAAGGTGCAAGAAAGTTGGGATTGCAAGATTCAAGAGGCTTGAACAAGAACTTTTGCATACAGAACTCATAATCAAGTTCACTGATCAAATCCAGATCATTGCAAGCATTGGATTTGAAGAATTCAGCACCTGTTTTCATCATTTACACCAGGTTAGTTTTCTCTTCGAATTGCTTGAATTAGTTAGCATGTTAGAGGATTGTTAGGTTAGAATGGTTAGGATTGGTTAGATGAACATTTCCACAAAGTTTGAGAAGGATCCATGGAGGTTGCCATTGGAGTGCATAATCTGTTAGGGCTTAGAACACTTGGGATAAGGCCTGATAATCTTCATTAAATAGCTTAGAGTAATCAGCATGAAGTGTAGATTGTGTTAGGGTAAAAGTGAGCAAGAATTGGAAGGTTTGATATCAGTGAATAATGGTGATACCAGCACCTTCTACCTATCGGGTTTGAGGTTTGAGTGAGTTTTAAAAGGAGATATTATCATGGCTGTGTAGAGGGAAGAGAATGGATCAATTTTGCTCTTTACATCGTGAGCTTTCATGGAGAGACGAGGGAGAACAGAGGTGATGAAATTCGTGCATGGGAGAGGAGATTTTCTGAAATCTAGGGTTTCTAAGGTTGAAGATGAAGGAGAGCCACACGATCGTATGTTTGACTTGACTCAGATCTTAATCCAATGGCCATGGTTTAAAACTGAAATGTGGAGGGAACTCTGGGGTGCCAAACGCACCGTTTCACTAACTCCCTCAGAGTGGGCTTTGCAATCCCTTGCTATTCGTACCCCTGCATTCCAAGGCCCAATGATAATGAACTAAAGTCTTTACTATATGCACCGTTTGCATGTTTTTTCTTTTTATTTTTTCTGAGCGTGTGCTGGGCCCAGACGCGCATTGCTAGGCGCGCCCCCCAGTCTGGGCCCATCTTGTTTTTTTAACTGATTTTATTACTTGTTGCACCCTTAGTCCAATATTAATTCCATATTAATTTCTTTCAATTTTATTAATTCTTCAAAATTCATAACAAATAGAAAAATGCTTATTTTTAATTGGTTGTTTTTGCATATTGTTCATAATTCTGTTAAGAAAATTATCACATAAAAAAATTGGCACTTCATTTTATTTTCATATTTTTAGTATATTTTTCTTTTAAATAGGTTTAAATAATGTTTAGTTTAGTGCATGAATTTGTTGATTTTGGTTTAATTAGATGCTTTAACATTTTTGATCCATTCTTTTTAGATTGATTAGCTTAGACCTTTATCTTGTATACAAAATTTAATTCATGATTTTAAGACTTAATTCTAGATGATTTGTTTAGGTGTGATTAGTGTGATCAAAACAAGGGTTTAGGAGATAACATAGATGAATTAAATCATTTCCCTTGGGAGTTGTAGACTGAATCTTTGGGGTATGGGACTATAGGGATTATGGGTAGTTAATAGATCCCTTAGAGATTACTAGGTTTCCCCTATTCTACTATTACTATCAGTATACTGCTTGTATTTGCTTGACTGTGTGGTGTGCCCTCTCTAGGGTTATTTCATTTGTCTGTGTGGGGTATTGGGCATGCTTGGGGATTGGGAGAGCTGAAGACTGTGATGATGAAGTCCATTGGAGATCAAAGAGATTGAAGACCAACTTCCAGAGTTGATAAGGATAGTATCCTTTGCTGGCAGCTGTTGAGGAGTGTAGGGTTTAGGAGCTAGCCAGAGCTCTAGAGTAGAAAACTTGATTCACAAACATGGAAGGCCTTGTCTGCCTCCATTCCTTCTCTATGATTCAAAGTCTCTTTCAAATATCCACCTCCTTCCTTTGGAAGGATTAGTGAATATATTTGAAAGATAGAACTTTTGAGGGAAAATTGTCTGTATAATGTTAACAGTTAATGAGCCATCCTTGGTAGGCAATTGACTGTTTAACATTCATTCTATCTTGTTGAATGATATTCATCTTGGAGATTGAGACTTGAAGAAAAGCCAGTGAAAGATTGAAGATAGAAACCTTGCTTGAAGGCTTGAACATGAAGACTGATGCTTGCTTGAAGCTGGTAGATGTTTGGAGATGACTTGAAGACAGATATTAATGCAGAGCTGCTGTGGCTGTTTATTTTTTTAGCTGTTTAATTTCTGATGCATTGTTTGGTTTTCCCTGACTGTATTGCTTGCTGTTTACCCTGTTAGGTTGAAAGTGAATCCTGTTCACTTTTTCCTATTGTTTTCTAGGTTTGAGGTTGAGTGGGACTCCCTTGCCTCGCTTGTATTGTTGCATCCATGCATTTTACTGCTTTATTGTATATGTTATTGTTTCTGTTTCCGTTTATCCCTTAGGATCTCTGTTTCTCTCTGCGCAAGAGAGGAGCATGATAGACATTAGGTCTTAACCCATGCATGATAACATTAGGTTAGTTTGATTCCCTTTGCAACCGTAGGTTAGAGTTCTGTCTCTTCTTTCTCAAAACAAACAGAAAAACACAATAAATATTCAAACACAATAAAAGACACTTCTTCCGTAAAAGAATGTGGATTCATCAAAACGTCATTTTTGTCCGCTTGGACCAGTAATCAGAAAAACCTTTTTCAGAAGGAATAAAAACAATCAAGACAGACTTGTGTCGTACGTAGCCCGAACTACGTTTGCTCTGATCTTTCATGCTGTATGAAAGTACGTATGCATAGGATGCGATATCCTAGCGAGCAACCTTCCCCTCCTTTCCCGTAGGTAGGCGAACTACGTTGACTCTGATTTCTCGTTTCAGACGGGAATACGTAGGCATAAAGTGCAATACTTTGCCGAGTCATTTTCCTTTCTTTTAACCCTTAACCCTTAGTTTAGATAGAATAACAATCCATACCCGAAAACAAGCGTGGATCCCGTCGAGTACGACGGACGTGAGGGGTGCTAATACCTTCCCCTTGCGTAACCGACTCCCGAACCCAGGTTTTGGTTGCGATGACCATACCTTTCCCCGTTTTGCGGTAGGTTTACCTCGAGCGTTTCCTTTCCCTCCGTTGGGATAAATAACGCGCGGTGGCGACTCTTCTGTTCAGCCGGCGCCGATTTTCGCAGTAGCGACAGGCACCACCCCACATCCTCATCTACATGTCAAATGATGAACCCCATATCTCTCAAACAGGCCTTGATGCCCTTCAATCAATCAATTGACCTAGGGTTGACCCAGGGTTGACCCAGATGAAACCCTAGTTGACTGTCTTCAACTGCAACTCTTGTGATCACATCAATGACTTGTCTCACTTTCAAAATGACTCTCTAAGTCCTCCATGATGTCTAGATACCCTCTATGCTCAATCCACAGCTCACAACTTCTCTGATGGTCTTCAAATGCCCTCAAGGTAGGAGAGAGACCCACTGTTTGATCCACTGACTTCTTAGATTTCAAGTTCTTTCTGATGACTTAGATAAGATTGAATTTGAATAATAACCTCTTGATAGGCTCATAGAGATGAGAATAGTACTTGATCCCTTGTTGGATGATTTGCTATGCTATGTTATGCAGATGATTAGACTATGTACATGACTTCTATATGCAAATGCTAATGCAATTGAAACATAAACTAAGTGAAATAGGTTGAGCAAATTTTAGGGTGCAACACTTAGCA
Source organism: Lathyrus sativus (assembly GCA_963859935.3). Taxonomy (NCBI): domain Eukaryota; kingdom Viridiplantae; phylum Streptophyta; class Magnoliopsida; order Fabales; family Fabaceae; genus Lathyrus; species Lathyrus sativus. The sequence goes on from OZ012738.1 coordinate 260,831,362, forward strand.
TCCATGGTCGAAAGAATTATGGCATGGAATATGGTAAATGTTGGCCTTCATAGGCTAAGTTACACATCGACATTGTCTGAGTACATCCTGCAATCAAAATTACCCCTTAGGTGGAAAGTCCCCAAGTTTACTAAATTTTCTAGGGACACTAGTGAGTTGACTATTAAACACGTGGTCATATACCTAATTGAGGCAGGGGAAATTACCAATAACGAGAACCTAAGAATAAAATATTTCCCAAGTTCCCTTACAAGAAATGCCTTTACATGGTTCACCACATTACCCGCGAATTCAATTCATAATTGGACTCAACTGGAAATATTGTTCCATGAACAGTTCTACATAGGACAGTCGAAGGTCAGTTTGAAGGAATTGGCCAGTATTAAATGAAAATTCACTGAGCTAATAGATGATTACTTGAATAGATTCTATTTGCCCCTGGTGGCCTTGACTATTCCATTAGAAAGAAACTGGATACCTAATATCTGAGGGATATGGCCAGTTGGCTGATAGACTTCGACAGGTAGAATGCTTGAAGGCTGAAAAAGCCAGGGAAAATAAGAATAATAGAAAGGAAAGAGTAGCCTACGTCGAATTTGATGAAGATGATCAAGACACATATGGTGATCCTTTAAATTTTGATGAAAGCAAAATTGACCTTGCTGAACTAAAGCAAGGACCATCTTATTCCTGTAAAGTCCTAACGCCTTCAAATGGGAAAAATCCAGTCGAACCAGAAAAGAGTGATAGGTTCCCTAAGAAAACTTACACCTTCGACGTGACCAAGTGTGACAAGATTTTTGATTTATTAGTTAAAGATGGTCATATGATAGTGCCTCCTAGCGCTAAAACACCTCATTTAGAACAAAGGAAAAAGAGAGGTTTCTGTAAATATCATAACTTTTTGGGCCATAAAACTTTGTAATGTTCAAATTCGGAAACAAGTCGAAGTCTCAAATGAGGATTGATTTAGTCCTCTCCAAGTTGCGGATGCACACTATTCTGGGCCATCCATGATCAATATGGTGGAAGTATCTGAGGACTACACCAAGAAAGCTGTGATGGTCGAAGCTACTGAAGGCTTCACCCAAGGAGTCACTCAGGACTTCGACAAGGAACCCCCTGAGGGTTTCATTCAAGAAGTCACTGAAGGCCTCAACGAGGGAATCACTGAAGGTTCTAGTCAAATGATCACAACAATGAAACTACTTAGGGTTTCATACAGATTAACAACATAACTGAGGCCATTGAGGGTGTTAGAGTCAAGTTATAGGATTTGGACATTACTGAGGGTGCCAACTTAGGGGTTAACATGGTTGAAGTAATCCAGGAGACTGCAATGGAGGTTAATGAACAAAGCCTCAGGCAAGAGGAGTATGTCAAAACGGCCTATGCCAAGAAAGATCAAAGCTTGGTCGAATTCCTTCACCGGTTCCAGAAAAAGAAATATGAGGTGATGTTGTACCCACGGTGCAACTCAGTCTTTGATAGAAAGGAAACATAAAACATTGAGGGGGTTTGATTAGCCAAAAACAAGAATAATTAGAGAGACATTCATAACCGCTTTTACTTCGACAAGAGGGGAGTGCCTAGGAAGAAAGAGCAAGGAGGACAAGGATTTCATGGCAAAAAATCGGCCACCTTCAAGCCTATTTCTGATGCCCCTAGAGGTAAGTGGGTGAAGCCTGTCAAAAGAAGGGAGCAAGGCAAAAATAAGTGTCAAAACTTTGAAGTAGAGAGAGGTTCCTCACTGGCATACCGTAAGGAATTCCAAGCCTTAACACAGTTGCATATCACTCTGAAAACTACAAAGGTAAGAACCTAATGTGAAGGTCTTAATGGATGAGACATCAGAGAAGGAGAAAAGCTGTGAGAGAGTCTGGAGAAAATGCAAAGGCTGAATCGAGCAGTAATGTACCCCTCAAGTAGGACATAAACAAAGAGAAGAAGCCTGTCGAAAGGAAACTATTTTCTTCTAAAAAGGAGGATATGGGAGAGAAGTCTGACTAGGCAGCAAAAGATAACATGCTAACATATGATTTCGACAAAGGTTTAGAACCTTCATTAGATATCACTTGCAACGTGGAATCTGTATTACCTAGGGAATACGACCAAGTTGTGGAGATAGAGGAACCTGAGGATGCAAATGAGTTAGAAATGGTCAGTCATATGCCAACTTGCTATTACATACTGAATAATAGATGTGTGGTATAGAGGGAAAATTTGTGAGTGTAAGATATTTATTAACTTAACTCAAAATGCAAGAGTCCCCACCACACTTTTATTTTATCCTAGTGGAAAGGAAAAAGAGCAAACAAAACCTAAACAAGTTTTAAGACAAGAACAAACAGAGAATGGGTAAGAGGCTTGGTTACGTTAAGGGAAGGTGTTGGCACCCAAAATGTCTATAGTACTCTATAGGAGCCCTTTTAAATATCTACACTTTTTTGTTTGAAAATTTTTGTTTGAAATGAGATAGGGGAGATGAGAATTATTTTTGAAGATTTTTGTGTTTGAAGAGACTTATCACCTCATGCATACGTACCCACAAAGTGCAATATAGGATAAAAACCTCGTAGTTCATGGTACAAATAACGAAAATGGATTTGTTTGGTTCATTTTAAATGAAAATACAAGTCGTCATTTTAAGGAGAAAACTATGACTAGTTGTCCACAAGTATAAGAAAACAACATTTGCATCATCTTAAGATGGATGGTTTTGCTTGGATTAAAATCGACAAGTCTATCACTCAACATCTAAATGGAAAATGTCAATATCTTAAATTCTTTGGGGAATAGGAGAATTACATCTCAACTATGAAAATGACTCATGTCTAAAATTTATGAAAAGTTTTAAAAGAAAAAGTGCACAAAGGCACAAAAGTTTGAATGAGTTTTTGTATTTTTTATGTCTTTTGAAATTAATCAAAGTGTGATTAACATTGATTGGAATTTATTAAAGAAAACAAAGTTTAAAAAAAATCACTTGACCAAAGTCAAGGTTTATTATGAAAAAAGTTTAACTTTGAAAACAAGAAGGTTTTGAAAAAGGGAGGACATTTTAAAACTTTAAGAAGGGGTGGAGAATAAGCGACTATCCTAGAAAGTAAAATAAAGAGCTAGAGATAAGAAGGATCTAACCAAAAGATAGCAAACTCTATAGCAAGCCAAATAAGAATTCCTTCCATCTTGAGCATAAACCAATAAGCAAGAGCCAAATAAAGGTCATGATCTCAAATCCATAATAACCTATGCATAGGGAAGGAGTCCTAATTCTAAGTCCAAGGGTCCAAGAATAATCCAATAAGTCCAAGGTATAAGTCCATCCTCAAGCATAACCACAAGAATTAAGAGAACTAAGCTTTTAGAGATTTTCTCCTTTATTAGTATTTTTTGAACAAAATATGGTCCAAATGGACAAAGGAAAAAAAAGCGGAAGCATAAACAATAATATGATATGATAATGATAAAAATAAAGCATAAAAGCATAAAAAAAGAGATAAAGGAGAAAGAAGGAAACATAAACAAAATTAGTACAATGATATGGTTAGTATAATATACATAATGGTATTATCAATCCTCATGAAGCACGAATTGTCAAATTATGGAGAATACTCAACTAATGGTCCATAAGAACGAAAACACGGTCTCATACATTACCATGTGGAGGGCTCTAACTCAGATGAAATCAACGAGTAAGCCAACTAACCCCCACAAGTAACAAAATATCCAATTATTTCAAACTACGCTATAGAGATTAGGAGGATAACATCTCGCTTACAAATTTGACTTAGTTCCAATTTAGGGACACTTTAGTTCTGACTTTGGCAACAAACCAGACTTACGTAGAAGCCATCATTATCTCAGGCTAGACAATAATAATGTTTCTGCTAATGTATGCTAGAGAGACGATATATAGATCATCCTCCGAAAGCAATACCGCACGAAAAGAGAATAGGTAACGATCTCATCTTCATCAAGAACTTGAAACAAGTTCTAATGACATCGAAGATTTTCATTGATCAAAATAAAAAAAGAGAAGGGGGGAGAAGGGAAACCAAATTGAATTACCACATTTTGACCACTCCATCTTTAAGTTTCATCACTCTTCTTGGTGGATTAAGGCACTAAACCTATCACTAATTTAAAGCACCTAAAATGAATACAATGATCCACTTAAAGATAGATTTGAACTAATGAAGGTTTATCCAACCTCATCTACACTCAAAGTCCACGGAATTTAAAGATAAATTTGATCAAAAAACATCAAAATTCAAGGCAAAACAAAAGGAGATGGAAGAAGGAAGAAAAGGAACCAAAACAGTCCCACAACAAAGCCAAAAAAACACATTATGCACTGTGAAAATAGACTGCACAACAGAAAATCAACAATTCTGGGCAAAAAATACATTGTGCAATCGATTGCACTACAATGCAAATTAATTGCACACTGACAGACAACAATAAAATCGGCATTTACAAAGCAAAACCATGATCAATCATTTCTTCAAACATCTCATAATCAAGGATGCAAGTGAGCATAAAAAAAAGCAAAACAAGAGCAAATAACACCAATGAAACACAACTTTCTAGATCCAAAGATCAAGCAACAAGAATCAACCATAGATCACATTGTGGAAGATGGATCAAGCATAACTATGGTGGAATAACGGTTTACCACTTCAAAATCTGAAAATGCTTCAAATCAACTTCAAGAACCACACTCCAAAGCCTTGATCTACTGAATTTGATGATGAAGAAGTGATTGGATGAAAGTTTTAGCTCAAATATTAGTAAGCTTTAATGAAAAGCTTACTAACTTTTAATGGAAGAAAGAACTTTAGTGAATTTGGTGGTTGAAGGAAATTGAGAGAATGAAGGAATTTTAACAAGGTGAACTTGGCTATCAAAAGCTTGAAGAATGAATCAAATGAGGCCTCTATTTATAGAATTTAGGCTTGGAAATTTTGGTGGTTTGGAATCAAAATTAGGCTTGGAATTTGAATTTGGAGGCAAAATCAAGATCAAATGGTGATTAATGAGGGTGTATGATGGGAGTTAATTATGGCGAGGTAGGGGAACTCAAATGAGGTGATCTAGAGTATTCTCATGATAAAACAAATTAATTTTGGTGCCAAAACGCTGCAGAATTTGAATTTGTTAATTTTTGGCCAAAACTGCCTTGTGCAAATTGATTGCACTGCTGAAAAATCTGAAATTTGGTGCAAACGCGAAGTGGTGCAATCGACTGGACCATAATGTCGATTACACAACTGAAAAACTTGAAAAATGCCTTGTTAGCTAGATTGTTCTGGCTCTGGCTCGATTCTTTTGACTTGTCAAAGAAGGCCTGGAAACAAACACATGAACTTTGGAGTTTCTTGAAAATAATTAATCAATACTTGAGAACTATTAATTAGATGAATTTGAATTGTTTGCATATAAACTTTGACTTTTTCAGATGAACTTCATTCGAGCTGAGGGACTGTTGATTGGTGTTCTTGATCCAAACCTCTTCCTGAAAAAGTTAGTAAAGGGAAAGCAAACATATTTTTGGTATTTTTATTAAGGTTAGTAAGCCTAAACAATCAAAATAAAAGCAAACAAAGAAAACACACAAGTGTTTGGTGATCTTGCTTATGATGCAGGATGCAAATGATATGTAGAATTTTAGAGGTAAGAATTAGGGTATTACAACTGCCCTTATTTAAGTTTCTTCTATCCGGAGATATGAAGATTGACATCTTTGTCTCGACGAGATAGAAGTGACTTAAATATAACAAGTAAACCCAATTTTTGGCTCTAAGAGACCACGAAATGATATGATTATGCAAATGATATGCAGACACAAGATCTCTGTGGGGAGAAAATGCCACATGAGACAAACAAAAAGTTGGGGAGCAAAAGAAAAGAGAACAAACTCTGCAAGAGAAAACGAAAGAGTAAGATTCCACTAAACGAAAATTACCAAAGAGGAATGAAAGAGGGATATTTCATCCCAACAGGGGAAGCAAAAATCTCCTTTGGGGAAAAGATCATCTATTACTAGGAAACCAGTAATAACACAACCGAAAGGAAAGGTTACCACCTACCAACCAAGTGGTAGTTACGACAAGGTAATCAACCAAAAAGGTATGAGAAATATTACCTACTACCAACCAACGGGTAGTACGAAAAAGGTGATAAACTCAAAAGAGGAGAGATTACCAACTATCAACTAATTTTTAGCTATGATAAGGTAACCAACACAATAAGATACGAGGAATATTACCTACTTCCAACCAACGGGCTGTACAACAAAGGTAATAACTCAAAAAGGGAGAGATTACCAACTATCAACTAAGTGATAGCTACGACAAGGTAACCAACCCGAATGGAAATATTACCCACTATCAACCAAGTTGTTAGTTCCTGATTGGCAGGCATTTTGGTAAAACTTGGTGAAATCACAAGATGTCCTACAGGATGTCTTAACATATGTTATTAAGATCCTGCAGGTAGCTATGTTTGTTGTTGTAGGATTTAGTTCATGATGTCAAGCATGATGTCCTGACATCTGTGAACAAAACATTATGTGTGAATGTGTTTGTTTGTCTGTTTCTTTTAGTGCAACTCTTTACGCTGCTGTGATCAGTCATTTATGGTTTAAATCTGCATGGATTTAGTTCTTATTCAAAAGAGTTTTTTATGCATATATCGTGGAACATTTATGGATTCAAGTGGGGCTATTTTCTGAAGAAAATCTTGAAGATCTGAAGAGTGATTTGGTTGGAGCTGATTGGATCAAATTAAATCTGTTTCGTTAATGCTAATTATTTAGATTGATTTCTTCACGATCAGATGCTATTTTTGCCAAAGCCCAAGCTCGTCCAAGTGTTGCTATTTAAAGGATTCGCAAACATAGTTTATAGTTCAGAGAAGCTAGGTTTAACATAGTGCATTACGCAAGGTTTAAAGTTGTCTAGCAATCGTGTGTTTGTGCTAGTGTGTGAGCCATTCACTCATTACTTTAATGTGTGAATTGGACTAAGTTTTGTATTGTAATTTGTTCACTCAAAGCTTGTAAGCAAGAGTGTATTATACTTGATTGAAGCTTTTAAGCAAGATCAAGTTGTGTCTTTGAAGAGTGTCTTCTAAAGTTTTATTATTTTGTTGTCATCACTGCTATTGTTGAGGGGGTGTGAGAGGTGTCTCTTATATAGGAGTGTCCTAGGTAGAAATTGCAAGGGTAGAGATTAGGTGAGAAGATGGTAAACTAGAGAGAGTCTACTGTGTATTTTCAAACTAATTCTACTTACTGGATTTCCTTCCTAGCTTGGTAGCCTCCAGATGTAGGTGTGTTTTTACCGAACTGGGTTAACAATTACTTATGTCATTTCTCTATTGTTATTTTTTGTCCTTGTTCTTATTGGTGATTGTATAGATATTAGTGTTGTAACATCACTTTCGACATCTGATATCTGATACCAGAATTTCAATTGGTATTAGAGCTGGCATCCTGCTCTGGTTCTGGGTGAGATCTAGGGACGATATTTTCTGGTACCATGGACAAATAAGGAGGATTTGTGAACAAACCACCTGTTATAGACGAGAGTAATTATGACTATTGGAAACCACTTATGGTTGTATTCTTAAAATATTTGGATAGTAAGGCTTGGAAAGTTGTTATAAAAGGATGGGAACATCCTGTGATTGTTGATAAAGATGGAAAGGCTACGTCTGACTTGAAGCTTGAGGAAGAATGGACAAAGGAAGAGGATGACCTTGCTTTTGGTAACTCCAAAGCCTTGAATGCCTAGTTCAATGGAATTGATAGGAACATATTCAGATTGGTGAACAACTGTGAAGTTGCTAAAGATGCTTGGGAGATACTCAGGACTACCCATGAATGTACCTCTAAGGTAAAGATGTCTAGACTTCAACTGCTAACTACAAAGTTTGAAAACCTAAGGATGAAAGATGATGAAAGCGTACATGACTTTCATATGAATATTCTTGAAATAGCCAATGCTTCAAGTGCCCTAGGTGAAAAGATGTCAGAAGAAAAGCTGGTAAGAAAAATTCTCAGATCTCTTCCCAAGAGATTTGACATGAAAGTTGTAACACCCATTTTTAATTATTTAGCCTTTTGGTGTTATTTTATTTTGGTGTGTCCTTTGTGGGGGAGTGTATCGGAGCGCGTGGGTGGGTATCCTTGAGTTATAGGAGCTATTTAATAAAATATAGAGTTTAATAATAATATGATATAATTAATAATGATGATAATCTAATAATTAGTATATTATTATTATTATTATTATTATTATTATTATTATTATTATTATTATTATTATTATTTGTATTATTATTATTATTATTATTATTATTATTATTTGTATTATTATTATTAATGAAATAAGAAATAAGAGATATAAAAGGGGATTTTTGGGGAAAGAGAGTTAGAACACGATAAGTCAGTTCTAGAGAAAGGAGAGAATGAAGAACAAGAGGAAGAGAAGAAGGCTAGGGCTAACGATTCTTGAAGGTTCTTCATCAATCGGAGCATTAATCGAGGTAAGGGGGAGAAACGGGTTAAGATTGGTAAATTGAATGAACAGGGTAGAGGGGATTCCTTAACCCCGTAGGAGTTTGGTGAATATGAATGATATATTGAAATGTTGATGATTGTTGTTGTTGTTATGATGAATTGGATGTGCATTGATGTGTTTATGAGCATGACTTCCATTGATGACCTTGGGTATGTGTTGTTGGGAGATTGGTGAGGTTTTGAGTAACTTCTGTAGTTCTGATGATGAACATAGGTGTGGGTTTTGGAGTTAAAATTGATAGAAAATGATAGAGTAGTGTTTTTTAGTTGTAGTATTGATAGGACTGAAGATAGAAGTAGAGTGATAGGCTTGAATTTGAGCAAAATAACAGTTCTGGACTGTGAGGGTTTTGAGAGATCGCAGAACTTGCTAAGCGAGTAGCTAGCGAGCAAGCTAGCGAGCGATTCGCTAGGTAGTTCGCTAGGCGAGCTAGTAGCGAGTGTTCGCTAGGGCTTCGCTAGGCGAGATGGGTAGCGAAGGCTTCCAGTAGCCACTGTCTGCCTTCGCTAGGGAGTTCGCTAGGTGAGCAGCTAGCGAGCGTTAGCTAGGGCTTCGCTAAGCGAATGAGCCAGCGAGCGTGACAAAATGTGTGTTATGCTGTATTTCGTTGTGATTCGTTTTGTAGGATCCCTTGGGCTGGGACAGGTACAGATGTGGTGTTTAGTGGTGAAAAGTATGTACTTGGTGTTGATAGGTGGAATTATGTAGTATTGAATTTAATCAAAATAATGAAATTGATGTGTGAGATGTGTATGGGGTATGGTGAGGTGATCAGGGGGGATCATGTGACTTTAATTAAAATAATTAATTGATGAATAATGTGTATGTATGATGTATGGTAATGTGATCAGGGGATCGTATGCACCTTGTGTGCTTGAGTTCATTTGTTGTGCATTTGGTGTTATGCATATCATGGTGTTGGTGGGACGAATCATTGCTCAAGAGGAGTGTAGGTGATTCATCCGTACTCCATTGCGGAGAATGGTGGGGATAGATCATGGCCAAGGACGGGTGTGTGTGATGTAACGCCCCGATTCTGAATTCCCATTTTTATTGAGTCCTTATTTGATTTATTTAAGTGATTATTTTATTTATGTGGAATTTGTGTGATAATATGTTATGATTACATATTGAGCTATTTTTGCTGACTTTGAGAGTTTCGGGTAAAAATAGGTTGGAGGGTATTTTGGGCATTAGTGATAATATTAAGTGGATATTTTGTGAGAATTAATTGATAAGTGTGTGGAAAGAATTTGGGAGGAAAGAAAATAGAATATGTGATATAGAGAGAAAGGAGAAAGATAGAAACATTAAGAAGAAAAAGAAGAGAAAGAAAAGAGGAGAAGGGAAAAAGAAGAGAAAGTGGAACAAACTTAAAATCATCAAGAATCAACCTTAGCTTGCGATTAATTAGGTAAGGGTGAGAAGTTTTATCATCTTAATAATGTATATGATCATGTATGTGCTAGATTGGATTTTTTGGATTGTTTTCTATGTTTCCATTTCTAGGTCGGAAGTTGGTTTAATCGGTAGAAACAAAGTTTTATCGGTTAGAACCTGGAATAGATGGTGTAGTTTAGTCGGGTAATGAGTGGGCTATGCTACTGAAATTGGTTTGGATTTAATCGGTCGATTTTTGAGGTTTTGATGGTTTTGGAACAGTTGGGGTTTTCTGGTTTCGCAGGTTCGCCAGCATTCGCCAGGCGAGTGGTAGCGAGGCTACGCCAGGCGAAGCCCAGCGAGTGGGCAGCGAACCTATGGCAGTGGCCAAGAGCAGCCTTCGCTGGCAAGTTCGCCAGGCGAAGGTGGTAGCGAAGGGGTTCTCCAGGCGAATCCCAGCGAACGTGGCAGCGAACCTATGGCAGTAGCTTCTGTTTGGCTTCGCCAGCGAGTTCGCCAGGCGAATGGCAACGAGCATTCGCTGGAGGGCTTCGCCAGGCGAAGGTTAGCGAACTTGGCAGCATGTTTTCTTTTCTTGTGTATCCTATCTGTGGGTTGGTTGTGTGGTTTGATTGCGATCACTCCTTAATTGAGATGACTAATTATATGTTGTTATGTGTGCTGTGGGTAGCCGTATGGCGTGAATCCTAGTTTGTGATTTGTGAAGTGTGAAATATGGCCGTTTGGAAATTTTGTGCATTTACTTGAATTGAATAAAAATGTATGGTGAGATTGATTGTGAATGTGAACCATGTATGAAATTGGTTTGAATGGGTGATGAATATATATATGTTTTGTGATACATATATTTTGAATGCATAATGGATATATGCGACGAATATGATGAATGCATGAGTATGTTTGTAAACATGTATGCATTTCAAGAGTGTCATGAGTCATGTTGCATGTGGAGCATCATGGTATGCATTCTTGTGTTGATTGATTCCTCGGTGAATCTGCAGAACCTTGTGTGCCCTTGTGGGGTGTGAGCGATGGTTATATATTGATTCCTCGGTGAATCTGCAGAACCTCGTGTGCCCTTGTGGAGTGTGAGTGATGGTTATATATTGATTCCTTGGTGAATCTGCAGAACCTCGTGTGCCCTTGTGGGGTGTGAGCGATGGTTATTTATTGATCCCTCGGTGGATTTGCAGAACCTCGTATGTTGCGATGGTTATATATTGATTCCTCGATGAATCTGCAGAACCTCGTGTGCCCATGTGGGGTGTGAGCGATGGTTATTTTTGGTTCTTCAATTGAACCTGCTGAAATGAGTCGGTACCGCATTTGCATCTGCATAGAGTCGTGTGTCGGTCTCTATGAGTTGCATGTTGACATATGTGCATGATGTATGGTGAATAAACATGAATGTAGATGTTTATGTAAATTGTTGATAATTGGCATGAATGGAAGTCTTGAAGATACATGTATGTGTGGATATGTGTGTATATGTTTATGAATTGATATAAACACTATTGATGCATATTGTATATGCTTGGTACTCTATTTGTAAATAATTAATTGTGAATACATTGCGATGTACGGTGTAGTGAGATAAGTTGCGGTGAGAACGTGAAAGACGTTATTGGACGTTATGTGTGCGTGTATATAAATATATATATATATATATATATATATATATATATATATATATATATATATATATATATATATATATATATATATATATATATATATATATATATATATATATATGCATTATGTATTATGATATCGTTTCTCACCCTTCTGCTGTTTTATAATGCTCTATGAGGCATTGCATATTAGATTGCTGGAGTTTTGTGAAGCGTGGCTTCATTCTTTTTGGTCGGTTGGCTCTGATATGTAGCACCAGGTAGCTAGGGATTATTTTGATTATTTTGTGATACATATATGCTTGTATCTGCTGATGAATGTTGGTGAAACATGTTGGATGAATATTGTATATATTGATGATATTGTAAATCAACTTGAATGATGTACCTGTATGTGATTACATGTTTTGGAAGTTATGAAATATTTAGATGTTTCCTCCTATGTTCTAAATATTTTCCTTGTGGGTGTTGCCCCGTTGTTGCATATCTGTTGAGTAGGTGTTGTATATGTTGAATTTTTGGTATAATGTGATATGCCCCTTTTATGCCGTGATATAAATGTACTCTGATGAAATTTTGAATTTATGCCTAGATGATTATTTGTATTATTTGAGGGTATAGAAAGGGGGTGTTACATTAAGTGGTATCAGAGCCAGTGTTGAGTCAGTTGTGTCTGTCTCGTTGTTTTGTTGGTTGAACGGTTGTTTAACCTTGTTGTTATTTTTGGGAATAAACAGAATATGGATGGTCGTAATGATAATGTGATGGCTGCTGCATTGGAGGCAACGGCTAGGGCGGTGCAGGGTGCGTCGAATGTGAACGCTAATGATGAGTTTAGAAAGAATCAGCCGCCGGTATTCAAGGGAAGGTTTGATTCGGACGGTGCTCAGATTTGTTTAAAGGAGATCGAGAGGATCTTTAGAGTTATGAATTATGTTGAAAGCAACAAGGTGAGACTTGGGGCTCACATGCTGAGAGAAGAAACCGATGACTGGTGGGTCGGTATGAGACAAGTTCTTGAAGTAGACGATGAGGAAATCACTTGGGATTTATTTCGCACCGAATTTTTGAGAAAGTATTATGCTGAGAGTGTGAAGGGAAATAAGGAAATGGAGTTCCTGGAATTGAAACAAGGCAATATGTCTGTGATAGACTACACGGCTAAGTTCACAAAGTTGGTGAAGTTTCATCCTCACTATGATGCGGTGACGGCGGAATTTTCCAAGTGTGTTAAGTATGAGAATGGATTGCATCCTGAGATCAAGCAAGAGGTGGGTTATTAGAGGATAAGGAGATTTTCGGACTTGACCGAATGTTGTAGAATTTTTGAAGAGGACAGTAAAGCTCGTTCTACTCACTATAAGAGTTTGAATGAGAAGAGAGGAAAGCAACCGGTAAGGAGTGGACCTTATGTGACGTCTGCTGATAAAGGCAAGCATAGGGAAAACTTTGTTAAGAGGCCGGAGGTGGAAGTTCTGGTCCCATTAAGTGTTATAGATGCAGTGAAGTGGGGCACAAATCTTTTGAGTGTAAGAAGGATAGAGCGAAGTGTGCTAAGTGTGGAAGTATCGGCCATGCTACAACTGATTGTAGAAGGAACGTGGTGAAGTGTTATAACTGTGGGGAAGTTGGTCATATTAGTACAAAGTGTACTAAGCCAAAGCAGGCTCCAACAAGTGGGAAGGTATTTGCATTAGCCGGTGCAGACATTACTAATGCGGATCGATTGATAAAGGTACATGCTTTATTAATAATACGCCTTTAGTTGCTATTATTGATACCAGAGCGACTCATTCGTTCGTTTCTTTTGAGTGCGCTAAGCGTTTGGATTTGTGTTTGTCTTCTTGTGGTGGTGATATGGTTATTGAGACACCCGCTTCGGGGTTGGTAACTACGTCTTTGGTATGTTTAAGTTGTCCTTTGACCATGTATGGTAAAGACTTCATTATGGACTTGGTGTGTTTGCCGTTAGAAGGATTAGATGTGATCTTGGGTATGAATTGGTTGTAGTATAATAGAGTCCGTATTGATTGTTATCACAAGTTGGTAAGGTTTCCTTCTTTGGAAGATGATGAGGAAGAGAGTTTTCTATCTACTAAAGAGTTGAAGAAACTTTTGGCGGATGAGGCTCAAGTGTTATGTTTGTTTGCATCATTGTCGGTAGAGAGTAAGGTTGAACTGGATATGGTTCCAGTGGTGTGCGACTTTCCAGAAGTATTTTCGGAGGACGTTGCGGATGTACCGCCGGAAAGAGAAGTCGAGTTTTCGATTGACCTAGTTCCGGGTACTAGACCGATTTCGATGGCACCGTATCGCATGTCGGTATTGGAGTTGATGGAATTGAAGAAACAATTGAATGACTTATTGGAAAAGAGGTTTATCAAGCCGAGTGTTTCTCCTTGGGGTGCACTGGTATTGTTAGTAAAGAAGAAAGATGGGAGTATGCGGTTGTGCGTTGATTATCGGTAGTTGAACAAGGTAACTATTAAGAACAAGTATCCGCTTCCTAGAATTGATGATTTGATGGACCAATTGGTTGGTACCCGTGTTTTTAGTAAGATTGATTTGAGATCGGGTTATCACTAGATTCGTGTTAAAGAGGAGGATATTCAAAAGACGGCTTTTAGGATACGGTATGGTCATTATGAATTTTTCGTGATGCCATTCGGAGTTTCTAATGCGCCAAGTGTGTTTATGGAATACATGAATCGTATTTTTCATGATCAGTTGGATCGTTTTGTGGTTGTTCATCGATGACATTTTGATTTACTCTAAGTCTCAAGAAGAGCATGTAGAGCATTTGAGAGTTGTATTGCAGATTTTGAAAGAGAAGCAATTATATGCTAAGTTGTCGAAGTGTGAGTTTTGGTTATCGGAAGTGAGTTTTCTTGGGCATGTTATTTCTGGTAATGGTATTAGTGTTGATCTGTCCAAGATTGATGCGGTAATGCAGTGGGAAGCTCCTAAGTCAGTTACGTGGATTCAAAGCTTTCTGGGATTAGCCGGTTACTATCGGAGGTTTATTGAAGGGTTTTCGAAGTTGGCACTTCCATTGACTCAATTGACTTGTAAGGAAAAGGCTTTTGTTTGGGATATTGATTGTGAGAAGAATTTTGTTGAGCTAAAGAGGAGGTTGATAACGGCGCCGGTTTTGATTTTGCCGAATCCGACGGAGTCGTTTGTGGTTTATTGTGATGCTTCTTTGTCCGGTTTAGGTGGTGTTTTGATGCAAGATGGGAAAATTGTGGCTTATGCTTCGAGACAATTGAGAGTGCATGAGAATAACTACCCTACGCATGATTTGGAGTTAGCGGTTGTGGTGTTTGTTTTGAAATTTTGGAGACATTATCTTTATGGTGCGAGATTTGAAGTTTTTAGTGATCACAAGAGTTTGAAATATTTATTTGATCAGAAGGAATTGAACATGAGGCAGAGGAGATGGTTAGAGTTTTTGAAGGATTATGATTTTGGTTTGAATTACCATCCGGGTAAGGCAAACGTGGTAGCAGATGCTTTAAGTTGAAAGTTGGTTCATATGTCAACATTGATGGTAAGAGAGTGGGAATTGTTGGAGAGTTTTAGAGATTTGAGTTTGGTTTGTGATATGACGCCGAGTAGTGTGAAACTTGGTATGTTGTATGTTACGAATGATTTTCTTGCTACCGTGTGTGAAAAGCAAAAGTTGGATTTGAAGTTTGTTGATTTGATGATGAATGAGAATGAGGACTTCAAGGTTGATAATTTTGGAGTTTTGAGATTTCATGGCCGTATTTGTATTCCCAATGATGTAGAGTTGAAAAAGATGATATTGGAGGAAGGACACCGGAGTAACTTAAGTATTCACCCGGGGGCGAATAAGATGTATCAAGATTTGAAGAAAATCTTTTGGTGGTCCGGATTAAAGAGGGATGTAGCTCAGTTTATGTATTCGTGCTTGACTTTCCAGAAGTCTAAAGTGGAACATCAGAAGCCTAGTGGTTTGATGCAACCGTTGGACATTCCAGAGTGGAAATGGGATAGTATATCGATGGATTTTGTTACGGGATTGCCTAATACGCAAAGAGGACATAATGCTATTTGGGTGATTGTTGATAGGCTTACTAAATCTGCTCACTTTATTTCGATTGATATTAGTTATCCTTTGGAGAAGTTAGCCGAGATTTATGTTGGTGTGATTGTGAAGTTGCATGGGGTTCCTAAAAGTATTATGTCGGATAGGGATCCTAGATTTACTTCGAGATTTTGGGAAAGTTTGTAAAAGGCTTTGGGTTCTAAGTTGAGATTGAGTTCGGCTTATCATCCGCAGACGGATGGTCAAACCGAAAGGACGATTCAATCATTGGAAGATTTGTTGCGTGCTTGTGTGCTCGAGCAAGGTGGTGCTTGGGATGGTTATTTGGCATTGATTGAGTTCACCTACAACAATAGTTTTCACTCAAGTATTGGTATGGCACCATTTGAGGCTTTGTATGGTCGGAGATGTCGAACACCTTTGTGTTGGCATGAAACCGGAGAGAAGTCGGTAGTTGGACCGGAGATGAGAGTTTCTCAGAGTAGGCAAAAGAGTTATCATGATAAAAGAAGAAAGGATCTTGAGTTTCAAGAAGGCGACCATGTGTTTTTTAGGGTTACACCGGTTACGGGTGTGGGTCGTGCTTTGAAGTCGAAGAAGTTGACTTCTCGTTTCATTGGTCTGTATCAGATTACTGCACGAGTTGGTGCTGTGGCTTATCGTGTGGTGTTGCCTCCGAACCTTTCGAATTTGCATGATGTGCTCCATGTTTCGTAACTTTGGAAGTATATTTCGGATCCATCGCATGTTATTCCTAGGGATGAGGTTGAGGTAAGAGATAATCTTACGGTTGAGGTTTTACCGATTAGGATTTTGGACCATGAAGTTAAGAGGCTCAGAGGCAAAGATATCGCGCTTGTGAAAGTAGCATGGGGAGGTGCTGCGGAAGGCAATATGACTTAGGAATTGGAGAGTAAGATGCGTGAGTCGCATCCAGAGCTGTTTGAATCAGGTAACATTTTCGAGGACTAAAATTTCTAAAGTGGGGGAGAGTTGTAACGCCCCGATTCTGAATTCCCATTTTTATTGAGTCCTTATTTGATTTATTTAAGTGATTATTTTATTTATGTGGAATTTGTGTGATAATATGTTATGATTACATATTAAGCTATTTTTGCCGACTTTGAGAGTTTCGGGTAAAAATAGGTTGGAGGGTATTTTGGGCATTAGTGATAATATTAAGTGGATATTTTGTGAGAATTAATTGATAAGTGTGTGGAAATAATTTGGGAGGAAAGAAAATAGAATATGTGATATAGAGAGAAAGGAGAAAGATAGAAACATTAAGAAGAAAAACAAGAGAAAGAAAAGAGGAGAAGGAAAAAAGAAGAGAAAGTGGAACAAACCTAGAATCATCAAGAATCAACCTTAGCTTGCGATTAATCAGGTAAGGGTGAGAAGTTTTATCATCTTAATAATGTATATGATCATGTATGTGCTAGATTGGATTTTTTGGATTGTTTTCTATGTTTCCATTTCTAGGTCGGAAGTTGGTTTAATCGGTAGAAACGGAGTTTTATCGGTTAGAACCTGGAATAGATGGTGTAGTTTAGTCGGGTGATGAGTGGGCTATGCTACTGAAATTGGTTTGGATTTAATCGGTCGATTTTTGAGGTTTTGATGGTTTTGGAACAGTTGGGGTTTTCTGGTTTCGCAGGTTCGCCAGCATTCGCCAGGCGAGTGGTAGCGAGGCTACGCCAGGCGAAGCCCAGCGAGTGGGCAGTGAACCTATGGCAGTGGCCAAGAGCAGCCTTCGCTGGCAAGTTCTCCAGGCGAAGGTGGTAGCGAAGGGGTTCGCCAAGTGAATCCCAACGAACGTGGCAGCGAACCTATGGCAGTAGCATCTGTTTGGCTTCGCCAACGAGTTCGCCAGGCGACTGGCAGCAAGCATTCGCTGGAGGGCTTCGCCAGGCGAAGGTTAGCAAACTTGGCAGCATGTTTTCTTTTCTTGTGTTTCCTATCTGTGGGTTGGTTTTGTGGTTTGATTGTGATCACTCCTTAATTGAGATGACTAATTATATGCTGTTATGTGTGCTGTGGGTAGCCGTATGGTGTGAATCCTAGTTTGTGATTTGTGAAGTGTGAAATGTGGCTGTTTGGCAATTTTGTGCATTTACTTGAATTGAATAGAAATGTATGGTGAGATTGATTGTGAATGTGAACCATGTATGAAATTGGTTTGAATGGGTGATGAATATATATATATGTTTTGTGATACATATATTTTGAATGCATAATGGATATATGCGACGAATATGATGAATGCATGAGTATGTTTGTATACATATATGCATTTCAAGAGTGTCATGAGTCATGTTGCATGTGGAGCATCATGGTATGCATTCTTGTGTTGATTGATTCCATGGTGAATCTGCAGAACCTCGTGTGCCCTTGTGGGGTGTGAGCGATGGTTATATATTGATTCCTTGGTGAATCTGCAGAACCTCGTGTGCCCTTGTGGGGGTGTGAGCGATGGTTATATATTGATTCCTCGGTGAATCTGCAGAACCTCGTGTGCCCTTGTGGGGTATGGGCGATGGTTGTTTATTGATCCCTCGGTGGATTTGCTGAACCTCGTATGTTGCGATGGTTATATATTGATTCCTCGATGAATCTGTAGAACCTCGTGTGCCCATGTGGGGTGTGAGCGATGGTTATTTTTGGTTCTTCAATTGAACCTGCTGAAATGAGTCGGTACCGTATTTTCATCTGCATAGAGTCGTGTGTCGGTCTCTATGAGTTGCATGTTGACATCTGTACATGATGTATGGTGAATAAACATGAATGTAGATGTTTATGTAAATTGTTGATAATTGGCATGAATGGAAGGCTTGAAGATACATGTATGTGTGGATATGTGTGTATATGTGTGTATGTTTATGAATTGATATAAACATTGTTGATGCATATTGTATATGCTTGGTACTCTATTTGTAAATAATTAATTGTGAATACATTGCGATGTACGGTGTAGTGAGATGAGTTGCGGTGAGAACATGAAAGACGTTATTGGACGTTATGTGTGTGTGTGTGTGTGTGTGTGTGTATATATGTTTATATGCATTATGTATTATGATATCGTTTCTCACCCTTCTGCTGTTTTATAATGCTCTATGAGGCATTGCAGATTAGATTGCTGGAGTTTTGTGAAGCGTGGCTTCATTCTTTTTGGTCGGTTGGCTCTGATATGTAGCACCAGGTAGCTAGGGATTATTTTGATTCTTTTGTGATACATATATGCTTGTATCTGCTGATGAATGTTGATGAAACATGCTGGATGAATATTGTATATATTGATGATGTTGTAAATCAACTTGAATGATGTACCTGTATGTGATTACATGTTTTGGAAGTTATGAAATATTTAGATGTTTCCGCCTATGTTCTAAATATTTTCCTTATGGGTGTTTCCCCGTTGTTGCATATTTGTTGAGCAGGTGTTGTATATGTTGAATTTTTGGTATAATGTGATATGCCCCTTTTATGCCGTGATATAAATGTACTCTGATGAAATTT
The DNA here is from genome assembly GCA_963859935.3 of Lathyrus sativus. Classification (NCBI taxonomy): domain Eukaryota; kingdom Viridiplantae; phylum Streptophyta; class Magnoliopsida; order Fabales; family Fabaceae; genus Lathyrus; species Lathyrus sativus. The sequence continues at coordinate 260,850,573 of OZ012738.1, forward strand.
TGAATTTATGCCTAGATGATTATGTGTATTATTTGGGGGTATAGAAAGGGGGTGTTACATGTGATCTATCCGGGGTTCGATAACCAATGAGTCGGTACCGCATGCATTGTGTTGAGTTGCATATTTGCATTATGGTGTGTTGTGTTGTTGTTGGACAGTAGGTCGTTTTTTATGAATGTTGGGTAATATTTTATATGATTGCTACCTTTATTTCATGTACTATATTAACGATAATTTTGATCATGTTTTCTCACCCCTTTGTTGTTGTTGTGGTCTGTGCTTCTTCGAAAGTACAGATAATCCAGGTACTTAGCTAGCTTGGATAGTGGTGTGCGAGTCGAGTCTTAGGATGCTCTGATACGTAGCACGGGACTTGGGTGTTTATTTTTTTTATGCTGAACTTGTTTTATTTCCTGTGACGTATCATGTTGGTGAACATTTTCATGAATCTTTTTATGTAATTCGGCGGATGGCCAAGAATGATGAATTAAATATTATTCCGTTGCTTTGTTTTGAAAACCTTCTAATGAAGAGTATTATGGATTATGTGATGTGATATCCCACTTGTTGAGGGGAGACTCTGATGTTTATTTGGATTAATCGTATTTTATTTTAATTTTGGGAAGTGAGGTGTTACAAAAGTAACTGCTATAGAGGAAGCACAAGACATTTGCAAGATGAGAGTTAATGAACTCATTGGGTCTCTTTTAACCTTTGAAGTGGGAAATAGTGACAAAGATGATAATAAAAAGAGCATAGCCTTTTGTTGCACCCTAAAATTTGCTCAACCTATTTCACTTGGTTTATGTTTCAATTGCATTAGCATTTGCATATAGAGTCTTGTACATAGTCTAATCATCTGCATAGCATAGCATAGCAAGTCATCCAACAAGGGACCAAGTACTATTCTCATCTCTATGAGCCTATCAAGAGGTTATTATTCAAATTCAAGCATATCCAAGTCATCAGAAAGAATTTGAAAGCTAAAGAAGTCAGTGGATCAAGCAGTGCATCTATCTCCTATCTGAGGGTATTTGAAGATCATCAAAGAAATTGTGAGCTGTGAGCTGAGCATGGAGGGTATATAAACATCATGGAAGACATGGAGAGCCATTTTGAAAGTAAGACAAGTCATTGATGGGATCACAAGAGCTGCAGTTGAAGACAGTCAACTAGGGTTTCATCTGGGTCAACCCTGGGTCAACCCTAGGTCAATTGATTGATTGAAAGGCATTAAGGTCTATTTGAGAGATGTGGGGTTCATCATTTGACATGTGGAGAAGCATATGGTGTTGTGCTAAGAATAAATCAAGAGAAATCAAGGAGAAGAGGAGTTTCTAAATTAGGGTTTCTGTGTAAAATCCCCTGATTTAGGTCAAACTTCCAAGAAAGATAAGTCAAAATGCAAGCTTCAAATGGATCCTTGGTCAACATGAAACTTGTAGAGGATCTCAAGACCTTTAATTTGAGTGGTGGAAGACATCAAGGAGATTTATAGAACTCAAGTTATGGTCCTTGCAAGTTACAGGTCATCTGAGGTATCTGAAATTTTGTCTGTGAAAGTTACTTGACTTCCAAGCAACTTTTACCCCTTAAGGAGATTTCAAATGAATTTCTGGTCAACATAAGAGTTGTTCCTCATTGTCTTAGATTTCTATAATGGTATTGTATGCCTTCATATGATTTGTGGAACTCTACTTATGGTCTTGGCAAGCAAAGGGTATTTTGGTCATTTGAGAATTACAGGTCATTTCAAGCCTATGCCCAAAACGCATACAAGGAAGCTTCAAATGAAAAACTTCACAACATCAAACCTGCTCCAAATGTCATTTTGAGTCTAGAAAGTGATCATGAGAGTTTGGAAAGGCTCATAGCTCAAGGTTTCAAATTTGGTGAATTTAATGAATAAAAAATGACTTAAAATTGAGATTTTTCATAACTTGGCCAAATGGGATGAAATTATAGGTCATTTTGATTGGAAAAAATGTTTTAAGAACATTGGCAAAAGTGGATTTTTGAGTTTGGTTCAAAATTTGGAAGTTATGCTTGGTTACTTATGTATGAAGTAACATAATCCAAAATTCAAGGAAAGTGTGCATGGGAAGTTTCTACAAAGTTCTAGAGGTTTCTAATGTCATCTATATATTGGATTGAGTAACTTCATTCAAGGGTTGGTGAATCATTGTGATCAAAATACCAAGTTATACCTCATTCTTCCATTTTGCAAAACCATTTCAAACTCCATCAAATCTCCATCAATTTCCAAAGTTCTTAATCCCATCATCATCTAGATCATTCAAGGATCAAATTTCCATCAGAATCTGGTTGAATTGAAGAGGAATCGTGTGCTACCAACTTCATCATCCAAAGTGCAAGAAGAAGTGGTTACAAGAATCCAAGAAGTTTGAGCAAGGGATATTGCATACAGAATCAAGGATCAAGTGTGTTGATCAAATCCAGATCATTGCAAGCTTTGGATCTGAAGAATTCTCCACCTGTTTTCATCATTTACACCAGGTTGGTAATCTCATCGAATTGGCATGATTTAGTTAGAATAATGTAGAGTCTTTAGGTTAGAATTGTTAGGTTAGGTTAGAGGATCATTTCCATAAAGTTTGAGAAGGTTTCATGGATGTTGCCATTGGAGTGCAAGAACTGTTAGGGCTTAGAACATCTAGGATATGGCACGATAATCTTAGGTATGTAGCTTAAAATGATCAGCATGGCGTGTGGATTCTATTAGTGTAATAGTTGGCAAGAATTGGCAAGATGGATATCAATGAATAATGGTGGAACCGAGTTCTTCTACCTATCGAGTTTGGTTGTTGATTGATTGTCAAGAGAAACTGAAGCCATGGTTGTGTAGAGGGGAAGAAGTAGAGCAACTTTGCTCTTTACAGATTGGAATTTCATGGGGAATTGAGGTTGTATGAATGAGTTGAAGGTCTGGTTCATGAACTCGTGCATGGTGCTTCAATGGAGGAAACCCTAATCATTTGGAGAAGATGCATGTTGACCGTTGGATGGAGTCTTGTTGGTTCACTGAGTAATTGATCTAATGGTCACGATTCAAAGCTGGAGTTTGGAGGGAACCCTGGGTGCCAAACGCACCGTTTCATTAAACCCTTCAGACTGGGCTTATTGCATCCCTGCTTTTCACACCCCCAAACGCCAGGCCCAAACCAAATGAACTGATTTAATTGCTCTTTGCACCATTTCTTGTTTTTTTTATTTTTTTGTTGAGTTTTCTGAGTTGCTGGGCCCAGACGCGCCTTGCTAGGCGCACCCCCAGTCTGGGCCCATTGTTTTTTTTCAACGCTTTTAAATGCTTACTGCACCCCTTAAGTCATATAATTCACATTAATTTCATTCTTTTTTTTTATTTCTTTGAAAAATCATAAATAATTGAAAATTGCTTATTTTTTAGTGGTTGTTTTTGCATTAGGTTCATATTTCTGTTAAGAAAATTAAGAAATAATAAAATTCCAATTTAATTTTGTTTTAGAATTTTTAGCATATTTTTCTTTTAAATAGCTTTTTAAGTGGTTTAATTTGATTCATGATATTGTTGATTTTAGTTTAGTTAGATGCTTTTACATTTTTGATCCATTCTTTTTAGGTTGATTAGCTTAGAACTTTAGCTTGTATATAAAATTTAATTCATGATGGTTTGTTTAGGTGTGATTAGAAGAATCAGAATTAGGGTTTAAAGATAACATAGGTGTAGCAAATCAATTCTTTTAGGAGTTGTAGATTGAATTTTTGGGGTATGGGACTATAGGGGTACTATGGGTAGATAATAGATCCCTTAGAAATTACTAGGTTTCCCCTATTCTATTATTACTATTAGTATGCTGCTTGTTTTGCTTGACTGTGTGGTGTGCCCTCTCTAGGGTTGTTATTTGTCTGTGTGGGGTATTGGGCTTGTTTGGGGCTTGGGGTTTGAGTTGAAGACTGTGATGAAGAAGCCCATTGGAGATCAAAGAGACTGAAGACCAATTTCCAGAGCTGATGGAGAGCATCTTGCTAGCAGCTGTTGAGGGTTATAGGGTTTAGGAGCTAGGCAGAGCTCTAGAATAGAAAGCTTGATTCACAAACATGGAAGGTCTTGTTTGCCTCCATTCTTTCTCTATGATTCAAAGTCTCTTTTAAATATCCACCTCCTTCCTTTGGAAGGATTAGTGAATGTATTTAAAAGATAGAACTTTTGAGAGAAAATTGTCTGTATAATGTTAACAGTTGATGAGCCACCCATGGTAGGCAATTGATTGTTTAACATCCATTTCATCTTGTGGACTGATATTCATCTTGAAGATTGAGACTTGAAGAAAAGCCATTGCAGACTGATGACAAAGACCTTGTTTGAAGGCTATGGAGATGAAGACTAATGCTTGCTGGAAGTTTGTAGCTGTTTGGATATGACTTGAAGACAGATGTTGATGCAGATTGTTGTTGCTGCTTATTTTTTGCTGTTTAATTCTTGATGTATTGTTTGGTTTTCCCTGACTGTATTGCTTGCTGTTTAACCTGTTAGGTTGAAAGTGAATTATGTTCACTTTTGCCTGTTGTTTTCTAGGTTCGAGGTTGAGTGGGACTCCCTTGCCTCGCTTGTATTGTTGCATCCATGCATTTTACTGCTTTATTGTATATACTGCTATTGTTTCTATTTCCGTTTATCCCCTTAGGATCTTTGTTTCTCTCTGTGCAAGAGAGGAGCATGATAGACATTAGGTCTTAACCCATGCATGATAACATTAGGTTAGTTTGATTCCCTTCGCAACCGTAGGTTAGAGTTCTGTCTCTTCTTTCTCAAAACAAACAGAAAAACACAATAAGATTTCAAACACAATAAAAGACACTTCTTCCGTAAAAGAATGTGAACTCATCAAAACGTCATTTTTGTCCGCTTGGACTGTTAATCAGAAAAACCCTTTTTCAAAAGGAATAAAAACAATCAAGACAGACTTGTGTCGTACGTGGCCCGAACTACGTTTGCTCTGATCTTTCATGCTGTATGAAAGTACGTAGGCATAGGATGCGATATCCTAGCGAGCAACCTTCCCCTCCTTTCCCGTAGGTAGGCGAACTACGTTGACTCTGATTTCTCGTTTCAGACAGGAATATGTAGGCATAAAGTGCGATACTTTGCCGAGTCATTTTATTTTCTTTTTAACCCCAGACCTGTAGAGTAGATAGAATAACAATCTTTTCGACCGAAAACAAGCGTGGATCCCGTCGAGTATGACGGACGTGAGGGGTGCTAATACCTTCCCCTTGCGTAACCGACTCCCGAATCCAGGTTTTGGTTGCGATGACCATACCTTTCCCGTCTTTACGGTAGGTTTACTCTGAGCGTTTCCTTTCCCTCCGTTGGGATAAATAACGCACGGTGGCGACTCTTCTGTTCAGCCGGCGCCGATTTTTGCAGTAGCGACAGCTGGCGACCCTGCTGGGGATCCAACATCCCCTGGCTGCTAAGGACTGCGATAGTTCCTTATGCATTTGGGATCCAACGTCCCTTAAGAGAGTCAATCCTAATGCTTGTTTTCCCGTCGAGGATTTTGTATGGATTTACTTTTTCTGTATTTTACTTTCAGCATTATATTATTGATATTATTGCTGTATTGGGGTGTGACGGGTGTTCTATGATTGAGAGATGAGCCAGACTTGGGCTTGAGTGCACCTAGAATTAGAGTATAGAGTAGTGGGCGCGTGCCGGCTTTGCTTGCATTAGTGTCCCACGAAATCTACACTCGGACGAGGTTCTTCTGGTTGACTTCTTTTTCTACCCTTTGGGTCGAAGGGGTTGTTGGTTAGCTGAATTGTCGACTCCGGGAACCGATCATTTGGAAGTTGGCTAAGTGAGGCCTCTTCAGGAATTGATGATGCCACTCCTTCTGGGAATCGTATCATCAACCCTGAAAGTCTGTGACGCCGACGACCGCATAGGATGCCATACCATTGTCAGTTACTAGGACACCTACCTGTGAGAGGGTTTGGGGTTATGCAGGTAACTAGACCTTCAGATACCGGTTATTTCTTGATCTGAGATTCTGGGTATTTATGGACAGTTATGAGGTCTGTCAGAGACCAGTTGGAGTTATGATGTGAGGTCTATCAGAGACCAGTCAGAGTTATGTTGTGGGGTCTATCAGAGACCAGTGTTGGAGATTTTGTATTGGGTCTATCTGAGACCAGGGTTTGAGGAATTCTGGGGAGTCTATCTGAGACTTTTTGATATGGTTCAGGCTTCTCAGCTATGGAATTTGGTCCTTGTTGCATGTTACTTGCATTGCATTGTTTGCATACCCATTATCATTGCATCCCATTAACGTGTGTTTGTGCTGCAGGTGCATTTGCATATTCCCTGGTTCTAGTGCCCGGACTTCTGCTTGTTGATCATGGCTGGTTTGAGAAAGACAGTTGCGTATAAGTTACCTACACCTGACATTACTCCCTTACTTGGTCTGATGTCCCTTGCTGATGAGGAGGTTAGAAGAAGTTTCAGGATGAGTCATGGAAGATTGTTGAGACTGGTCTGCAAGCCAACTGCTGTTGAGATGAATGGGTTGTACACCTTGATGCAATTCTATGACCCGGCATTGAGATGTTTCACGTTTGCTGACTTTATTTTGGGGCCTACCATTGAAGAGTATGTAGAGTTTACTGAGCTACCGGTACAGAATAAGGTTCCCTTTATTCACTCTGCCGCCGAGCCTAAGTTGGAGGACTTAGCTAAGGCCTTGCACATGAATGCTGCTGAACTATTAGTGACTTCTTGGCTTGGGGTTCCAGGTTTCTCCCTTGATTTTCTGGTTGGCAAAGCTCAAGAGTATGCCAAGAACGGGTGCTGGATAGTCTTTAATGCTATCTTGGCTCTATGCATTTACGGAATAGTGATGTTTCCCAACCTACCCAATTTTGTGGACTTGGATGCTTTCCATCTGTTTGCTGCTGGCAACCCGGTACCCACTTTGATTGGAGATCTCTATCATTCATTGCACTACAAAAATGAAAATAGAAGGGGAAAGACTGTTTACTGTTGTGCTTCGTTGTTGAACATGTGGTTTAAGAGTCATCTTCCCCTGAAGGGACCTTTTGTGGATAGTGCAACTACAGCTGACTGGCCAGAGCGCCTGATGAGACTATCTTCCGAAGACATTGAGTGGTTTGATCGAGACTTGTTGGGGTCTGAGCTTATTTTCAGTTGTTCTGGGTATCCTAATGTTCCGTTGATAGGGAGAAAAGGGTGTATCAATTACAACCCATCTCTGTTTGTCCGCCAGTTTGGATACGCGCTGAAGAACCCACCAAAGGAGGAAGAAGTACAGGAATCTCTGTACTTCACAGGTGATTTGAAGGGAGAGTTACTAGCCAAGCTTCAGCACGCATGGATGCGTATTAACAGAAGAGGGAAGCCACTGTTAGGGAAGAATGATTGTCAGGCTTATGCACCCTACAAAGTTTGGATCCAGGAGAGAGCGAGACAGTTGCGGATGCCATTCCCAGATGCACCAGTCCCTGTTCATATTCCGGTGGAAGAACCAACTACTGTTACGAGGGAGGCCTACGAGCAAGTTGTTAAAGAAAAAGAAGCCTTGATGAAGATCAATGAAGGGTTAGAACAAGAACTGGCTCAGATGCGCAGCGAGAAAAACAAGGTCGTGCACTCTTTCCAACAGTAGGTCGAGCTAGTAAACAGGCTAGGTGCTGAATTGACTGAGGAGAAAAAGAAGCGCGAACGTCTGGGGCAAGAGTTCAGAAGCTCCCATGACATGCTGGAGTCCAAAAAGAAAGCACTCGACGCCGCTCACCGAGAAATCTCTTCTTGTAACAAGACTTGGAATGCTACGCTAACCAACAACAAAAAGAGGGAAGACAAATTGAAGCAGCAAATTTCTGACCTCGAAGAGCAGTTGAAGGCTAGCATTAAGAAGTACGAAGAAGAGGTGATGACCAGGTATAGTCTCCAGAATGCATTGAACAAGGCCATCGAAGGCAGGAACGAAGCCGTGTCTCAGAAGCGGAAGCTAGAGGATCGCTTCGGAGAGGGGGCATGGGAGGAAACCGCTGGTGACGTGCGACGTGTTCTCAAGAGAAGAAACCAGCTTGTCGAGGGTCTGCTTACCCGACCAAGCCATCCAGAGACCAAGAAGTTAATAGAAGAGTACCAGGCTTATGGGAGTACTTGATCGTTTCATGTATTAACTTGTATGCTTTATTTGCATAGTGCTGACCATCACCAGGATTGTTGGTTGAGGTCATGCCTTCTTATTGTACTCAGTGATATTGTATTCTTGGCCTAATGGATTTCTCTGCAATATACGAGGTTTTCTATGATTCGGCTCCGATCTCCGTATTACTAGCACTGTCACTGCACCGGCACATTCGCACTAGAATCGGGGAATGATATTCCCTAATGCACAAACACATGTTGCATTGCATTCATATTCATATTGCATTACAGGTGATTATTGAATGGTATCTCATTTCCTGCACTGTACTAGGTCTTTTCAGGATTGAAGATCAGCGCCCGCACCGATACTCCACTCGCACCAACTGTCGAAGAATTATGGATCAAATGCAGAATGAGATGCAAGATATGCGTGAGAAGCTGGCGCTCTTCATGCAGACAATGGAGACCATTGCGAAAGGGCAGGAGAATTTGCAAGCTCTGGTGCAGCCTCTGTTGGTCAGAAATGCTGGGCATGGAAATGAGGATTATCAGTCTGTGCGAGTCGACACTATTCATGGGGATGGTACTCCCACGCCAGTGGCTCCACCTGTAGTCAACATACCTGCTGTTAATGTCAACAACGGCACTGCTGCTGGGAACGGTAACGTTGGAATTGGGAACGAGACTATCGTTAACAATGTTGGGCTTGGAGATGTTAACCTGGGTGATAATATGGGAGGCAATGGTTTCGGTAATGCTGGATTTGGCTTCAATGACCAGGGGTTCGATAATACTGGGAAGTACGGTTTCAATGCTCAGGGCTTTGGGCAGGACGGATATGGTATGACTAATCAGGGTTATGGAGGATTCGGAAATGGAAATGGCGCTGGGTTAATGGCTTTTGGACCTGCTGGAGTTGCTCCGGGATACGGTAACAGGGGGCGAGGCCCGGTGATGAATCAGACCAGAGTTGGCCGTAACAACGGATACGATGGATATGGAGCTGGGAATGGTATGTGGCAAGAGGATCAGCAAGAGGACGCTTTCTCCGGTGGGGGTTTCGAGGGGCCTATGGATGACTCCCAGAGGATCAGAATGTTAGAGGAGCAGATGAGGGGGGTCGTGAATCAAAGTGCTGTCGGCTTAGATATGTCAACAATGGGTCTGGTGCCTGGCCTGAGGGTGCCAATCAAATTCAAAGCTCCCACATTTGATAAGTATAAAGGGGACACCTGCCCAAAGGTGCACGTGCGGTCATATTACAGAAGGATGTTTGCGTATTCTAACGATGAGAGGATGTTAATGCATTTCTTTCAAGATAGCTTGTCTGGTCCTTCCCTCGAGTGGTATATGGGATTGGAACCAACTCATATAAAGACATGGAAGCAGCTGGCAGAAGCATTTGTAGCCCACTATAAGTATAACAGCGACTTGGCACCCAACCGGGTCCAACTGCAGGGGTTGTCTCAGAAGAAGGGAGAGAGCTTCAAAGAGTATGCGCAGAGATGGCGCGACATGGCTGCTAGGGTCCATCCTCCTCTAGAGGACAAGGAAATGAATGACATGTTCATAGGAACATTCACCGACATGTTTTATGACAAGTTGTTTCACACTTCTTTGGGCAGTTTCTCAGACTTAATTCTGATGGGAGAAAAGATTGAAAGTAACATTAAGCAGGGAAGATTCCAAGCTGAGGAATCCACTTCGGCTGGCAATAATAGAAGGGCTTTTGGTGGGCGCCGTCAGGGCGAGGCAAGCGCAGTGTTTGGGGGCCGAGGCCGAGGCCGGGGCAGAGGTCGAGACCAGTACAATCAGCCGCAGCAGGTGGCAAGCGTTACTATTCCGTTTCAGCAACAACCATTTCAATAACGACAGCAACAGCAGCCACAGTAGGGGGCACAGCCTGCCCAGCGCAGATTCCAGGGGGGCAAACCAAGGAGAGTGTTTGAAAAGCCTCCTTCAACGTATGCAGATTTGCTACAGACGTTATTGGGTTTGAACTTGGTAGAGAAGAGAACTCTGGCGCCAATAACAGGCACTCCTCCGTACGGGTACGATGCAAGCAAGCACTGTGAATTCCACTCTGGGGCTCCGGGCCACGATGTAGAGGGTTGCCATGCGTTCAAGCATGTAGTGCAGGATCTATTGGATAGTAAGGCTATCAATTTTGGAACGGCGGGTCCGAATATAGTGCAAAAGCCCATGCCCAATCATGGGGCAAACGCCATTTTAACTGAGGAGGGCTTGAACTTGATTATGAACGTCGACGATCTAAAAACACCGTTGTGTGAAATAAAGAGCCGATTATTGCAAGGGGGTGTATATCCTGGATGTGACGAGTATTGTTTAGAGTGCTGGACCCTAGCTGGGGGTTGTGATGATTTAAAGAAAGGTATTCAGGCTTTAATCGATGGAGGCACATTGCAATTTGACCGAGCAGCAATTGAAGAACCTGCAGGGGTATTAGCAGACAAGCAAAGTGATGTGGCCACTGTGACGATTCCTCGAAAAACAATCACTATAACGGCACCGGCCAAGCGACCGCCGATCACCATCACCAAGGCAGGACCAATCCCGTACGAGAGTACTAAGGCAGTCCCCTGGTCCTATGGTTTGGAAGTGTATTGTGACGGAGTAAAAATTGATGTTAATAAGCAGCCAGCCGAGACTGTAGACAATGTCGTTTGTACCGGAGGTATGACAAGAAGTGGGAGGATCTTCATATCGCCTGAGGTAGAGGCCGAAAGACTGGCGAAGGGGAAAGGAAAGATGATTGAGAATGTCCCAGTGCAGGGGAATGAAAAAGAAACGGCATCGAAGGATGTGGAAGAGTTCATGCGCTTGATTCGTAAAAGTGATTATAAGATTGTGGAGCATCTGCAACAGACGCCGTCAAAAATATCTATACTGTCGTTGCTATTGTGTTCTGAAGCTCACAGAAATGCACTGTTGAAAGTCCTGGATACTTCCTTCGTACCCCAAGATGTTTCCGTGAATCAACTGGAGGGGGTGTTGGCACATGTGAATGCAGGCCATAGCTTGGGCTTTACCGATTTTGATCTGACCCCTAAGGGGAGAGAGCATAATATGGCGTTGCACGTCTCTGTGGAGTGTAGAGGATCAGTCATGTCTCACGTGCTTGTTGATACCGGATCATCCTTAAATGTGCTGCCCAAGAAAGCGATGATGAAACTAGATGTCAGAGGAATTCTGTGCACGCCCAGTGACTTGGTGGTCAGGGCATTTGATGGCACGCGGAGAACAGTTTTTGGATCTATAACATTACCTCTATAGGTGGGGCCAGAGGTTTTCGCGACTGAATTTTATATCATGGACATCCAGCCGGCATACAGCTACCTTCTCGGACGACCCTGGATCCATGGGGCTGGGGCAGTCACGTCTACCTTGCATCAAAAGTTGAAATATATGGTAGGAGACAGTGTGGCCACAGTCTGTGGAGAAGAAGACATCCTGGTCAGCCATCTGTCATCATTTAAATATGTGGAGGTCGACGGCGAGATTCACGAAACGCCCTGTTAGGCATTTGAAGGGTTGCGCATCAAAGACAAAGGTCCCGGGCCGAGTAAAGTGTCAGAGGTAGCTGTCTCGTCATATAAGGAAGCTCAAGCTCTAGTAGAGACTGGTGAGACAAAGGGCTGGGGCAAAGTGCTGGATATTCCCGTGAAGATGGACCGGTTTGGGCTGGGATATCAACCGTCGTCATCAACACCTACTGTGGGGGCACCCCGTTTCAGAGGACCAATAACCATCACTGCTAGTGGAGTATGTCACGAGACCATCAACGCTGCTTCAGAGTCTGACGAAGGAGACAGCGATTGCGATATGGACGCCTGGATTCAGCCGAGCGTGCCAGGACAAGGATTGTGCAATTGGTCTATTCAGGAGATTGTTCCTGTGACTCTTAAACAGTAATGCTTTGTTTTTTAATTGTCGAACAATCTGATGTCTTGCCCGGGGCATCGCGATTTGCTTAGGGCTGTGTTGTTATGAACATTGCGTGTTTAATCATTAAATAAAAGGCGTTTTTTCATGTGCAAATATTGTGATCTCTGTTTTTCCTGTTTTGTGTTTTACAATAAAATGGAACGTGGTTATTCGCTTTATACGCATTTTGAAGCATTTAACCATTCCTTTTGCAGGATAACATTTTCAGATGACATCATTGAACCACCTATGACTCGTCTCGACTTTGAGCACCCGGTACTTCAGGCCAAAGAAGAGATTGTTGAAGATGGTGACGTTCCCGAAGAATTGTCTTGGTTGGTGAAGCAAGAAGAACGAGTCATTCTGCCTCATGAGGAGGTCATCGAAATTATTAACCTGGGGTCGGAAGGGGTTGAAAAGAATATCCGAATAGGAGCCGCGTTGCGGAGCGATGTCAAGCGAAGACTGGTTGAAATGCTCAGAGAGTATAGTGATGTGCTCGCTTGGTCGTATGAAGACATGCCGGGGCTTGATACAAATGTGGTTGTGCACCGTCTGCCGTTGAAAGAAGAATGCCCGTCGGTCAAGCAGAAACTTCGCAGAACTAGACCCGATATGGCAGTGAAGATTAAAGAGGAGGTTCAAAAACAGTGGGATGCTGGTTTCCTAGCTGTTACAAAATATCCCTCATGGGTCGCTAACATTGTACCAGTGCCAAAGAAAGACGGTAAAGTGAGAATGTGCGTAGATTACCGTGATTTAAATAAAGCGAGCCCGAAAGATGATTTTCCGCTTCCTCACATCGACGTGCTAGTTGACAACACGGCTCAATTCTCCGTATTCTCCTTCATGGATGGCTTCTCGGGCTATAATCAGATTAAAATGGCGCCATATGACATGGAGAAGACTACTTTCATAACACCTTAGGGAACATTTTGTTATAAAGTGATGCCCTTCGGATTGAAGAATGCTGGGGCAACGTATCAGCGTGCAATGACGACTCTTTTTCATGATATGATGCATAAGGAGATCGAAGTTTATGTCGATGATATGATTGCCAAATCCCAGACGGAGGAAGAGCATTTGGTGAATCTGCTGAAGTTATTCAAAAGGCTTAGGAAGTTCAGGCTGAGACTGAACCCTAACAAGTGCACCTTCGGGGTGAGATCGGGTAAACTGCTGGGGTTTATCGTAAGCGAAAGAGGAATAGAGGTCAATCCTGCAAAAATAAAAGCAATACAAGAGATGCCGACGCCTAAAACAGAGAAAGAGGTGCGCGGGTTTTTAGGGAGGTTGAACTACATTGCTCGGTTCATATCTCACCTAACTGCTACGTGTGAACCATTATTTAAGCTGTTGAAAAAAGATCAAGCTGTAACGTGGAACGAAAATTGTCAAAAGGCGTTCGATAAAATAAAGCAGTATTTGCAGGAGCCTCCTATTTTGATACCTCCAGTGGCAGGGAGACCCTTGATTATGTATTTGACAGTTCTTGAGGGAAGTATGGGTTGTGTTCTCGGTCAACACGATGAGACAGGAAGAAAAGAGCATGCGATATACTACTTGAGTAAGAAATTTACTGAATGTGAATCTCGATATTCAATGCTTGAGAAAACTTGTTGCGCGCTGGCCTGGGCCGCCAAGCGTTTGAGGCAATACATGCTGAATCATACAACCATGCTCATCTCGAAGATGGATCCTATCAAATATGTATTCGAAAAGCAGGCGTTATCAGGGAGAATTGCCCGTTGGCAGATGGTCTTGACTGAATATGACATCCAGTATGTCTCGCAAAAGGCTATAAAGGGGAGTGTACTGTCTGAGTACTTGGCAGAGCAGCCTGTTGAAGATTACCAAACGATGAGGTTTGATTTTCCTGACGAGGATATCATGTACCTAAAGATGAAAGATTGTGAAGAGTCGTTGCCAGACGAAGGACCAGAATTGGGTTCCAAGTGGAAGCTGATTTTTGACGGAGCTGTAAATGCCTACGGTAGCGGAATAGGGGCAATCATCACTACTCCACACGGGTCGCACATCCCGTTTACTGCTCGATTGACCTTTCCAGTTACCAATAATGAAGCCGAATATGAAGCTTGTATCATGGGGCTTGAAGAAGCCATTGATTTGCGAATCAAAAATCTGGACGTATATGGAGACTCAGCTCTGGTGGTGAATCAGATAAAAGGGGAATAGGAGACATGTCAGCCCAATTTGGTACCGTACATGAATTATGCGAGGAGATTGTTGCCTTTCTTTGACAAGGTTGAATTGCATCATGTACCGCGAGCGGAGAATCAGATGGCTGACGCCCTGGCCACTTTGTCTTCCATGTACAAGGTCAACTTCTGGAATGAGGCTCCCAAAATTATTATCTCTCGGCTTGACAGACCTGCCTTCGTATTTACCATTGACGAAGCTTCTGACGACAAACCGTGGTATTTTGACATCCTCAACTTCCTGAAGAACAAAGAGTATCCGGCTGGGGAATCCAGTCAAGATCAGAAGACTCTCAGGAGATTGGCGGGTAATTTCTATCTGAATTCGGACGGTGTCTTATACAGAAGAAATCACGACTTGGTGCTGCTGTGTTGTGTGGATGAAAAAGAGGCGAAGTTGCTCATGGAGGAAATACATGAGGGTACCTTTGGTACGCATGCTGGTGGGCATGCTATGACAAGGAAGCTGCTGCGGGCAGGTTATTTTTGGCTAACTATGGAAACAGATTGTTTCAAGTTTGCGAGGAAGTGCCACAAGTGTCAAATCTATGCTGATAAGATCCATGTGCCTCCGAGTCCTATGAATGTGATGTCATCGCCATGGCCATTCTCGATGTGGGGAATCGATATGATTGGAAAGATCGAGCCGACGGCTTCTAACGGGCACCGGTTCATTCTAGTAGCAATCGATTATTTTACCAAGTGGGTGGAAGCGGCGTCTTATGCAAATGTGACTAAGCAGGTGATGGCCAGATTCATCAAGAGAGATATCATTTGTAGATATGGGATCCCCGAGCGGATAATCACTGACAACGGTTCAAACCTGAATAACAAAATGATGAAGGAGCTCTGTCAGAACTTCAAGATCGAACATCACAACTCCTCCCCTTACCGACCCAAGATGAATGGCGCTGTTGAAGCGGCCAATAAGAATATAAAGAAGATCGTTCAGAAGATGGTGGTGACCTATAAGGACTGGCATGAGATGCTACCTTTTGCTTTGCACGGTTATCGTACGACGGTACGCACATCAACCGGAGCAACTCCGTTCTCATTGGTATATGGAATGGAAGCAGTGCTACCACTGGAAGTTGAGATTCCTTCTCTGAGGGTATTGCGAGATGTCCAACTAGACGAGGCAGAATGGGTGAAAGACAGGTTGAACCAACTGAGTTTGATGGATGAGAAGAGGCTAGCTTCTCTAGCATACGGTCGTTTGTACCAGAGCCGGATGAAGAAAGCATATGATAAGAAGATACATCCTCGGAGCTTTCAGATGGGCGACCTTGTGTTGAAAAGGATTCTCCCGCCGCAGGCAGCTCACAGGGGCAAGTGGACCCCCAACTACGAAGGGCCATACGTTGTCAGAAAAGTCTTTTCCGGAGGAGCTTTATTGTTGTCCACCATGGACGGTGAAGACTTTACGTCGCCTGTGAATTCGGACGCAGTTAAAAAATATTTTGCTTAAAATTGACCCGCTGGACAGAAAAAGAGAGTCCAGGCAAAAATGGGGCATCCTGGCGAACCAAAAACAGAATGAAAGGTTCGGGCAAAAGTTAGGGATAAAAATTGAAAAAATGTACACCCGCGAAGTTGAAAACCTACACTGGGCGGCTTCGGCAAAAAAAGGGTATCCCGGTGAACTGAAAACCCGTAAAGGGCGGTTCACGCAAAAGTTAGGGATTTGGAAAGCAAATGACTGCGGTCCGAATTTGATACTACATTGAGCATTGGGGCGGGAGAATATGCTTGAGGGGTCGATTATCGGATACAATCTCTTCAGAAGTGAATACCAGGAAAGCATTAGAGTCGGGCGAGTCATAGGAGGATCAGTTCGTGATGTTCGTCTGCATCCCGTTGCCGACATGTGTACAAATTTGATTTGCCAGTATATTTATGCTTCTTGTGCATCCTTGTATATTTGTTGTGCGTAGCTTCCTCTTTTCAGGAGTTACATCCCGTGTACAAAACTCCGCCCATTTAGGGGCCCAATCAATAAAATATGTTATTCAATATTCGATGCTGATTCTCTACTATTTTGTGCATGATAAACGCCTAGGTTTAATGAAACTAGCAGGTACATAACGCCGCTGGCCCTTGCCAATAATTGCTAAAACTTTGAATTAACTGAAGGTAATGTCACTAACGCTAACCTGAATAGATTTGGTTGCATAGACTTGTCTTGTCTTGTTTGTGGCGTTGCAGGGTTCATAGCCGTACAAAGTGGACGATCAAAAGATTGCAGTGTGAATCAGAAGCTCGTGACGAAAGACTCACTCCCCACGCAGGTCGCAATTCCGAGATAACATGGTTCCTCACTGAAGAAGGATCAAATTCCCTAGCTAGTCGTGGCTTATCCAGAGGACATTCTCCAGCCAAGTCGTTTATCCTCAGCAGAGTTTGGCGATTCCCAGATCAAGGGCAGTATTCAGACGTCCCACCTCAAGCAGAGTGGTTTAGTCTCAAAAGATTAATATTTCCAACTCGTGAGCTGCATTCAGGCAGTCTACCCTTCCCAGCAGGGTCATTTACTCTACCCCAGCGGAGCCAGTTTGATTTTCCCCAAGAGGGTCGTTTCGTCCCCAGTAGAGTTCTCTCTTTTCAGCAAGTGTTTTCTTTCCTCCCAGTGGAACTCGAAGGTTAAAACTCGCCCCGGTAGAGTTGGTGCGTCCTGGCATTTATTTTGTCAGAATACCGTGGGATATTTGTTCACTCCCCAGCAGAAGCCCAATCATACTAGGCATATCTGCTATTCCCCAGCAGAGTTATATTCCCCAGCAGGGGTTACTTCAACGAGGTGCTTGGTTAAGTTCCCAATTCCCCAGCAAAGTTGGCTTCACTTTTCCAGCATTTATTTTGCTAGAATAATTCTGTGACGCCTGGCTATCCCCAGCAGAGTTGGCGTTGTATTCAGCATTTATTTTGCTGAAGCGGTTTCTGTATCCCAGCAGTTCGAGTCTGCATTTGCATCGGCATCCACCAAATAAAAATGCGTAGCAGTTCCATGTCGTATGGAGCATGGTGTCATTGTCAAGCATATGCATTTTGAAACATGAACCAGGTTGGCTAACTGTTTGTTTCAAGTATTGTTTCTCTTGCAGGTGGAAAGAGCTTTTGCTCAAATAAATTACCAAACATTCAAGATCTCGACGTGAGACATTCAGCGATAATGTCAGTTTTGGCATTATTCCCCACAGAGTTATCATGATAAGTTTCTCTTTGCCCCCGAGCAGAGTTATTTGGTTGAAATTCTCTTGTTTTCCCCGCCAGGGTTGCTTGTTGAAGTGTCTCTAGTCCAGCCAGCGGACTGCTTTCTTCAAAATTGTTGTTACGTCAGCATCAAAAGGTGTCATGAATCAGAATTTCAGGGGCTGCCGCCGGTTATCAGAGCAGGCGTCCGGTAGTTTGGTTTCCAAATATCCCCAGTAGAGTCCGCCTCAAAGTCGCTGTCACGTCAGTGCTAAAAGGTTTGTGGCCTGGGATCAATGGAGAAATGAGTCCTGACGTGGACAATTTTATTGACGGGATTTCTTCGGGTTAGAGAAGTGGGTGTCCTAACGTGGACAGATTTATTTCCCCAGGTTGATGAGATGTGCTGGTCCTAACGTGGACAGATTTGATTTCTCCGTATTGATTGAATGTGAAGTCCTGACGTGGACAAAATTGATTACTCTTCATGTTGGTGTCCTGACGTGGACCATTTATTCCCAGCAGATATCTTTATTCGTAATGGTGAAATGTGCGTCCTGACATGGACAAGTTTATAGTTCTTCGTGATGACAAGATGTGAGATTCCTGACGTGGACAAGTTTATCTCTCTTCGTGTTGGCGAGGCGTGAGTCCTGACGTGGACAAGTTTTATTTCCTCAGCGAGACAAGATGGAAGTCCTTACGTGGACAAATCAAGACGAGATGGAAGTCCTTACATGGACAAATCAAGACGAGATGTGAGTCCTTACATGGACAAATCAAGATGATATGTGATTCCTTACGTGGAAAGAAGGTGTATTCCTTACGTGGAAAGAGATTTATTCCTCACGTGGAGAGAGATTTATTCCTCACGTGGAAAGAAGTTTATTCCTTACATGGAAAGATGTATTCCTTACATGGAAAGAAGGTGTATTCCTTACGTGGAAAGAGATTTATTCCTCACGTGGAAAGAAGTTTATTCCTTACGTGGAAAGATGTATTCCTTACGTGGAAAGAAGTTTATTCCTTACGTGGAAAGATGTATTCCTTACGTGGAAAGAGGTGATTCCTTACGTGGAAAGATGTATTCCTTACGTGGAAAGGTTATTCCTTACGTGGAAAGAAGTTTAGTCCTGACGTGGATAGATCCAGACGAAGTTTTATTCCTAACGTGGACGGTGTTATTCCTAATGTGGAAAGAAGTTATTCCTAACGTGGAAAGGTGAGTCCTAACGTGGACGATGGAGTCCTAATGTGGACAAGTGTATTCCTAACGTGGAGAGTTTATTCCTGACATGGATAAGTGTATTCCTAACGTGGAAAGGGTTGCTCCTAACGTGGACGATTTATTCCTAATGAAATGCAGACGAGTCATCCCCAGCGAAGTCGCCGAGATTTTTCGTGTTGACAGCAGGTGGAGTCCGGACGTGGACAAGTTCTAGTTGAGATTTTTTTCATATTGACGAAGCAGGCGTCCTAACGCGGGCGAAGTTCTATCCCTGCAATGATAGAATCGTTTCAGGCTGATGAAAATAATCCCCAGCACGTCGCTAATGGATCAGTTGGTTGCCATAACAAGTAGATTCAGTTGATGAATGTCGTTCCCCAAGCAGTGGTGCAGTTTATTTCTGCGGTTGGCAAATTTCCGGGTTCTTAGTATTCAACCGTCTCGTACCTCGAATGTTTGAAGGCCGTTCGCTCTTCACCCAATCGGGTCCAAGTCGCTTGAATAGGGGCAGCTGTTGCACCCTAAAATTTGCTCAACCTATTTCACTTGGTTTATGTTTCAATTGCATTAGCATTTGCATATAGAGTCTTGTACATAGTCTAATCATCTGCATAGCATAGCATAGCAAGTCATCCAACAAGGGACCAAGTACTATTCTCATCTCTATGAGCCTATCAAGAGGTTATTATTCAAATTCAAGCATATCCAAGTCATCAGAAAGAATTTGAAAGCTAAAGAAGTCAGTGGATCAAGCAGTGCATCTATCTCCTATCTGAGGGTATTTGAAGATCATCAAAGAAATTGTGAGCTGTGAGCTGAGCATGGAGGGTATATAGACATCATGGAAGACATGGAGAGCCATTTTGAAAGTAAGACAAGTCATTGATGTGATCACAAGAGCTGCAGTTGAAGACAGTCAACTAGGGTTTCATCTGGGTCAACCCTGGGTCAACCCTAGGTCAATTGATTGATTGAAAGGCATTAAGGTCTATTTGAGAGATGTGGGGTTCATCATTTGACATGTGGAGAAGGATATGGTGTTGTTCTAAGAAGAAATCAAGAGAAATCAAGGAGAAGAGGAGTTTCTAAATTAGGGTTTCTGTGTAAAATCCCCTGATTTAGGTCAAACTTCCAAGCAAGATAAGTCAAAATGAAAGCTTCAAATGGATCCTTGGTCAACATGAAACTTGTAGAGGATCTCAATACCTTTAATTTGAGTGGTGGAAGACATCAAGTAGATTTATAGAACTCAAGTTATGGTCCTTGCAAGTTACAGGTCATCTGAGGTATCTGAAATTTTGTCTGTGAAAGTTACTTGACTTCCAAGCAACTTTTACCCCTTAAGGATATTTCAAATGAATTTCTGGTCAACATAAGAGTTGTTACTCATTGTCTTAGCTTTCTAGAATGGTATGGTATGCCTTCATATGATTTGTGGAACTCTACTTATGGTCTTGGCAAGCAAAGGGTATTTTGGTCATTTGAGAATTACAGGTCATTTCAAGCCTATGCCCAAAACTCATACAAGGAAGCTTCAAATGAAACACTTCACAACATCAAACTTTCTCCAAATGTCATTTTGAGTCTAGAAAAGTGATCATGAGAGTTTGGAAAGGCTCATAGCTCAAGGTTTCAAATTTGGTGAATTTAATGAATAAAAAATGACTTAAAATTGAGATTTTTCATAACTTGGCCAAATGGGATGAAATTATAGGTCATTTTGATTGGAAAAAATGTTTTAAGAACATTGGCAAAAGTGGATTTTTGAGTTTGGTTCAAAATTTGGAAGTTATGCTTGGTTACTTATGTATGAAGTAACATAATCCAAAATTCAAGGAAAGTGTGCATGGGAAGTTTCTACAAAGTTCTAGAGGTTTCTAATGTCATCTATATATTGGATTGAGTAACTTCATTCAAGGGTTGGTGAATCATTGTGATCAAAATACCAAGTTATACCTCATTCTTCCATTTTGCAAAACCATTTCAAACTCCATCAAATCTCCATCAATTTCCAAAGTTCTTAATCCCATCATCATCTAGATCATTCAAGGATCAAATTTCCATCAGAATCTGGTTGAATTGAAGAGGAATCGTGTGCTACCAACTTCATCATCCAAAGTGCAAGAAGAAGTGGTTACAAGAATCCAAGAAGTTTGAGCAAGGGATATTGCATACAGAATCAAGGATCAAGTGTGTTGATCAAATCCAGATCATTGCAAGCTTTGGATCTGAAGAATTCTCCACCTGTTTTCATCATTTACACCAGGTTGGTAATCTCATCGAATTGGCATGATTTAGTTAGAATAATGTAGAGTCTTTAGGTTAGAATTGTTAGGTTAGGTTAGAGGATCATTTCCATAATGTTTAAGAAGGTTTCATGGATGTTGCCATTGGAGTGCAAGAACTGTTAGGGCTTAGAACATATAGGATATGGCACGATAATCTTAGGTATGTAGCTTAAAATGATCAGCATGGCGTGTGGATTCTATTAGTGTAATAGTTGGCAAGAATTGGCAAGATGGATATCAGTGAATAATGGTGGAACCGAGTTCTTCTACCTATCGGGTTTGGTTGTTGATTGATTGTTAAGAGAAACTGAAGCCATGGCTGTGTAGAGGGGAAGAAGTAGAGCAACTTTGCTCTTTACAGATTGGAATTTCATGGGGAATTGAGGTTGTATGAATAAGTTGAAGGTCTGGTTCATGAACTCGTGCATGGTGCTTCAATGGAGGAAACCCTAATCAATTGGAGAAGATGCATGTTGACCGTTGGATGGAGTCTTGTTGGTTCACTGAGTAATTGATCTAATGGTCACGATTCAAAGCTGGAGTTTGGAGGGAACCCTGGGTGCCAAACGCACCGTTTCATTAAACCCTTCAGACTGGGCTTATTGCATCCCTGCTTTTCACACCCCCAAACGCCAGGCCCAAACCAAATGAACTGATTTAATTGCTCTTTGCACCGTTTCTTGTTTTTTTTATTTTTTTGTTGAGTTTTCTGAGTTGCTGGGCCCAGACGCGCCTTGCTAGGCGCACCCCCAGTCTGGGCCCATTGTTTTTTTTCAACGCTTTTAAATGCTTACTGCACCCCTTAAGTCATATAATTCACATTAATTTCATTCTTTTTTTTTATTTCTTTGAAAAATCATAAATAATTGAAAATTGCTTATTTTTTAGTGGTTGTTTTTGCATTAGGTTCATATTTCTGTTAAGAAAATTAAGAAATAATAAAATTCGAATTTAATTTTGTTTTAGCATTTTTAGCATATTTTTCTTTTAAATAGCTTTTTAAGTGGTTTAATTTGATTCATGATATTGTTGATTTTAGTTTAGTTAGATGCTTTTACATTTTTGATCCATTCTTGTTAGGTTGATTAGCTTAGAACTTTAGCTTGTATATAAAATTTAATTCATGATGGTTTGTTTAGGTGTGATTAGAAGAATCAGAATTAGGGTTTAAAGATAACATAGGTGTAGCAAATCAATTCTTTTAGGAGTTGTAGATTGAATTTTTGGGGTATGGGACTATAAGGGTACTATGGGTAGATAATAGATCCCTTAGAAATTAATAGGTTTCCCCTATTCTATTATTACTATTAGTATGCTGCTTGTTTTGCTTGACTGTGTGGTGTGCCCTCTCTAGGGTTGTTATTTGTCTGTGTAGGGTATTGGGCTTGTTTGGGGCTTGGGGTTTGAGTTGAAGACTGTGATGAAGAAGCCCATTGGAGATCAAAGAGACTGAAGACCAATTTCCAGAGCTGATGGAGAGCATCTTGCTAGCAGCTGTTGAGGGTTATAGGGTTTAGGAGCTAGGCAGAGCTCTAGAATAGAAAGCTTGATTCACAAACATGGAAGGTCTTGTTTGCCTCCATTCTTTCTCTATGATTCAAAGTCTCTTTTAAATATCCACCTCCTTCCTTTGGAAGGATTAGTGAATGTATTTAAAAGATAGAACTTTTGAGAGAAATTTGTCTGTATATTGTTAACAGTTGATGAGCCACCCTTGGTAGGCAATTGATTGTTTAACATCCATTTCATCTTGTGGACTGATATTCATCTTGAAGATTGAGACTTGAAGAAAAGCCATTGCAGACTGATGACAAAGACCTTGTTTGAAGGCTGTGGAGATGAAGACTAATGCTTGCTGGAAGTTTGTAGCTGTTTGGATATGACTTGAAGACAGATGTTGATGCAGATTGCTGTTGCTGCTTATTTTTTGCTATTTAATTCTTGATGTATTGTTTGGTTTTCCCTGACTGTATTGCTTGCTGTTTAACCTGTTAGGTTGAAAGTGAATTCTGTTCACTTTTGCCTGTTGTTTTCTAGGTTCGAGGTTGAGTGGGACTCCCTTGCCTCGCTTGTATTGTTGCGTCCATGCATTTTACTGCTTTATTGTATATACTGCTATTGTTTCTGTTTCCGTTTATCCCCTTAGGATCTTTGTTTCTCTCTGTGCAAGAGAGGAGCATGATAGACATTAGGTCTTAACCCATGCATGATAACATTAGGTTAGTTTGATTCCCTTCGCAACCGTAGGTTAGAGTTCCGTCTCTTCTTTCTCAAAACAAACAGAAAAACACAATAAGATTTCAGACACAATAAAAGACACTTCTTCCGTAAAAGAATGTGAACTCATCAAAACGTCATTTTTGTCCGCTTGGACTGTTAATCAGAAAAACCCTTTTTCAGAAGGAATAAAAAAAATTAAGACAGACTTGTGTCGTACGTGGCCCGAACTACGTTTGCTCTGATCTTTCATGCTGTATGAAAGTACGTAGGCATAGGATGCGATATCCTAGCGAGCAACCTTCCCCTCCTTTCCCGTAGGTAGGCGAACTACGTTGACTCTGATTTCTCGTTTCAGACGGGAATACGTAGGCATAAAGTGCGATACTTTGCCGAGTCATTTTATTTTCTTTTTAACCCCAGACCTGTAGAGTAGATAGAATAAAAATCTTTTCGACCGAAAACAAGCGTGGATCCCGTCGAGTACGACGGACGTGAGGGGTGCTAATACCTTCCCCTTGCGTAACCGACTCCCGAATCCAGGTTTTGGTTGCGATGACCATACCTTTCCCGTCTTTGCGTTAGGTTTACTCTGAGCTTTTCCTTTCCCTCTGTTGGGATAAATAACGCACGGTGGCGACTCTTCTGTTCAGCCGGCGCCGATTTTCGCAGTAGCAACACCTTTATGTCAAATACTAAATATGGAGAGGATGAATCAGATGAGGATACTAATGAAATTTTATCAAATGCCATAGTGCTTCTTGGAAGACAATTCAATAAAGTGATGAAAAGAATGGATATGAAGTCAAGACCTAATGTCAAGAACATCTCTCATGACATTAGTAGGTCCAATGATGCAGGTAGAAGAACCAGGACTGAAGAAAAACCCACCAATAGCAAAGGGATACAGTGTCATGGATGTGAAGGTTTTGGTCACATTAGAGCTGAATGCCCAACCTATCTCAAGAAACAAAAGAAAAGTCTTGCTGTCTCTTGGACTGATGAGGATTCTGACAGTGATCTTGAAGAAGAGTATGCCAAACATGTAACTGCTTTGACTGGAAGATACTATTCTGATGAAGAATCTAGTGAAGATGAATTAACATTTGACGAACTTGCAACCTCCTGCAAAGAGTTGTGCCTTAGAAGCAAAGAAGTGTGCCATTAAGGTGAAAAGTAGAAGAAACTCATCATCAAACTGAAGGCTAAAAAGGAGGAACACCTTAAAACTATCACTGCTGAGTTGAATAATGAAGTTGTTGAACACCTTAAAACTTTCACTGAGTTGAATGATGAAGTTTCTCAACTGACTTCCCAACTTGATCAAATGGGGAAGTCTGTTAGAATGATGAACAGTGGTACCAACACCCTGGATAAGATCTTTCAATCTGTAAGAAGGGCAGGAGACAAGACAGAGTTAGGTTTTGATGAAGAAGAGAAACCACCTTCAGAGAATAAGCATTCTTCACACCATAAGCCTTCTAGATCCAAGCGAAAGATGTTCCATACGATGTCTCAACATCATGACAGAGGTCAACCCAAACAACCAAGAAGATTCCAAAGATGGAGATGTCACTACTATGGTTGTTTTGGTCATATAAATCCCTTCTGCTTCAAACTGCATGGATATCCTAAACCTGTGACTCAAACCAGACCAGATCATAATATTCATTTAACTAGGAAGCAATGGGTTCCTAAAGCTCCTGCTATAAAGCAATGGGTTCCTAAAGCTACTACCATTTGCTAAAGAAGATTGGTACTTTGACAGTGGGTGCTCTAGACACATGACAAGGATTAAAAATCTCTTAGTAGACATACAACCTCACTCTACCATCTATTTGAATTTTGGAGATGGAGCCAAAGGTGAAATTAAGGGAGTTGGAAAATTAAATTGCTCAGGATTAACTGCTAGTTAAAGGATTAACTGCTAACTTAATTAGCATAAGTCAATTGTGATCAAGGACTCAATGTCAACTTCACTAAACTTGAATGCTTGGTTACTAATGAAAAAGGAGAATTGATCATGAAGGGAGTCATACCTAAAGACAATTGCTACCTGTGGGTCTCTCAGGACTCCAAATGTGCCCTAGCCAAAGAAGATGGAGTGAAATTGTGGCACCAGAAGCTTGGTCATCTTCATCTAAAAGGAATGAAGAAAATCATTTCTACGGAAGCTGTTAGAGGTATTCCTAAGCTGAAGATTGAAGAGGGAAAAGTATGTGGTGAGTGCAAAATAGGAAAACAGACAAGGATGTCACACCAGAAGATCCAACATCTCACTACTTCTAAAGTATTGGAACTTCTCCATATGGACTTAATGGGACCTATGCAGGTGGAGAGCCTTGGTAGAAAGAAGTATGCTTATGTGGTGGTAGATGACTTTTCAAGATATACCTGGGTAAATTTCATGAAAGAAAAATCTGAAGTATTTGATGTGTTTCAAGACCTCTATCAAAAGATTCAAAGAGAAAAGGAAAGCAAGGTTGTTAGAATTAAGAGTGATTATGGGAAAGAGTTTGAAAATAAAAATTTTGTTGAATTATGTTCTTCTAAAGGAATCAATCATGAATTCTCTGCTCCCATTACTCCACAACAAAATGGAGTTATGGAAAGAAAGAATAGAACTATCCAAGGATATGCTAGCGCAATGATCCATGCAAAGAAGTTGCCCTACCACTTTTGGGTTGAAGCCATGAACACTGTCTGCTATGTACATAACATAGTAACTTTGAGAACAAGAACAATAACCACATTGTATGAAATATGGAAAGGAAGAAAGCCTACTATAAAATACTTCCATGTGTTTGGAAGAAAATGCTACATACTTACAGATCATGATCATAGAAGAAAGATGGACCCTAAGAGTGATGAAGGTATATTCTTGGGCTACTCTACTAATAGCAGAGTCTATAGAGTGTTTAACTCTAGAATTAAGACCATGATGAAGTCTATCAATGTTGTCATAGATGATGTGCATAAGTAGATTGATGTCCCTGAAGATGTTAGAACATCCTTTGATATCTCAGATGAGTCTGAAAACAGAAACAATGATCCCGATCCTACCATCACTGAATCTGACCATCTATCAGAATTCAGAAAGACTATCCTATAAATCTCATTATAGGTGATCCAAATAAAGGGGTAACGACTAGATCTAGAGGAGTTATTTCAAGTTCTTGTTTTGTGTCTAAGATTGAGCCTAAAAATATCAAGGAAGCTTTAACTGATGAATTCTGGATAAATGTCATGCAAGAGAAGTTGGGGGAATTCAAGAGAAATGAAGTTTGGGATCTTGTGCCAAGGCCTGAAGGAACAAATGTGATTAGAACTAAATGGGTTTACAAGAATAAGTCTGATGAAAAGGGAGTGGTCACTAGGAACAAAGCCAGACTTGTTGCTCAATGATACACTCAGATTGAAGGGGTTGATTTTAATGAAACTTTTGCTTTTGTGGATCGCCTTAAATCTATCAGACTTCTTCTAAGAGTTACCTGCATTCTGAAAATCAAGCTGCTTCAAATGGATGTTAAAAGTGCCTTTTTAAATGGTTACCTAAATGAAGAAGTTTATGTGGAACAACCTAAGGGTTTTATTGATCCAACTTTTCCTAATCATGTGTTTAAGTTGAAGAAGGCTTTGTATAGTCTAAAGCAAGCTCCTAGAGCATGGTATGAAAGACTAATAGAGTTTCTTATTGATAATGGATACAGAAAAGGTGGCATAGATAAAACTTTTTTTATCAAGGAAGAAGGGGGAAAACTCATGATTGCTCAAATATATGTTGATGATATTGTCTTTGGTGGGATGTCTGATGAGATGGTTCAACATTTTGTGTAGCAAATGTAGTATGAATTTGAAATGAGCCTTGTTGGGGAATTAACTTATTTTCTTGGGTTACAAGTCAAACAGATGGAAGAATCTATATTCCTATTGTTGCACCCCAAAATTTGCCCACCTATTTGTTCTTTACCTAGCTTATGTTTCATTGCATTCATTGTAGCATTAACATATGCATTGCATTGTCATTTGTGAAGGGGATCAAGAGATGTACCTATTAAGAAGAGGCTATCAAAGGTTCTAGGGCTAATAAAGAAGCTATAGTTCAGTAATCATCCTCAACAAGCCTTCATGAAGAAGTCAAAGCTCCTTGGGAAAAAGGGGATGGATACAAGTGTGCCTACCTCCTGTCTTGGGGGTCAATGAAGGTTATCTAATGATATTGAATCCATGTCCATGGGTAGAAATCCATTATGAGAACTCATTGAATACCTTGGGGGTCATTAAGGAGCTTATACAAGTCATTATATCCAGTACAATAGGCCACAACCAAAGGTGGTGCAGTTAGGGTTTTCATCTAGTTAATCCTAAGGCAATAGTGAATTAGAAGGAGATTAAGACCCAATTACAAGGCTTTATTATCATAGAATGTTGTTTTAAGACATTTCATATATCATTTCAAGATCAATTCATCAAGAATCAAGAGTGTGAGAAGTTACTAAGCTAGGGTTTCTAAGCTTGGCAGTGTAAAATCCCATATCTTAGTGTCCAACTTCAAGACCACATAACTCAAGATACAAGTTTCATCGCATCTTAACTCCAACATGAGACTTGTAGAGCATGTTCTTAGCTTTATTTTGAGTACTAGAAGTCACTCATCTGATTTCTAGAACTCAAGTTATGAAGCAAACAAGTTACAAGTCATTAGATGAATGTGATTTTGGTCCTTGAAAGTCAACCAACTTCCATGCCATTTTTGACCTAGAAGGAGGTCTCTCCTATTCTTGACCCAAACATGAGAGTTGTTCCTCATGATCTTAGATTTCCAAATAGTACTAGAAGTCCTTCATTGTATTTGTAGAACTCAAGATATGAAGCTTGCAAGGCAAGGATATTTTGGGAAACTTTGATTATAGGTCATTTTTATTTTAGGTCAATTTCACCACTTTACACATTTCAAATGACAAACTTTCCAACATCAAAGTTGCTCCAAATGGGGTCATTTGCTCAACCAAACCTCAAGGAACCATTGATATGGCTTGGGTTGAAGATTTGATGAAGAGATTTTCATGAAAAGAACATTAAAGGCCATTAAAAGTCAAAAAAATCAAATTAATTCACAATGGATCAATTTTATCCAATTTTATGCATATTTTGTGCATAAAACATATTTCAAACACATTGGCATTTGTGGATTTTCAAATTGGACTAAAGAACCATGACATTTCATGTGTTGCTTCATCTTTAAGTTACATATCAAAATCATGCCATTGATCCCCAAACAAGGATGAATCCTCCACCATTATATCACATACATTGCCAGCAACATGATTGAAGCAAATTCAAGGCATGAACATCTCTGTTTTCGTGCATTACATGAAGCTCCAAGTGAAGAAAAATTGAAATTCAATTGGGCTGGTTTAGACCTTCATTGGACTTTTGATCCATTCTAATCACTTCTATATAACATGGTGATCGTGTACAGCCAAGGGAGAGAGAATTTGGAGCCAAATTCTGTTATGTCGCTACTGCGAAAATCGGCGCCGACTTGACAGGAGAGTCGCCACCGTGCGTTATTTATCCCTCAGAGCAGGAAAGGAAACGCTCGAAGTAAACCTCACAAAGACGGGATAAGGTATGGTCATCGCAACCAAAACCTGGATTCGGGAGTCGGTTACGCAAGGGGAAGGTATTAGCACCCCTCACGTCCATCGTACTCGATGGGATCCACGCTTGGTGTTTATAAGGAAAAGGGTGTATTCATCTATCTACGCTAATGGTCAGTCTGAAAAGAAAAGAAAAGGACAGGACTCGACAGAACATACGGTGTTCTGGGCCTACGTACTCCCTCGTGCAATGGGAAAGTCAGAGTCAACGTAGTTCGACTACCTACGTCTAAACGGGGAAAAGGTTGCTCGCCAGGACATCGCGTCCTGTGCCTACGTACTTCCACACAGCATGGAAGATCAGAGCAAACGTAGTTCGACTACCTACGGCTAACCTGGGGGCTCTCACACAGCAGTGAGAAAATAAACTGGTTACAAAGGTTCGGGAACCTACAACTATGGTCTGGTCTCAAATGCACTCGGGCAAGAGAAAAGGGTAACAATCAGTTGTCAGCGGGAAAGTCTCGATCGCACAGCCGCGAGAGGACAAAGGTTAGTTGTTAGTGTGCTCGCTAGGATATTGCATCCTGTGCCTACATATCCTCGTCTGGTACGAGGAATCAGAGCAGCTGTAGTTCGGCTAACTACGACTCAAGCTACTCAAAAGCTCTTACTGCTGAGAACGGGAAAAGACACCCTAGAACTATGACTAAAGAAGGGAATCTACCTACTGTTATCATGCCTGGTTGACCATCCTAATGTCTATCATAACAACTCCACAGCGGAGAAGTCAGAGCTCCTAAGGGATCATGGCAACAGGACTAAACATCAAACGGGAAATACTGCAAAGTAAAGAAATACTGGAAATATGAATGCAATAACCAAACAAGCAAGGCACAAAGGCCGCAAGCCACAGAGGTAAGGGAGCTCAGCTCTACCAAATACCAGCAAGCAAAGCCACTAAATAACAAACAAGCAGAAGGAGGACCACCTCAACTTCTCATGCACACAAAGCCTACTTCTAAGATGCACCTACCTTAGAACTATCTAGATGAATTCCTACGTCTAATGCAACACAACACCACACAAGTCAAACAACACAAAGAGAAGGCGAACCAGCCTGACAAACCTCTATCCAAAGCTTAAACAGAAGCCCTGAGCAAGACCCTTGACAACCCTAAAACAAAACCCCTAATCTATCCCTGAACAAAGCTCTATGCAAAGCCCTAAACAAAACTCTAAGCAAAACTCTAATCAAAACCCTAAGCAAGAGGAATCAATCCCAGTCTCCAAGCTTCAGAACAAGCTTACCAAAGAAAGGGAGCTAAGCAGACAAACTCATAGTGCCTTCCTCGGGAAAGTACCAAGAGGTTACCACTCAGGAGTCATATCCTATGCGGCTCGACAACTGTGATCAGTTTACATTCCTCCTCAGGAGAAATTAAACTCACATGAAGGCTCCAGCATCATTGGATATTTGAGAAATCCTATCTGAACTAAGGGAACTAAGTGAGCAGACCCATAGGACCTTCCTCAGGAAAGTACTAGGAGGCTTCCACTTAGGAATCGTATCCTATGTGGCTCAACAACTGTGATCAGTTTACATTCCTCCTCAGGAGAAATTAAACTCACATGAAGGCTCCGACATCATTGGATACTTAAGAAATCCTAGATGAACTAGAGGAACTAAGTGAGCAGACCCACAGGACCTTCCTCAGGAAAGTACTAGGAGACTGCCACTTAGGAATCGTATCCTATGTGGCTCAACAACTGTGATCAGTTTACATTCCTCCTCAGGAGAAACTAAACTCACATGAAGGCTCCAACATCATTGGATACTTAAGAAAGAGGTGAGAAGAAAGAATGAAAGTCATTCATAGTGCCTTCCTCAGGAAAGTACCGTAAACTCCCTTCAAACTTCAGGATCTCGAACCTCACAAACAGAGAACAAGCTCCTAGACTAGGCCTCAATCCACTGCATCCTTGCAAGCTCTAACAGGACTTCATCCAGCCTCCATCTTCAAGAAGAAACCACAGGTCCTCAAACCACAAGAAACTATCTCTGAAGTTCAACCACAGTTGAACTTCAGAGTCAGAAGCCATCAAGACTTCTCCTATCCTCAAGCTCAGACAAAAAATAACAGAATACCCTACAAAAATCTATAAAAAATCTAAGGGGAACCTACATGGCTCTATGATCCCAAGATCAAATCTCAAAGCCTAAGTCAACTTCTAAGGCTACTAAACAATCCCTAATATATGAATGGTCAAGGGTTACCGACAAGTTGTGAGGTCTCTATTCTCTAACCCTAAAACACTATCAATCAACCTATAAAAAATCTATGAAAAATCTATGGGGAACATGCATTAGTCTAGTATAACATACTAAAAAATCAGAACAAAATTCATTACCAGATGAAAGAACTAAAATCAACAAGGCAGACGTGCCACAAACCAATTATTCAATATCAATAACAATGCAAAAAAATGCAATTAAAATGCAAATGCATGATTAAGCTAATGTTTTTGTACTATAAAATTCTACATTAAATTACGAGTCTACAGAAAAAAGAATGGAATTATTTGATCAAACCTACTATTTTTTATGAATTTTCTAATAATATGCATGAACTAAAAGATATTAAAAAGGTCATTTAAATGGAAAATATGCTAAAAATATCAAACAAAAATAAAATGGCATTTTTATTTCCCTATAATTTTCTAGACATTTATATGAGGTGGTAGAAAAAACAAGAAATCAAATATCAATTATTTTCATTTTTCTATGAATTTTACAAGATGCAAGAAAATATTAAAAGAAATTAAAAAAACAAAATTGGAATAAATGGGGAGGGGGGTTCAAACAGCATGCACCCAAGTTGAAATTCTGGCTGGGCTCTGATCCTAGGGTGTGAAAAGCAAGTATGATAAGCCCATGTAATCAGAATCATAAAAAATAAATAAAAGAAAATGAGAAAGGCGCGTGGGGTGCAATTAGCAGGAATTCTGGTTATTCTTCATTGGGCTTACGCACAAGGGGGTGCGTTTAGCAGCTCAGGGCAAAGCCCAGTCCAAAGTCATTCTATCTCTCACACGCATGGGGGGTGAACGAGTAAACCGGGAGTAATCTTCAGCAAAAAATACGTTTGGGCCTTAGACCCAATCCCTAACCCTAACCCAACTAACCAGCGAACAAAAACCTATCTCCCTCTCAAATCTCTAGTCAGTGTTCATGCTCTCAAACCCTAGCGCCGTTGGTGCTCTCCAATTCTCTCTCACCAAAATCTGCAACCGAACCTCCTTCTATCCAAAATCAACAAGACCTTCCCTAGATCTTAACCACAAACACAAATTTCAACCTAAAACCTAACCTAATCATCTCTCACCGAGCTTCAAACTCTAAATCCAACGCTCAGATAAACTATCCGCTAGCTACAAGCACGTGGAGGGATTCAAGACAAACCTGGAGTAGTACTGGAGACGAGTAGCTGATGGCGAAACTGGAGGTGTTGACACGAAGCGAGATCCACGAAGAACCCAGGCGTATTTCTCAGATGACCTTCACAGATCCATGGCGGCGGTTACGACCTTTAACGGAGCTCTCGAGAACTGACGAAGATCAACGGAAGTCTTGAACAGCAAGAAGTTTGGATGGCGTTCTTGAGACGCGGTTGAAGAACACCAAGGAGTTTCTGGAAAAACGTAAGGCTCCTAAGAACTTGTTGAAGAACGATGATGACGATGCTGTTGTTCTAAAAAAGTGATGAAGACGCTGAGTAATCTGAGATCCTGAAGGTGGCGATCACGTTGAGTTTGAGACGAATGTCCTTGAGATTGCATGCAAAATCTTGATGATTGCTGGTTAAGTCTAAGATGCTTTCTGAAAAACTGTATGAAGTTTCCGGCGGTGTTGGATTTTCCGGCGAACTGTGGATGAGCGTGGACGGAGGAAGAAGGGGGAGATCGGAGAAGAAAAGAGGATTTCTGGTAAATTTCCAGATTCCGGCGGGGTCACCAGTTTCCGGTGACCGGTACGGTGGATGGGGGTAGTCCGGCCGGCGGCTGCATGGCCGGCGATGAGAGTCCCGGTGAGGCTTGAGGGCGTGACAAGTGGCACAGAGGGTGGCTGAGGGTGTGCATGCGCTACGCGTGGCACTGGGTGGCAGAGTGTGAGAGAGTGTAGTGGGGCAGGTGGCACGAGGAGGGAAGTTCTGAGTTGGTGTGATGGGTCCTTCTTGCGTGGACGTGTGGCGCCCCTTTATAGTGACAAGTGTCACTCTTCTGGACAGAATGAACAAAAAACGAATCTGATGGATTGATTGGGCTTCAAAAAAAAAATCTGCTTTCTGGGCCCACGAAAAAACAATTCAATAACCCCAAAAAAAACTGAAAAAACTCAATTAAGCACTGATTAAAGCTAAACTATCAATTAAAATTGATTATAGATCTGAACCTCAATTAACTAACAATTAAACTACAGTTAACTCTAAATGAAGATTAAACTAAACAAATTCAATTGAAATCTAAACAAAAGATTAACTCCTAATTAACCTAATTAAACCCTAATTAAATCTAAAATGGTTAATATCTAATTAAACCTATATTAATACTAAAATCAATAAAACTCTATTAATCTCTATTTAAAAACTCTTACAACCTATTAAAATTCTATAAAATTTCTATTAAAATTCTATAAAAGTCTATACCGTTTATTTATACTATCTATTTAAAAGAAAAACTATATTAAAACAAACTTTACTTATTTCTATTTAAAAAACTATTAAAATCCCTATTAACATAAAAGAAAAATCTATAATATTTTCTATATTATCTAAAACAATTAAACAATTTTAAAATCTATTATATTCTAAAAATGATAAAACTATTAAATCTATTTAAAAAATTCTATAATATCCTAAAAAGAGATTTAAACTATTTAAAATGTAAAAAAATATATTTAAATCCTAAAAAAAATCCTAAAGCCTATTTAAAATCCACAAAAGTCTATTAAGCCCTAGAAAATGCAGACAAATGCAAATGACCACCATAAAAGAGCGCACGAGACCAGATCGAATCGAACAGTAAACCCCCGGTATCAGAAATATCCCGAGAACCACCATGCAAGCTGAAAATCACCGAGGAGCGCACAATTTCCCGAAAATAAAACCCTGATGATCTGGACTGGATCTGCCATATCTAGTAAATAAAACCCAAGCTGTAACCCTGATATCCTCTGTTTGTGCACAAATATCATGCGTCTGATTTACGAATATGAATTTAAACCACGAGTCAGATAGGAGAACCGGTTGGTCAAATTTTAGGGTGCAACAGCTGCCCCTATTCAAGCGACTTGGACCTGAGGGGTTTGAAGAGCGCTCAGCCTTCAAACATTCAGAGGTACGAGACGGTTGAATACAAATAAAACCCGAAAATTTGCCAACCGCGAGAATATACTGTAAACTGCTTGGGGAATAAAACCCAGAACCGAGCCCAGTCATTACGGCAACAAACTGATCACTCATCTGATAAGGAACTCCTGATTTTTATGCCAATTACCTGTGATACCGTATATAGCAAACCCTAGGGTTGCAACAAAACGCCTGATCCTTTCACATTGCCTACTGATAGGCAGGAAGAGAAATATACTTACATCACCCAAAGATGGACGGGAAGAAAGCCTGATCGCCATACTCACATCGTCTAAGGATAGACGGAAAGACATTCATAATCTCCATACTCACATCGTCTAAGGGTAGACGGAAAGAAAGCATTAATCTCCATACTCACATCGTCTAAGGGTAGACGGAAAGAAAGCCTGATTGATACTCACATCGTCTAAAGATAGACGGGATCATCCTGATTGATGAAACAAATCAATATTCACATCGTCTAAGGATAGACGGGATCATCCTGATTGATGAAACAAATCAATATTCACGTCGTCTAAGGATAGACGCCAAGACACCATTAATCTCCATACTCACATCGTCTAAGGATAGACGGGAAGAAAGCCTGATCGCCATACTCACATCGTCTACGGATAGACGGAAAGACATTCATAATCTCCATACTCACATCGTCTAAGGGTAGACGGAAAGAAAGCCTCTTGCTAGAGAAACCCCGTCTTGAACCCCACTGAAAATCACCCAAAACTTCACATCGTCTACTGATAGACGGGAAGAAAAGCATATCCTGGGGAAACCCTATCTTGAAACCCTACTGCAATCACCCGCAACTTCACATCGTCTAAGGATAGACGGAAAGAAAACCACGTTCAAACTCAAGACGTCTAATGATAGACGGAGAAATACACTTATTGGAGGAACACATCGTCAATATGAATTGACGGGAAGAAGAGTCTGCCGATACCAGATGACCGACTGATCAAAGCATAAATGTTATATGATCTGAGATACAAATAAACCGCTGAATCGTCTGAACACTGCTGCGGGATAAATGCCCCTGAACTGATCGCAGAGTAATTCACGCGCCATGTGAGGCTGGTAGGAAACCTGACTTATGCTTCGTATGCATATGCATATGCTTTAATCTTCCTATGGCGTAATGCTCCATTCAGGATGGGAATGCTACGTATTTTGAAAATGAAATGCAACTATGATGCAAATATGATGACATGCAACATGCTAATGCAGGCTCGAGCTGCTGGAGAAAGTCGGGTACAGAAAACCACTTTAGCAAAATAAATGTTGAAGACGAAGCCAACTCCGCTGGAGATAAACCCGGATGTCACAGAATTATTCCAGCAAAATAAATGCTGGAAGAGTGAAATCAACTCCGCTGGGGATATTGGGAACTTAACCGAACACCTCGACGAAGTAATACCCTGCTGGGGAATCTAACTCTGCTGGGGAATAGCAGATGTGCCAAGCATGATTGGACTCTTCTGGGGATAGCTCACCCGTACCAATGAAAAATTGGACTTTGCTGGAGAAAATAGAGGGAGTCTTCCCGCGTACTGATGAAGATCGGATCTGGAAGCTGATGTGCCAACACGGATGGGCTTCACAGTGATCGCCAACCTGGACTTGACCTTTTAGGCCACCTGTGATGAGTCAGGTACAACTGACGCTGGAAAACACTCTGTCTGAGTACGCAGCCTTTTAGTTGAATAGTCAAAGGATAGTGACACGACTTCCCGCATTCGTCTCGCTCTCTAAAATCGATTGAATCTGCTCGAATAACTCTGAATGACCCTGCTGATACGGAGAAGAACAATCCTTTCGCTCCTGATATGCCCCAGCCTGCGGGATCACTGTGGGGATAGTCCTCGAAAGGGAATCTGAAAATCTGAGCCCTGATGGTCTGATATGACATGCCCCAGCGTTCTGGACTTCGGAGAGATGCTTCACGTCAAATGCTCCTCGAATAAAGAACTTCTGCGCTCTTACGATGGCCTGCCCCTGATTGCAATGACTTTTGCCCCTGATTATCCGATTCAGAGTAGTGCCCCTGACTACAACACACTTACCTGAATCTCAACCTGATTGCCCCAGGATAACTGACTTTAAAGGGCTGACCTGACTGGGGATCACGATAATAGCTTGCCCCTGCTCTCGGAACATTTGGGCGTTCTGCATTCTATCCTGACCGTACCTTCCATTGTGGGAAACTTTCCTGCTGTCAAGCGCTTACTCGCAAGTAAAACAAGTTGTTCTACGTAAAAAGATGTATTAATGCAACACATATGACAGCTTTGACATCCAATCTGTTCACTGGGAAAAACAATTTATGACGAATAATGCGCAAAACATTTATCAAGAATATCAACATCAGTACCAACATGGTACGAAGAACCCTTTTAGGAGTCAGAACCGACGCGACCTTTACCAAAGTATGCTTTCGAAACAACTGGCTTCAATTAGGACTTTTGAAGGTTGTAACGTGGTCAGGTTCACGGTTTTGAAGGAAAGGATGAAGGCTCAAAGTTTATTTTAACCCACCCATTCTCCTTGATGTTCTCCCATCCTACGTTCAGCCAATTCGACCTTAGCGCTCACCTCTCAGAGGTTGAAAGATAGGAGTGATAGTTCGAGAAACTATGAGTTTTCGGAGTGACAGCCACTCACTTTTCGTCTTTGACACTTGAGGTCACACGACTCGTATTTCCTTTGAGGATTTTTCTTTTGATCCTTTTCATCTTTTTCTTTTCATATCCCTAACTTTTGCCTGGACTGACTCTTTTGAGTTTCTTTTGATTTTTTTTTTTAAGTCCAGCGGGATGCCCTCATTTTTTTCCTAAGTCAATTGTTTTCTTTTCTTGACTTAGCGGGCTTTTGATTTCTTTTTTACTTCCTTTCTCTTTTTTTTTTCGAACGAGTCATGTGACACTGGTTGCCTGACTCTTTGGAGAATAATGTGACTGTCTCACTCTTGATTTAACCATTATGGTTTTTTAGGCACGACCTCTAGGGGTGTGATTGATCCTCGAACGGACACTCCTTTTGCAATTTGGACGCTCGGTCAAATTAGCTAACACCTACCCTGCCTCAGGTTAAAGATTGAGGGTTTTTCGTTTTCAGAAAGAACTCCTACTACTAGGCTCAAAGGGGTTAACAAGGGGTTATCTTCCTTATATCTCCGGTGTTTAGGGACTTGAAACAATGCCTGTACATCATCAACAGGTTTTATTTCAGAAGCATACAATCGGAATTTTGCACGTCGTTCATTTTCGTCATCCTCCCCAGATCCTTCTTAACCAAGCGCTGGACATTTGTAAAAACAATTAGTGAACACGAATGGATTTAATCAAAACATGCATATTTATTTCATTATCATCAATTGACTAAAAACAACAAGTTTTACAAACAAGTTTGCATTTTAAACAGGAAAGAAACTACAAATGTAAAGAAATGACAAGATAAAACAAAGAAAAGTGCTAGCTTCCAAGAACCGGGCTTTCACATCTGTCCTGCTGCTGAACCAGCTATCTTTGCAATCAGTTATCAGAGACAATTCGATGCTGTCCTGATCTGCTTTCAACGACCCAACCAGATTATAGAGCCCCTCCTCCTTCATTCAGATGATTTTGGGACTTCCCTGCCCGAAGCTGATTGCTGCACTATCAAGTAAGTCCTGTACTTTATGCTTGAAGGCCAGACAATCTTCAATATTGTGCCCTTGTGCTCCCGAATGGAAATCACATCGCTCCTTGATATCATAACCTGCTGGAGGCGTACCTGTCAGTGGAGCTAACTTCCTCTTCTCAACCAACTGCAATTGTAGCAACATCTGAAGAAGTTTGGCGTACGGCACCGGAGGCACCTTAAATACCCTCAATGACTTCTGACTTTGAGCCCCTCGCTGATTGGGATGCTGCTGTCTCTTCCACTGTTGAGATCGTTGCTGTTGTTGCTGGTACTGGGTTGACTGTTGAACACCCTTCGTAGCAAATGCAACATCGGTTTCTTGACTTTCACTGTACTGAGTAAAGCCCTCCTTATGCTTAGCCATTTTCTTTCTCAGATCTGCCCCAGGAATAGGCAACAGTTGTGGGCCTGGAGATTCTGACACCATAGCGTCTAGGATACGCTTCTGACCCACTGCAGCTTTAGAAACATCTGTCATCTTAGCATCGACTAGGATAGGAGCAATACGTACAGCTACGCCGCTCAGCGTGAATTCCATATCGTGCGAGTCAATCAGGTCTTGAACATTGTGCTTAAAAGCATGACAACCCTCGATGTCGTGACCGAATGCCCCAGAATGAAACTCACATTGCTTATTGGCATCGTACCCATGAGGAAGCGCTCTCGTGGGTGGGTCCAGCGTTCTCTTTTCAACCAGATTAAACCTCAATAAAGTCTGCAAGAGCTCAGCATACGTCGTAGGCGGCGCCTCAAATATTCTCTTTGGCTTCCCTTCCTGGATCCTCCGTTGAGCCAGATGCACCCTCTGTTGCTGCTGCTCAGGTTCCATAGGTACAGACAGAACGAGCTTCTTCATTGCGGCTTCAAATAGCTGATCACCCTCTTTCCTAAGCACATTCTTGATTACTTCCATGATCAAGCTCATTTGGGTCTTCAGCCGACTATTTTCCTCTTTGAGGATCTTCTGCTCCAAACGCATCTCTTGCATGTCTCTCATCATCTGCCCCAGCTGGCTTCGGACTTCAATCAATTCAAACTGATTCTGTTCCATGTCTCTGAAGGAATTCCTGCAACAAACTGGACGATGAGGAAATAAGACCCACGGTTCTGATGTACCTGTTAAATGATAACTCAATGCAGAAAGCAAACGCATATTCGATACAAGATAAAGAGAAACTCAAGCTACAAGCACACAGACGAACATCTCCCACACATGTATAACCAACAAAAGCAGCACGTAAGCACAAACAAGTACGAATACAATGACCCCAGCCAACAATCCTGGTGGTGGTCAGCAAATACTAATGCACAGAAGCTAAACGGGTTAGGCAGAGAAAACAGATGCGACCCCCGGTGCAGAAACCTCTAGAAATTTTCCTCATACTCAAACGAACTCTCCGTTTGCTAATCTTCAGAGCACACACTTCCTGAGGAGTCTTCCATGACATTAACTGACGAACCCACACAACTGGATGATGGAGAATCATTAATCTGAACAAAACCCTGAGGCGTGATGCAAATCCGGCTAGAGTCTAATAGATCCTGAACCTGACTTCTAAGCACTTTACAATCATTTGTTGAATGCCCCTGTGCCCCAACATGGTACTTACAGCGGGCGCTGGCATCAAAACCTGGAGGGTACGGTGGAATCACCAGCTTAGTCTCTTTCGGCACTATCAATCCGCTTCTGACCAGTTCTGGCAACAACTGACTGTACGACACCGGTAGCTGAGTAAACTGCCTTTCAGGCTTCCTTGGTCTTCGTGGGGCGTGCTGACGCGATCGGCGATGGGATGACCGTTGACTTGAAGTGTCTGAAAACCGATCCTGAGATGCTAGAGACTCTGAGACGGCGTCATCTCCTTCTTCCCACTCTTCTTGAGAACTGACAACCGACTCGTTCTTATTAACTGTGACATAAGGAACATCTCGAAACTTTCCCCTCTTGAGTCCTCTCTCAACAAGCTCACCCATTCTCATCAGGCCCACAAAGCTTGTACAACCGAACAATTT
The DNA here is from genome assembly GCA_963859935.3 of Lathyrus sativus. Taxonomy (NCBI): domain Eukaryota; kingdom Viridiplantae; phylum Streptophyta; class Magnoliopsida; order Fabales; family Fabaceae; genus Lathyrus; species Lathyrus sativus. The sequence continues at coordinate 260,890,558 of OZ012738.1, forward strand.
GTCAAAATAATGGCCTTTCAGAGTACCCCAGAAGATGCCAACCATTTCTCTTTCTGGAAGCGGTGGTTGAACACTAGCAGCCAATTCTTTCCATCTTCGCAAATACCCTCTGAATGATTCATTCTCCGCCTGAGATAATTCTTGAAAATGTACGAGACTAGGAGCCAAATCCAGGTTGTAATCGTACTGCTTCATGAAAGCTCTGGCTAAATCCACCCATGATCGAATTTGATTACTTTCTAACTGCACATACCACCTCAAAGATGCCCTAGTCAGGCTATACTGAAAGCAATGGATCATCAATTTGTCATTTCGCACAAACGAAGTCATCCTTCGACAGAACATCATCAAATGCAGCTTCGGGCAGCTATCTCCCGTGTACTTTTCGAATTCCGGCGCTTTGAACTTGTAAGGCAACACCAGGTCAGGAACCAAACACATGTCTACAGCATCCAGGTTAACAGCATCTTTCACTTTCAAGGCTTTTATTCCTTCTTCCAACGCTCGGAGTCTTCTATCATTTTCGAGAGCTCTTAGATCTACCATCCCGGCCACTGGAATATCTCTTCGGTAATTCATCACAGGGAAAGCAACACCTTGATTGTTAGCAGGCGGAGGACGTTTATTTCGGGCAACGAACTGCTCATGTCGATCTCGGTTCTGGACAGTAGGCTGTACAACTTGGTCTGCGGTAAGGTTGTTCGCTTGCGGGAAGCCTTCCATAGAATCATACTGAGGGTGGGACGTCATAGTAAACCCTGTCAAGGTGTTAGGAGCCTGGAAATTGCCTTCAGACATAGCTACCAATTACCTGTGACTGACTACACTGCTTGATTTTGCTCAAATCTGCTTCAGCCCCTTGGTCGTCTTCAACACTCCACTCTTGTCTCAAACAATCCCCTGAGAATCACCCTCTGGTGAAAACAAAGGCTGGATAAGGGCTTTGGCCTGCTAGAGTAATGCTATGCAATATGATTTATGCAGACAAAAATACAAAAAATGCTAACGTGCATGCGTGCATTGGAGATATTTCCCCTCCAATTCCAGTGTCAGTGGTAGCGAGACAAGATAAACCATAAAGACAATATTTAGAAAAACCCTCATATATTTATTAGAGTAACAGTCTTGTCAAGAGGTTACATAACTATGCTCCATACAGCTGATATAATAAAGGAGGATCCTGACCAACATGCCTGGTGGTGATCTCAACACAACAGAATACAAGAGAAAAATCAAGTACGGGTACGGTTGCGGAAGTCCTCAACCAGCTTCTTCGTCTCTGCGTGATCTGGTCGATAAACCAAGCCTTCTATCAGCTGATCCCTTTTTCTGACCGTTCCCTGGATGTCTCTGACAAAGTCTTCCCACGCCTTATCCTGAGCACCATCCCCAGATTTGGGTCTCTTGGCGTCTGCTCTATGCTGAAAATCTTCCAAATTCTTCATGGCATCAATCAGTTTGCGCTCGGCCTCGTTTCGGCGGCATGCTTCTTCTTCAAGCTCTTCAGTCTTCACTTTGACCTGTTCTTCTAACTGAGCAACCTGTGTCTTTAGCTCTTCTTCCCGCGCTTTGCGTTTGGCCATAGTGAGATCTCAGTGCTCTCTGAACTTAGCTAGCTTCGTGTAGGCCCTTTCCAACTCTTATTTCTTAGTAGCCAATACACTGCTAACTGAGTCTACATCTAACTCCAGACGCTTCTTGGTTTCAGTCAACTCCAATAACGTAGTCTTCAGATGTTTCAGAGTTTCGGCTTGTTGCTTAGAAAAATATCCTGTTTCAATCTTTTCATGACGAAGCTGGGCATTCTCTTTCTCTAAAGCTTCCTTAGCCTTTGCTAACTCTTCTTTCTCCGCCATCAGCTGCTTGTATACCTGTATGTTTATAGTGGTGGGATCCTCCACCGGAGAAGGATACAATGGCTGAACTGCAGGATAAGGCATAAGGAATTTCGTAGCTCGTTCACGAATCCATTCCACATACGGACCAAGAACTCGAGTACCCCCTTTGCTACATGAAGGCTTCCCTCTCTTATGCAGGTTCTTCCATGCTTTCTCAAGCTTGACCAACACCTCTTCCTCTATTGCCCCAGTGAGATACAGAGATTCCTGTATCTCCTCGGGCTTCGGCGCTTCCTGAGGTGCATACCCAAACTGCCTGATTAATAAGGAAGGGTTGTAATTGACACACCCTTTCCTTCCTATCAAAGGAACATTGGGGAATCCTTCGCATCTGTATATGACCTCAACTCCGAACACCTCCTCATTAACCCACACCACATTCTCAGAAGTCAACCCCATCAAGCGCTCAGGCCATCCTAAAGAATCAATAGAAGTGACAAAAGGCCCTGACTTTGGCATATGACTAGTAAACCACCTGCACAGTAGAGGTACACGGCAAGAGACATTCCTTCCTCGCCGCTTTTCATTTTGGTAGTGAGTGGAATGGTGGATATCTCCCAGCAAGGTAGGAACTGGGTTCTTTGCAGCCAGAATATAGAAAGCATCTGCATCAACAAAATCAGGAATGTTTGGGAACAATACAATGCCATAAACACACACAGCAAGGATGGAGTCAAAAACAACCCAGCCACCCTTCTTGGCATACTCCCGAGCCTTCTCCACCAAAACAACCAACGGAAATCCCCACACATCTCCTCTTCTGGTCATCTTCCCTGTCAGCTCAAACTCTCCTAAGTGCAGAATATCAGAAAGCTCAGCCAGATTAGGCTTAGCGTCCGTGTGATAGAAAGGCATCTGCTCGCGAATCGGTATATCCAAGAGTGCAGAATACTCCTCCAGGGTAGGAGCCAAGACAAAATCAGGAAATACGAAACACCTGAGCTCCGCATCATAAAACTGCAATAGGGTGTAAATGCCGCTGATCTCATAAGCCGAGGGCTGGTAAACATAAGTCAGGATCCTCCCATAGGTCTTCCTGAAATCTCCCATCACCTTCTTCCTAGCAATAGTAATTAACTCTGACAACAGACTGATATCTGGAGACGGGAATTTGTAGGGTAACACTCTCTTCATGGCTTCCATGTCTTGCTAGGAAACAAACACCGGAACTGGGAGGGAAAATATGTACCTGCAATACACACACGTTAGTTGGATGCAAATGGTAATGCAATAATGCAATATGATAAATGATGCAATCAGTGAACACATGGGCCATGTTATAGCCTGAAGAGGAACATCTCTGTGATGTCAAGAACAGAAAACCACCACAGTCACCAGAACCTCATGACGCTGACTATCATCTGACACTCAAAATACCAATCCGCTGGTAAGAAATCCATCTGAACCTCTGTATCTGACGAGAAAACCATCTGATAATAGTATCAACCTCAAATAAGAAACCCATATGATCCAAACAACACACCTGGAGATGAATCAAGAACATCGTCTGATAAATACTGAATCATGGTTTCTGAAGGCCAGTTTTCCTGCAATAACCCAATCCCCCTCATAGGTATGGACCTAATCCACGGACAAGGGTACGGCATCCTATGCGGTCATCAGCGTCACAAACTTTCATGAGTGACGATACGATTCCCAGAAGGAGTGGCATCATCAAGTCATGAAGAGGCCTCACTTAGCTGACTTCCAAATGATCGGTCCCCAGAGTCGACAATCCTCACGTCTGGACTCCCCTCAGATCCTCAGGACCGGAAGGGAGCACCTCTGAGAGAACCTCGTCTGAGCGCAGATTTCGTAGGGGACTGTGCCTGCTCAACAGACAGGTCCGTCTACTACTCTCCGCAACTATGTCTAGGTGCATACTCAAGCCCAAGTCCGGCTTCTCACTCATAGTAACCTCCCTTGCCCACAGCAATAATCACAATAATATAATGCTGGAAAATAAATGCGGAAAGGTAAAGGTACGGAAAAGTAAAGTGCAGAAAGGTAAAACACATATGCACAACACCCAACAAATAAACACCCAAGCGCTAGGATTGACTCGCGTAGGGGAGGGGAAACGGTCCCAGCATAAGGGATGGGAAAAGTCCCTAGATGCTATAAGTCCCCAGCAGAGTCGCCAGCTGTCGCTACTGCGAAAATCGGCGCCGGCTTGACAGGAGAGTCGCCACCGTGCGTTATTTATCCCTCAGAGCGGGAAAGGAAACGCTCGAAGTAAACCTCGCAAAGACGGGATAAGGTATGGTCATCGCAACCAAAACCTGGATTCGGGAGTCGGTTACGCAAGGGGAAGGTATTAGCACCCCTCACGTCCATCGTACTCGATGGGATCCACGCTTGGTGTTTATAAGGAAAAGGGTGTATTCATCTATCTACGCTAATGGTCAGTCTGAAAAGAAAAGAAAAGGACAGGACTCGACAGAACATACGGTGTTCTGGGCCTACGTACTCCCTCGTGCAATGGGAAAGTCAGAGTCAACGTAGTTCGACTACCTACGTCTAAACGGGGAAAAGGTTGCTCGCCAGGACATCGCGTCCTGTGCCTACGTACTTCCACACAGCATGGAAGATCAGAGCAAACATAGTTCGACTACCTACGGCTAACCTGGGGGCTCTCACACAGCAGTGAGAAAATAAACTGGTTACAAAGGTTCGGGAACCTACAACTATGGTCTGGTCTCAAATGCACTCGGGCAAGAGAAAAGGGTAACAATCAGTTGTCAGCGAGAAAGTCTCGATCGCACAGCCGCGAGAGGACAAAGGTTAGTTGTTAGTGTGCTCGCTAGGATATCGCATCCTGTGCCTACATATCCTCGTCTGGTACGAGGAATCAGAGCAGCTGTAGTTCGGCTAACTACGGCTCAAGCTACTCAAAAGCTCCTACTGCTGAGAACGGGAAAAGACACCCTAGAACTATGACTAAAGAAGGGAATCTACCTACTGTTATCATGCCTGGTTGACCATCCTAATGTCTATCATAACAACTCCGCAGCGGAGAAGTCAGAGCTCCTAAGGGATCATGGCAACAGGACTAAACATCAAACGGGAAATACTGCAAAGTAAAGAAATACTGGAAATATGAATGCAATAACCAAACAAGCAAGGCACAAAGGCCGCAAGCCACAGAGGTAAGGGAGCTCAGCTCTACCAAATACCAGCAAGCAAAGCCACTCAATAACAAACAAGCAGAAGGAGGACCACCTCAACTTCTCATGCACACAAAGCCTACTTCTAAGATGCACCTACCTTAGAACTATCTAGATGAATTCCTACGTCTAATGCAGCACAACACCACACAAGTCAAACAACACAAAGAGAAGGCGAACCAGCCTGACAAACCTCTATCCAAAGCTTAAACAGAAGCCCTGAGCAAGACCCTTGACAACCCTAAAACAAAACCCCTAATCTATCCCTGAACAAAGCTCTATGCAAAGCCCTAAACAAAACTCTAAGCAAAACTAATCAAAACCCTAAGCAAGAGGAATCAATCCCAGTCTCCAAGCTTCAAAACAAGCTTACCAAAGAAAGGGAGCTAAGCAGACAAACTCATAGTGCCTTCCTCGAGAAAGTACCAGGAGGTTACCACTCAGGAGTCATATCCTATGCGGCTCGACAACTGTGATCAGTTTACATTCCTCCTCAGGAGAAATTAAACTCACATGAAGGCTCCAGCATCATTGGATATTTGAGAAATCCTATCTGAACTAAGGGAACTAAGTGAGTAGACCCATAGGACATTCCTCAGGAAAGTACTAGGAGGCTTCCACTTAGGAATCGTATCCTATGTGCCTCAACAACTGTGATCAGTTTACATTCCTCCTCAGGAGAAATTAAACTCACATGAAGGCTCCGACATCATTGGATACTTAAGAAATCCTAGATGAACTAGAGGAACTAAGTGAGCAGACCCACAGGACCTTCCTCAGGAAAGTACTAGGAGACTGCCACTTAGGAATCGTATCCTATGTGGCTCAACAACTGTGATCAGTTTACATTCCTCCTCAGGAGAAACTAAACTCACATGAAGGCTCCAACATCATTGGATACTTAAGAAAGAGGTGAGAAGAAAGAATGAAAGTCATTCATAGTGCCTTCCTCAGGAAAGTACCGTAAACTCCCTTCAAACTTCAGGATCTCGAACCTCACAAACAGAGAACAAGCTCCTAGACTAGGCCTCAATCCACTGCATCCTTGCAAGCTCCAACAGGACTTCATCCAGCCTCCATCTTCAAGAAGAAACCACAGGTCCTCAAACCACAAGAAACTATCTCTGAAGTTTAACCACAGTTGAACTTCAGAGTCAGAAGCCATCAAGACTTCTCCTATCCTCAAGCTCAGACAAAAAATAACAGAATACCCTACAAAAATCTATCAAAAATCTAAGGGGAACCTACATGGCTCTATGATCCCAAGATCAAATCTCAAAGCCTAAGTCAACTTCTAAGGCTACTAAACAATCCCTAATATATGAATGGTCAAGGGTTACCGACAAGTTGTGAGGTCTCTATTCTCTAACCCTAAAACACTATCAATCAACCTCTAAAAAATCTATTAAAAATCTATGGGGAACATGCATTAGTCTAGTATAACATACTAAAAAATCAGAACAAAATTCATTACTAGATGAAAGAACTAAAATCAACAAGGCAGACGTGCCACAAACCAATTATTCAATATCAATAACAATGCAAAAAAAATGCAATTAAAATGCAAATGCATGATTAAGCTAATGTTTTTGTACTATAAATTTCTACATTGAATTACGAGTCTACAGAAAAAAGAATGGAATTATTTGATCAAACCTACTATTTTTTATGAATTTTCTAATAATATGCATGAACTAAAAGATATTAAAAAGGTCATTTAAATGGAAAATATGCTAAAAATATCAAACAAAAATAAAATGGCATTTTTATTTCCCTATAATTTTCTAGACATTTATATGAGGTGGTAGAAAAAACAAGAAATCAAAAATCAATTATTTTCATTTTTCTATGAATTTTACAAGATGCAAGAAAATATTAAAAGAAATTAAAAAAACAAAATTGGAATAAATGGGGAGGGGGGTTCAAACAGCATGCACCCAAGTTGAAATTCTGGCTGGGCTCTGATCCTGGGGTGTGAAAAGCAAGTACGATAAGCCCATGTAATCAGAATCATAAAAAAAAAATGAGAAAGGCGCGTGGGGTGCAATTAGCAAGAATTCTGGTTATTCTTCATTGGGCTTACGCACAAGGGGGGTGCGTTTAGCAGCTCAGGGCAAAGCCCAGTCCAAAGTCATTCTATCTCTCACACGCATGGGGGGTGAACGAGTAAACCGGGAGTAATCTTCAGCAAAAAATACGTTTGGGCCTTAGACCCAATCCCTAACCCTAACCCAACTAACCAGCGAACAAAAACCTATCTCCCTCTCAAATCTCTGGTCACTGTTCATGCTCTCAAACCCTAGCGCCGTTGGTGCTCTCCAATTCTCTCTCACCAAAATCTGCAACCGAACCTCCTTCTATCCAAAATCAGCAAGACCTTCCCTAGATCTTAACCACAAACACAAATTTCAACCTAAAACCTAACCTAATCATCTCTCACCGAGCTTCAAACTCTAAATCCAACGCTCAGATAAACTATCCGCTAGCTACAAGCACGTGGAGGGATTCAAGACAAACCTGGAGTAGTACTGGAGACGAGTAGCTGATGGCGAAACTGGAGGTGTTGACACGAAGCAAGATCCACGAAGAACCCAGGCGTATTTCTCAGATGACCTTCACAGATCCATGGCGGCGGTTACGACCTTTAACGGAGCTCTCGAGAACTGACGAAGATCAACGAAAGTCTTGAACAGCAAGAAGTTTGGATGGCGTTCTTGAGACGCGGTTGAAGAACACCAAGGAGTTTCTGGAAAAACGTAAGGCTCCTAAGAACTTGTTGAAGAACGATGATGACGATGCTGTTGTTCTAAAAAAGTGATGAAGACGCTGAGTAATCTGAGATCCTGAAGGTGGCGATCACGTTGAGTTTGAGACGAATGTCCTTGAGATTGCATGCAAAATCTTGACGATTGCTGGTTAAGTCTAAGATGCTTTCTGGAAAACTGTATGAAGTTTCCGGCAGTGTTGGATTTTCCAGCGAACTGTGGATGAGCGTGGACGGAGGAAGAAGGGGGAGATCGGAGAAGAAAAAAGGATTTCTGGTAAATTTCCAGATTCCGGCGGGGTCACCAGTTTCCGGTGACCGGTACGGTGGATGGGGGTAGTCCGGCCGGCGGCTGCATGGCCGGCGATGAGAGTCCCGGTGAGGCTTGAGGGCGTGACAAGTGGCACAGAGGGTGGCTGAGGGTGTGCATGCGCTACGCGTGGCACTGGGTGGCAGAGTGTGAGAGAGTGTAGTGGGGCAGGTGGCACGAGGAGGGAAGTTCTGAGTTGGTGTGGTGGGTCCTTCTTGCGTGGACGTGTGGCGCCCCTTTATAGTGACAAGTGTCACTCTTCTGGACAGAATGAACAAAAAACGAATCTGATGGATTGATTGGGCTTCAAAAAAAAATCTGCTTTCTGGGCCCACGAAAAAACAATTCAATAACCCCAAAAAAAACTGAAAAAACTCAATTAAGCACTGATTAAAGCTAAACTATCAATTAAAATTGATTATAGATCTGAACCTCAATTAACTAACAATTAAACTACAGTTAACTCTAAATGAAGATTAAACTAAACAAATTCAATTGAAATCTAAACAAAAGATTAACTCCTAATTAACCTAATTAAACCCTAATTAAATCTAAAATGGTTAATATCTAATTAAACCTATATTAATACTAAAATCAATAAAACTCTATTAATCTCTATTTAAAAACTATTACAACCTATTAAAATTCTATAAAATTTCTATTAAAATTCTATAAAAGTCTATACCGTTTATTTATACTATCTATTTAAAAGAAAAACTATATTAAAACAAACTTTACTTATTTCTATTTAAAAAACTATTAAAATCCCTATTAACATAAAAGAAAAATCTATAATATTTTCTATATTATCTAAAACAATTAAACAATTTTAAAATCTATTATATTCTAAAAATGATAAAACTATTAAATCTATTTAAAAAATTCTATAATATCCTAAAAAGAGATTTAAACTATTTAAAATGTAAAAAAATCTATTTAAATCCTAAAAAAAATCCTAAAGCCTATTTAAAATCCATAAAAGTCTATTAAGCCCTAGAAAATGCAGACAAATGCAAATGACCACCATAAAAGAGCGCACAAGACCAGATCGAATCGAACAGTAAACCCCCGGTATCAGAAATATCCCGAGAACCACCATGCAAGCTGAAAATCACCGAGGAGCGCACAATTTCCCGAAAATAAAACCCTGATGATCTGGACTGGATCTGCCATATCTAGTAAATGAAACCCAAGTTGTAACCCTGATATCCTCTGTCTGTGCACAAATATCATGCGTCTGATTTGCGAATATGAATTTAAACCACGAGTCAGATAGGAGAACCGGTTGGTCAAATTTTAGGGTGCAACATGTTAAAATTCAGTTGGAAAAGTGAGAGAGCAAGTGATTTTCGAATTTGAGATTTCTTCCATTTTCAAGCCAAATTGAGGTTGCAAAGAGCTCTAGGAGGATCCAAGTGGTGTTTCTGGACGGTTAACTTGAAGAATTCGTGTCCATTGAAGGCTCTGTGGAAGCTTTTAATTAGGTATGTTAAATTCACCATAACTCTCTGTGTAGGAGTTTTTCTTGCGCCATTTTCAAATATTTGAAACCCTAAGGATGAGTAGATCATTTCTGGATTAATCTTATGGCTGTTTGTGATGATTGGTGAATCTTGCTCAAATCCTGTGGCTTTCGATTTAGCTTATTTAGTGAGCAAGAATGAAAATAAATGCTAGATTCATGATGTACGTGAAGTGTAAATCACTTTAGACACAAAAATCGTGAGTTTTGGTTAAGATTTGAAGATACCACTATTTATCGTCTAGAGTTAGAAGACGACCGAAACTAGTCTGACCGCCGTCTGCAAGTTATCCCCGCCGTCTACAAAATTCTCCCTCCGTTTCACTTTTAAACTCAGGTGATTACGTGGCGAAACCTTTGCCTTTAGATCCTTGTTGAAAGTTGGACTTGGACTTGATCCAAGGGCTGTATTTAAATGCCAGTTTGTACTAAGGTCCTTGCACGTACGTGGCAACGTAAGATCCATTGGATGTGTGGACTTGGAGCACATCTGATGGTCAAGGTTGCTTTGACCCCTCTTAAATGGAACGCTGCGTTTCAGGAGCCTAGGTTTCAACCCTTGGATTACTTGACCGGTCATAGATCTAGTGGCCGAGATTCATTTGTGTTTTGTTTTGAACTTTGACAGTATGCGTGTCACAGTGTGGGTCGTTGGATCATCGACTAGTCTTCAGATCCTGTGGCCAGTTTTTTTTGCATTTTATTTCATTTTTCTTTTCTTATTTTCTTTACATTCTTGTTCATATTTTCATTTAATTCATAAAAAAATGTTAAATAAATGCAATAAATCATGAAATAATTCATCTAGGTAATCTGACATTTGCTTTAATTTTGCATATTTTTTTAATTGCATTTTTAATTCTTTTTCAATTAATTGTGTATTTTTCATTTGATATGCTTTTAATGAATAAAAAGAATTGTATGTTCACTTCTAGAATTTTATTTCCTTAGCAAAACATCAAATAAACTTCTAATTTTTTGTGTGATGATTCTAGACACCTTGATAGACTTTTAGGTATTTTTGTTCTTAATTTTAGATGCTATTTTATTAGGTTTTGGATTAGATCTGTAGCACCCTTTCTTTTTGTCTCATTCATAGAGCACCTCATGGGTTTGCCCCATGTTGGCATACTTAGGCTTAGAATTTCCTCCCCATTTTTGAACCCCTGGTCTCTAAGACCAGAGGGGTCCCCTAGGATTTTTCTTAGAATTTTTAGATGTGCTTTACTATTTTTAGTAGATTTTAGCTTTCTGACCCATCTTTGTGTGACTTCAACCATACCTTTGAACTAGTTTACATCTTGGGTGATCCTTGTGCAATGATTATGCATCCCATTCTCCCCTATCCATACCTTAGACATATTAAGGCACTTGTAAGTGCATTTCCAAGTTCAAACCTTGTTCCTAACTAGTTCATAACTTAGGCTCCCTTTTGGACTTTCCTTTAGTCTTTCCATAAGGTGCCTTTGAATGATTTTCTTTCTTCACGTGATTCTTCTAATTCATAGTCCTATGATATTTGGATCCTTATTGTGAGATCCTAGTTCCTCCTTAGTAGGAACTCTGTGCATTCCATGAGAAGTTGAACCATTGAGGACTATTCTTGAATGATGAGTTTGGTTGAGAACATGGTGAATTCCTTAGGTTTTCACTATGTCTCCCATCATTATTCTCTTCATTTCTCAAGTCCTATAATCTTAGGATCCTTCTTGTGAGAGCCTAGTTCTCCCTTAGGAAGAACTCTGTGCATTCCATGAGAAGTTTGAGCCTTTGATGGACATTCAATGACATGATGGGTTCCTTAGGTTCACACTATGCTCCTTTTCTCCTCCAAGTCCTATAATCTTAGAATCCTTCTTGTGAGAGCCTGGTTCTTCCTTAAGAAGAACTATGTGCATTCCGTGAGAAGTTGAGCCTTTGAGGACTCAAGTACCTTGTACATACCTTCTCTTTTCTCTGTGTCCTACAATCTCAGGATCCTACAATCTCAGGATCCTTCTTGTGAGAGCCTGGTTCTTCCTTAGGAGGAACTCTATGCATTCCATGAGAAGTTTGAGCCTTTGATGGACATTCCATGACATGGTGGGTTCCTTTGGTTCACACTATGCTTTCTTTCATTCCCTTGCATGATTTTATCGTGTGGTGCATTAGAAGTAGGGTAGACTTGATAGCTTTCTCTTTTCACTTCCATGTTTGCATATAAAGGTTGAGTTTGTCTCCCTTTGCTTGTGTGCTCTCTCTGTGCATCTCTTGTTTGCATTTAAAGGTTGAGCTTGCCTCCCTTTGCTTGGATGTTTATCTGCCTTTCATACTTGACATGTTTACATTAAAGGTTGAGGTGTCCTCCCTTTGCTTGTATTGTTGCATTGCATGTGCATTCACATTTTATACTTCATCTGCTTGATAGCTTTGTTTTGCTTTCCTTTGCCATGTTCCCTTAGGACTCTCACTTCCTTGTTTAAGGAGTGATGATAAAACTTTAGGTTGAATCCTTTGCATGATAACAAGTAGGATAGATTCCCTTCTAAACTCAACCTTAGGACCATCTTGCATGACAACATTAGGGTTTTGATTAGTCCCCCTGTAGAGTCCTTTTCTCTCTTCTCATCTTCAAACCACAGTAATACACTTAATAAAGGCTAATGAGTATTGTACGTTACGAGCCTTAAGCTACTTAGGAAATGGTGATTTGGGGGCATCTCCTCAATTACCTAGAGTGTTTAGCATACGTCCTTAGGACGATATGCGACGCATTTGCTCCTAAGTCATAGCCTCTAGTGCAATATGAATTACAAACATTCATGAAAAAACACTTCTTTCCTTAAAAGACATCAAAACAAACATCAACCTCTTTTTGCCCCTTGGGGCTCCCTTAATGAAAAATCTTTTCAGATAAAAGAGTGTTGTTAACTCTTAGTTCTACCGCAAACGGTAACGCATAAGTCTCCAATGGTCGAGCTGCATACACCAACTGCTAGAACTACCTGTTAACCTTACTCGGGTAAAAAAAAAGTTGAACAAAACCGTGTTCTGTTTTATCCCGAACTACGTTAGCTCTGATCTCTCATACTTGTTGAGAGTATGTAGGCACAAGACGCGATGTCTTGGCGAGCAACCTTTCCTCTTTTAGTCGTAGTTAGTCGAACTACGTTGACTCTGACTTTCCCATTGCACGAGGGAATATGTAGGCCCAGAGCAGCGACGCTCTGTCGAGTCCTTTTTCTTTTCTTTTGTCCCAGAACTCTTAGTTAGATAGATAAACAACCCTGTAGATAAACAAACAAGTGTGGATCCCGTTGAGTACAACGGACGTGAGGGGTGATAATACATTCCCCTTGCTTAACCGACTCCCGAACCCGAGATTTGGTTGCGATGACCGATCTTATCCCTTTTCGCTAGGTTTCTCCTGATCGTTTCCTTTCCCTTTCGTGGGGATAAATAACGATAGGTGGCAACTCTTTTGTCATTTTCGACACCTTTTTTCACAGTAGCGACAACTGGCGACTCTGCTGGGGATACATAGCTGCTGGGGAATTTTCCCATCCGCACTCTTGGGACCGTTTCCCATCCCCTATGCGAGTCAATCCTAGCGCTTGTTTGCTTATCTTTTGGGTTTTGTACATACTTGTTGTACCTTTATCTTTATTTTCCCGCATTTTATTTTCAGCATTTATATATCATTATTATTGTGCTGTTGTGGGGAGGGAAGTTCTGATGAGTGAAAAGCCAGACCCAGACTTGAGTGCAAACATAGCATTAGTAGTGGAGATTAGTGGTGAACCTGCTTGCTTAGCAAGCACAAGTTCCCATGAAATTCACGCTCATACGAGATTCTCTTTGATGACTTCTTTTCTGGCCCTGAGGGCTCGACGAATTGTTCGATATGAGGATTGTCGACTCTGGGAACCGATCATTTGTGATTCAGCTAAGTGAGGCCTCTTCAGAAGATAATGATGCCAAACCAGGAATGGTGAATGTATCATCATTTCCTGAAAGTCTGTGACGCTGATGAACGCATAGGATGCCGAACCTTATCAGTGGATAGGTCCATACCTGTGAGAGGGATTGGGTTATGCAGGAAACCTTTACCTTCAGATTACCCGGTTTTCTCTATGATTTGAATCAGTATTCTTGGTACCAGAGGGTTCCTATTATCAGATCTGTGTTATGTTCTCGCCGAAGCAGAACTTTGGTCCTTCAGTCGACAGCATAACAATCTTGATCCTTTGTTGCCTCTTTGCATTCGCATTTGCATCATCCTAGCATATTTGCATTTTGACATACGTGTTTTGGTATTCCCAAGGATCTTAACTTCGAAACTCGCTGCTGAACATTAAATCTTTTCCTTGTCGTTCGTCTGTGTAAAGCATGAATCGAAGCAGACAGGTTCCTTGGAAATAATCGAACATGACATTCATATTTCATTTGCATAACAGGTGTTTGAGGCGGGTTACGTCATCCTGATCCGCTTTTCTCTTCAGAATTTCAGACATCCAGCAGCTAGACATGGAACAGGTTCAAGCAGAGCTGAGAGAGGTCCGAGGCCAGATGAGGCAGGTTATGGGGGACATGCAAGCATTGCACCTAGATCAGAAAATGCTCAGAGAGGAAAACCAGCAGTTGAAAACTCAGGTGGGTTTGATCATGGAGGTAATTAGGAATGTGCTCAGAAAAGAAGGTGATCAAGTGCCCGAAGCTGCAACAAAAATGCTTGTTCCACTCCTGTCTGTGGAACCTATACCAGAGTGTAATGTGCGTCAGAGATCCTCTGCACAACTCAGAGCTCAAGACTTTTCCCGTCAGCAGCCACGTCAGGTTCCTAGAAGATATGCTCAAAAGACAAGACCATGTAACAGAATCCTCGATAAGATCCCTATGGATTGTGCTCAGTTGGTGCAAAATTTGCTCCAGCTTCATTTGGTTAAACCTCGTACTTTTTCTTCGTTGACTGGGGAGATACCATTGGACTATGATGTCAAGGCCCATTGCGATTTCCACTCTGGGGGACAGGGGCACAACATCGCGAACTGTAAAGCTTTTAAGCATAAAGTTCAGGACCTGATTGACTCAAAGGCCATTGAATTCGCGTCGGGCGACATGAATGTATCAGGCGCCTTTATTCCCTATCCGACAAAGGAGGTGGATGTTCCCATTCCCTCAACTAAAGCTGCAGAAGGTCATGAGTATATCCTACAGTCTTTGGTGTCTGAATCCCCTTGCCCACAACAGTTGCCTGTTCTTGGACCAAGTCTGAGAATAACAGTGCCTGAACGTAAGGAATGTCTTGATCAACACCAACAATCTCATGCTCCTCAACAGCAAGATTACCGTTGCCAGAATCAGAATAGGCCTCACAACAATCTGAAAAGAAGGAAGGCTCCTCTCCATCCAGTGCCTATGACGTACAGTGAGCTTCTGTTGTATCTGATTCAGAACTCATTGGTGGAGCCCAAGACGCTCAGGCCGGTGCCAGAGCCATACCCTCCTGGGTATGATCCCAGTGCTCAATGTGGATATCATGGAGGATCCATGGGACACTCAACTGAAGATTGCGAGGCTTTTTAAGCCAAGATACAACAGTTGATGGACAGAAGGTACATATCCTTTCTAGGAGGAAGGTTGGTCATACACATCAATCAATTATTTGTTTGAGTTTGAAGACTTCAAGGGTCGCATCCCTCAGTAGCAAATAAGTGTGAAAGCCCAGTTCCCAGAAGCTGGCAATTTTCATTTCATCCTGTTATTTCTTTGCATTTGTAGTTTCTTTCCTGTCTATTGCAAATTTCACTTGTAAAACTGTATTGTTTTCAATTGATATGAATAATGAAATGAATATGCATGTTTTGAACTAATCCATTTGTGTTCAGTCTATTGCTTTCATTTATTTCAAACGCTTGTTTAAGTGAAATCCGGGGAGAATGACGAAATCGAAAGACGCGTAAGCTTCCGATTGTATGCTTTTGAATAAAAAACCTATTGATGATGTACATGCATTGTTTCAAATTCCTAAACACTGGAGATATAAGGAAGATAATCCCTTGTCAACCCCTTTGAGCCTAGTAGTAGGAGTTTCTTTCTGAAAATAAAAAAACCCTCAATCTTAACTTGGGGAAGGGTATGTGTCAGCTAATTTGACCAAGCGTTCAAATTACAAAAGGAGTGTTCCCGTTCGAGGATAAATCATACCTGTATAGGTCGTACCTAAAAAACCACAATGGTTAAACCTTGCCGATAAGGAGTGAAGCAGTCATAATCTCTTTTCAAACAAGTCAGACGAGCCGGTGTCACACGATTTGTTCAACAAAAAAAAGAGAGAGAAAAAAAACCAAAAGAAAAAATCCCGCTAAGTCGAATCTTGCGAACAAGCGACTTAGGCAAAAATTAGGGCACCCCGCTGGACTTCAAAATCGAGAAAACTCAAAAGAGTTAGTCCAAGCAAAAATTAGGGGAAAGGCGAATAAAGCAGAAAAAGCGAAAAGGATTATAAAAGAAAAATCCTCAAACAAAGCAAATCGTGTGATTTCAGGCACCCAAAGACGAAAAGCGAGTGATTGTCACTCCAAAAAACGTGTGATCTCCTGAACTATCACTCCTGCCATCCAACCTTTGAAAGGTAAACGCTAAGGTCGAATTAGCTGAACATAGGATCGGAGAACATCAAGGATAATGGGTGGGTTAGGATAGACTTTGAGCCTTTGTCCTTCCTTTTAACCGTGAACCTGACCACCTTACAACCTAAAAAAGTCCTAATTGAAGCAGGTTTATTTCGAAAGCATACTTCGGTAAAGATCGCATCGAAACTGACTCCTGAAAGGATTCCTCTTACCGCGTTGGTATTAATGTTGACATTTTGAATAAGTAATTCATACGTTTTATGTCACAAATTTTTTTCCAGTGAGCAGAATTGGATTTCGAAAACTGTCATATGCATTGCATTTAATATATCTTTTATGCAGAACAATTTGTTTTACTTGTGAGTAAGCGCTTGACAGTGTCGCTACTGCGAAAAAAGAGGCCGGCAATGACTAACAGAGTCGCCACCTATCGTTATTTATCCCAGAAAAGGGAAAGGAATCGATCGGAAAAACCTGACGAAAACGGGAAAAGACGAGGTCATCGCAACCAAGTCCTAGGTTCGGGAGTCGGTTACGCAAGGGGAAGGTATGAGCACCCCACGCGTCCGTCGTACTCGACGGGATCCACACATGTGTTGTCTAGCTAAATGGGTGTGTAAACTATCTACGCTAAAGGCTTATGGACAAAAGAGAAAGAAAAAGAGCTGACTCGGCAGAGCATCGCCGCTTTGTGCCTACGCACTCCCTCGTGCAATGGGAAAGTCAGAGTCAACGTAGTTCGCCTAACTATGGCTAAAGAAGGGGGGAAGGTTGCTCGCTAAGACATCGCGTCTTGTGCCTACGTACTTTCGTCTGGTACGAAAGATCAGAGCAAACGTAGTTCAGGCTTACGAGAACACAGGTTGTTCAAAAGTTTTATCCGAGTAGGGTTAACAGACAGTTCTAGCAGTTGGTGTATGCATCTCGACCATTGGAGACTTAGGCGTTACCGTTTGCGATAGGACTGACAGTTAACAACACTCTTGTTTATGAAAAAAGTTTTCTTAATTAAGACCCCAAGGGGTGAAAAAGAGTTTGAATTGTTTTTGTGTTTTTTAAGGAAGAAGTGTTTTGAATTTGGTTTGCGACTCATGCTACACTAGAGACTATGATCTAGGAGCGAACGCTTCATATATCGTCCGGAGGACATATACGAACATTCTAGATAATTGAGAGGCAACCACCCAATCATCATTTCCCAAATGGCTTAAGGCTCGTAGCGTGCGACAATGGTCATACTTTATTAAGTGGATTGAAGTTGTTTGAAGATGAGAAGAGAAAGAGGACGAACTAAGGGGGACTAGTCCAAGCCCTAAAAGTTGTCATGCAATGTGCACCTAAAGTTGAGTTTGAAAGGGGACTACCTAATGTTATCATACATGGTTAGAACTCTAATGTCTATCATAACCTCTCTTGAACAAGAGAGGTTATAAATCCTAAGGGAAGGAAGACAAAAGAAAAAGAAACAATAATAAGAAACAATGCAAATGTAGGATACAAACATAAATGCAACAAGGAAGACAAAGATGCAATGCAAGTGAGGGAAGAAATGTGTGTGGGGCTGGAACCTCCATAAGCTCATCTCAACCTCAAGCCATGGTATGAATAAGCACAAGAGAAATGGAGAAGAAGATGCATAGCAAACAAGTAACAAAAACAATGAGAAAATGTCCTCATGGATTCATTACTTTAGGCAAGCTTCAGGTTCCTCCTGAGGAGGAACCAAGTCAGGAGGAACCAAGCAACCTTAAGTAGTATTCCAATGTCATTGGACAGATTGGGGACGAGAAGAAGAGATTTCAAAAGCCAAAGCACAACATCATAAGCAAATGCCAACAATAACACCAAAAATGCAAGCAAACATCACTTATGGAAGCACAATATGCAAACATGAAAGTATGATAACAAATGAACAACTTATGCATATGATAAAAACCCAAGAATTAGCACACAAGACCTATAACAAGTCCCTAACATGAAACAATCAGAATTAGGTTCATCAATAATGCACAACTAAGCTTTTGGAAGCAAAACAAAACAAATGCAACAACAAAGATGCACAAACATGATGCAACTTGCAAAATACATGAAAAATAGGAAAATGCATCAAAAAAATGCCAAATAAAATCTCAGAGGACCCCCAAGGTATCAGGAACCAGGGGTCAAAAGGAGAGATTGAAAAACAAAAGGGAAGTGCCTCAACAGAAGGAAAACATCAAGAGTGTTCCAAAACATAGCAGAAATGGAGAGGGAACAAAAACAAATCAAACCACATGGAAACAACACTTAAAAAATTACGGAAAAAATATCCAAGGATCAATTAACATGTCAACACAATGCTCAAATAAAATCAAGCAAAAATAAGAAGTTTAAACATGGAAATAAAATCAAGAAAGAACAAAACCACAATTTAAATCAAATAAAACAGCCCCAATATTTAATTCGTTTTTAAATTGAAAATAAAATCAAAAAATAAAATAAAAATTTCCAGAAAAAACTAGACATCTCAAAGTTTATGAAAATTATTTTTTGTGAATTTTTAAACTATTAGAGCTATTTTATTTGAATTAAAATGAAAACTGTACAAAACAGAAAAATAAAATAACAAGAAAATTAAATGGAAAAGAAAGTGGTATGAATAGCAATCCAATTTAGGCAAAACAGTGGATTGGGCTTCCCAGGGGGTGCAAGTAGCGCACGGTATAAGGCCCACACAAAATTCAGAAAAAAAAAACAAAATACTCTTGTGATCACACGCGCCTAGTCAATCCTGGAGTACCGTAGGACCTCACTCCCATGCACATGATGTATTAGTATGCAGATCAAGTGGTTTATGTGAGGACAACACATTAATGAGAATATGAGAGGAATTACATGCAAGCAAGTCAAAGGGAACACACGGTAGTCCCTAATCTCAGCCACACACGCGAATAGTCATCAAATCGGACGGTCCAACGATCGTCTTCTTCCTCCGAACTGCTCGCCGGCGCCGGCGTGCTGCCGGTCGTCTCCCTCGGCCGTGTCTTCCGCTGCGACACACACATGACAACACAACTCCTCCGTTTTCTCACCGTTTCGCATAAACTTTATATGTAAATCCATCTACTCTCCGAGGGGAACAAGAATATAGTCTTAGTTTTCATGGAAACCTCACCAATAAAGAGAAAATCGAACAACAAGCTTGCATACCAAAAAGTGAAGTTCACCAAAACTCAAATAAATTCATCTTAACATCCTCCTCATGTTGTGTAGGTTATAGATCCATGAAAATTGAAGCAAAAACATGCAAAAACTGTCCATACAAAATCAACCAAGTTTGGAGCTCCATTTTTCAAATGTCATGAACATCAACAATTAATATTCAGAAATGATCTACATTCTTCAAGGGTTCAAATGCAACAAAAATGGCGAAGAACCATGGTATATTGAGAGTGTAAGGTTAAATTCAAGTTACCTAGTGGAGAACTTCCACTGAGCCTTCAACAGGTGCTAAAGCTTGAAGAAAACGACCCAAACACGTTCAATGATCCATAATAAAGCTTTTGCAACCTTCAATTTGCCTTGAAATGGAGTAAATCTGAGAAATTGAATTTTGAGTTTTCACCACTTTTTTGAAAACGAAAATGGTAGTTCATGCAGTGAGAATGACCTAGCTCTGCCTCAAAATTCCTCAAGAATACTTATATGATGGATTTGCAATCAAATGGGGCCTTAATCCATGCAAAACAGCCCATTTTGAATTTTCACATTTCACCACTTTTTGAAAATCCCATGCACGTTTTTTACATTACACCACTTGATTTTTTGATCCCAATCCACTACATATCAATTGTGTAAATTAAAGGAATGAGATTGGAGGTTTAATTTTGAGCCTATGATTGATTTCCAATTTGTTGCTTCAAGAGGAAGAAACCATGAAAATGGCTCATTTTGAGACTTCAAAAATCCAATGTGAAGATGGAAATGTCTTTGAATTGTTATTTGCAATCAAAAAATGCACAAACTTGCGTTGAAAAAGTTTAAAATCCAATAAGTCTCAAATTCTCAATTTTAAACCTCCTTTATGAAAAATTCAAACCCCAAATTCTCAATCCAAGCCCCCACCATGACAAGAAATGGTTTGGTAGTGCAAATGGCCCCATTTGAAGCAAGTTTCATGTTGAAAAGATTTCCATTTGAAGTGTGCAAGTTGGTGAAATGGACCTATAATTTTATGACCCATAATCTTACTTTTCCAAAATACCCCTGACTTGTAAACCTCATAACTTGAGTTCTACAAATCAGATGAAAGACTTCTAATACAATATGGAAATCTAATATCAATACCTACAACTTTCATGTTGACCAAAAGTTGAGGAGAAACATCCTTCTAGGTCAAAACTGGCTTGGAAGTTGGTTGACTTTTGTTGACCAAAATCACATACCTCAAATGACCCGTAACTTGTCCGTACCATAACTTGAGTTCTATAAATCCAACCGAGGACTTCTAGTACTCAAATTAAAGCTAATAACATGCTATACAAGTTCCATGTTGGCCAAAAATTGAGATGAGACTTTTATCTTGAGGTAAGTGGTCTTGAAGTCAGGCACTAAATAGGGGATTTTACCCTGAGCACCCTAACTTAGTAACTTCTCAAACACTTAACCCTTGATGAAATGATCTTGAAATGATGTCTCATATGTCTTAACACAACATCCCATGACCATAGAGACTTTGAATTGAGTTTCTATCTTCTTCAATTGCACAGTTGACTGAGGATTTACCAAATGAAAACCCTAACTGCGATACTTTCAACTGTGGCTTGTTCCACTTCACACAACCACTTGCATAAGCTCCACAATGACCCTCAAGGCCCTCAATAAACTTTCTTTACCTTTCACCCAAAATCATGCATTCACGAACCTCTGATGTTCTTCAGTTGGCCTCTCAGTTAGGGGCTAACCCACACACATCCATCTGTCCTTTCACAATACACTGACCACTTCAAGATGTCCTGATGACCACTCAAGCTTGAGTAACAACCCCTTCTTAGGCTCCATGCTCTGAGAAGACTCCTCTTGCTATGCACATCCTTTTGATCCCCTGTTAAATGCAACATGATATACAATGCAAATGCTAAAAAGAAAATGAAATGAAACATAAACTAAGTTAAGAAAAGGTTGAGCAAATTTTGGGGTGCAACAGCTGCCCCTATTCAAACGACTTGGACCTGAAGTAGTGAAAAAGCGAACGGCTTTCACGCAATCGAGGTAAAAGACGGTTGAATACCAAAGAAACCGAAAATTTGCCAACCGCAGAGAACCCGAATATAGCAGAAATGATCTCAGAGCCACCCTGTTGCGGAAAGAGAATACAAACATCAAAAACGGCGCCATGGTCTGGATACCATACTGGAAAAAGGTAACAATCCAAGTTACCGGAGTCTGGATACTTCACAGAAATCAAAGCCTGAATGCTCAAAACATAACTCTGAGTCTGGATACTCAAGGATTAGAGCCTGGATGCTCGATAAACACAAAACTAAAGCCTGGGTGCTCAAAAAACGGCGAACTAGAGCCTGGATGCTCGACAATGAATCTGAGCCTGGATACTCAATATCTGGAGCCTGGATGCTCGATGAATCGGAGCCTGGATGCTCAAAAACACAAATTGGAGCCTGGACGCTCAAAGAACACATCTGAGTCTGGATACTCAATAGCCTGAGCCTGGATGCTCAATGCAATCTACCGAAGTCTGGATACTCGGTGATAATTTGAGTCTGGATACTCAAAAAATCTGAGCCTGGATGCTCAATAATAAATCTGAGCCTGAATGCTCTACAAAAATAACCTGAGTCTGGATACTCGGTTTAGCAAATATGAATCTGGATACTCAATAGATAAATTTGAGTCTGAATACTCAAAAACTTGAGCCTGGATGCTCGATGCAATCTGAGCCTGGATGCTCTCTGCGAATAGAAATATACTTATTAGGATCTGGATATCCTACGAGTTTAAGTCAAACGACGTTGCTGGGAAACAAAATTAGCCATGGTCTGGATACCACATAAGCTGAGAAAAATTACGTGCCAAGGTCTGGATACCACACGACAATAAGAGATAACAACAATCACTGTGATCTGGATATCACGGAGCATCAGAGAAACTACTATGGTCTGGATACCCTAACTGTCTTTACCGGAGTCTGGATACTCAATGGAGAAGGTACAAACAAGATTTCTCAAGGTCTGGACACCCAACTGACTTTACCGGAGTCTGGATACTCGACGGAGAAAGCGTAATAAAACGAGTATAAGCCATGGTCTGGATACCATAAGACATAAACACACTTGTTGTGATCTGGATATCACCAAGGAATTTGACCGGAGTCTGGATACTCAACGGATCAAGAAAATACATGTTGGAGAAAATACCGGAGTCTAGATACTCAACGGAAAAAAGCAAAATAATATCGGTCACCGTGGTCTGGATACCACAACCATCTTTACCGGAGTCTGGATACTCGACGGAAAAAGGAAAACCTCATCAACTGGGTACTGGCCAGAGTCTGGATACTCAATGGGGAGAGGGGATCATCACCATACTCATCATGATCCATTCAAATCCGAAGATATTATTGGGGAATAACATGAGCCAGGGTCTAGATACCACGCGGGCTAAGAGATCACATGGTCTGGATACCAAAAGAAAATTAAACCTCCGAAGAAAACACCTGAAACAAAGAGATAACAACCCGGTCTATGTTTCATATGCAAATGTTTGAAAATGGCGTAATGCTCTATACGAAATGGAAATGCTACGCATTTGGGTAGATGCTATGCACACATGCAGATGCATCAGAACGGAAACAGCAAAATAAATGCCAGGGAAAAAGAAACCATCCTCTCAGGAACAACAAACAATCTTGCAGGGAACGACTTACCCATAACAATTGGACTTACACTAAAAAGGGCCCGAAAGGCTTATCTGCTGAGGATAAAGTTCATACGAGAACAGAAAATCCAAAACTCAACTGAGGATGCAGATCAACACTTGCTGAGGTAAATGTTCGGGTTGACTCTCCGGAATACAAAACCTTTTGAAGAACAGATAACTCACCGGGTACCTAAAACGAACAGGCTAAACAACCTAACTTACCTGATAGAGAACAACACTTCTATCGAATGCCCTAGTCTGTGCTGTTGAAAGCTGAGTTCCTTCAATCATACTGAGTGAGAGGGAGAAATACCAGGCCACGGCTGGGGTAAACCCGACACCTACTCTGTGGGGATATGTCCGAATCTCGACTCGCTGGGGAGCAAATACAACCTCGTACTCTACGGGGATTAAAAGCGCACTGGCACACTTCCAGGGAAATACTAAACACTGCATGCAAATCTACTGGAATAGAGATGCAACCTCAACTGCTGGAGAACAACACTGTTTGGAGGAAAAGATGAATCCATCCATATTCATAAAATCTTGCCCCAAGGGTAACAACCCTGCAAAAGTCAAACAAACAAGACAACCTATACAACAAGCCTATCTTGGTCATCATCCATGACATCGTTCAATCAATATCGAAGTTTTAGTAATTATTGGCCAAGGCCTGCAAGTTTATGTATGCAAGTTCATCAAAAACATCGGGCGTTTTTCACAAACAAAACAGTAAAAGCATAAAAAACAAAACGCACAAACAAAGTACTGAATAGTATATGTTTATTGATAACGGCCTGTGAATAGGCAAAGTTTTTACAACAGATGCAACTCCTGAAAAGAGGAAGCTGCGCAAAAACTACAAGTATGCATAAAAGCAAATACAAAAGTGTACATAAAAAATATAGCAATGTCGGCAATGTGGCGCAGACGAACATCATGAGCTGATTCCTCTATGACTCGCTTGACCCTGACGCTTTCCCGATGTTTCATCTTTAGAAGAGATTGATTCGGATTAAACGGCCCTCAGGTTCTCCCAATCCACTAAAGCAATGAAGTTCATACACAGACCGCAGTCATTTGCTTTTCAATCCCTAACTTTTGCTTGAACCGCCCTTTCGGGTTTTCAATTCATCGGGATACCCATTCTTGCCAAAGTCGCCTTTTCAGGTTTTTAACTTTGCGGGTTTACATCTTTTCATTTTTATCCCTAATTTTTGCCCGAACCCTTTTTCCTTTTTTATGGTTCGCCGGGATGCCCCATTTTGCCTGGACTTTTCTTTTTGTGTCCAGCGGGTCTCTTTTAAGCAAAGTATTTTTTTAACTGCGTCTGCGTTTACAGGGGATGCAAAGTCCTCACCGTCCATGGTGAATAATACTAAGGCACCTCCAGAGAAAACCTTTCGTATAAAAAATGGACCTTCATAATTGGGAGTCCACTTGCCCCTGTGATCTGACTGTGGTGGGAGAATCTTTTTCAGCACAAGACCACCCGTCTGAAAGCTTCAAGGGCACACCTTCTTATCATAAGCTTTCTTCATCCGGCTCTGGTACAAACGACCATATGCAATTGATGCTAGCCTCTTTTCGTCCATCAGAATAAGTTGATTCAATCTGTTTCTGATCCATTCTGCCTCATCAAGTTTTACATCAACCAAAACCCTTAAAGAAGGAATCTCAACCTCTAGCGGTAGGACAACTTCCATACCGTATACCAGTGAGAAAGGAGTTTCCCCGATTGATGTGCGTACCGTCGTACGATAACCGTGCAAGGCGAAAGGTAACATTTCATGCCAATCTTTGTATGTAACAATCATCTTTTGCACTATCTTTTTAATGTTCTTGTTGGCCGCTTCAACAACGCCATTCATCTTCAGCCGATAGGGCGATGAGTTGTGATGTTCAATCTTAAAGCTTTGGCATAGCTCCTTCATCATCTTATTATTCAGATTCGAACCATTGTCAGTAATGATTCGCTCGGGGATTCCATATCTGCAGATGATGTCCTTCTTTATAAATCTTGCCACCACTTGCTTGGTCACATTAGCATACGATGCTGCCTCTACCCACTTGGTAAAGTAATCGATGGCTACCAGAATAAAACGGTGTCCGTTGGAAGCAGTGGGCTCGATCTTCCCAATCATATTGATTCCCCACATGGAGAACGGCCAAGGGGATGACATTACATTTAGCGGGCACTGCAGCACATGAATCTTATCAGCATAAATCTGGCATTTGTGGCATCTCTTCGCGAATTTGAAACAATCCGACTCCATTGTTAGACAAAAATAACCAGCTCGTAGACTCTTTCGAGTCATGGCATGTCCACCAGCATGCGTGCCAAAAGTACCCTCGTGGACTTCTTCCATAAGCAAGCTTGCTTCTTTTTCGTCCACACACCTAAGTAATACCAGATCATGATTCCTCCTATACAGCACACCATCTGGGTTGAGGTAGAAGTTTCCAGACAATCTCCTAAGAGTTTTCTTATCCTGGGTCGATGCCCCTGGTGGATACTCTTGGTTCTTAAGGAAATTTTGGATGTCATGAAACCACGGTTTACCATCGGAAGCTCCTTCAATAGCAAATATGAAAGCGGGCCTGTCGAGGCGTGAGATAACAATCCTTGGCGCTTCATTCCAAAAATTGACCTTGTACATTGAAGCCAGTGTAGCCAAAGCGTCTGCCATTTGATTCTCCGCTCTTGGCACATGGTGGAAGTCTACACGGTCGAAAAATGGTAACAGTCTTCTTGCATAATCCTTGTAAGGGATCAGATTGGGCTGTCGAGTTTCCCATTCTCCTTCGATCTGATTAATAACTAGCGCTGAATCGCCATATACATCAAGATTCTTGATCCTCAGATCAATAGCTTCTTCCAAACCCATGATACATGCTTCATACTCGGCCTCATTGTTGGTACAAGGAAAAGTTAATCTGGCAATGAAAGGGATATGCGTTCCATGGGGAGTTGTAATAATTTCCCCAATTCCGCTACCATACGAATTAACTGCACCATCGAATATCATCTGCCATGGAGATCCCCTCTCTGGTCCTTCAGTGGGTAATGGCTCATCACGATCTTTTT
This sequence comes from Lathyrus sativus, assembly GCA_963859935.3. Lineage (NCBI taxonomy): Eukaryota > Viridiplantae > Streptophyta > Magnoliopsida > Fabales > Fabaceae > Lathyrus > Lathyrus sativus. The sequence continues at coordinate 260,916,836 of OZ012738.1, forward strand.
CTTTCAAGTACATGATGTCCTCATCCGGAAATTCAAATCTCATCGGTTGGTAATCATCAATTGGTTGTTCAGCAAGGTACTCTGACAGAACGCTTCCTTTAATGGCTTTCTGGGAAACGTACTGGATGTCGTATTCTGTCAATACCATTTGCCATCTGGCAATCCTTCCAGAAAGTGCCTGCTTTTCAAAGATATATTTAATCAGATCCATCTTAGAAATTAGCATGGTTGTATGATTGAGCATGTACTGTCTTAAACGTTTGGCCGCCCAAGCGAGTGCACAACACATCTTTTCAAGCATGGAGTAGTGGGACTCACAATCTGTGAACTTTTTACTCAAGTAATAAATCACATGCTCTTTCCTCCCTGTCTCGTCATGTTGACCGAGAACACAACCTATACTATTCTCCAGAACCGTTAAATACATGATTAATGGTCTTCCAGCCACTGGGGGTATCAGTATCGGAGGCTCCTGCAAGTACTGTTTTATCTTATCGAATGCTCTTTGACAATTTTCGTTCCAGACCACCGCCTGATCTTTCTTTAACAGCTTAAACATTGATTCACACGTGGCCGTTAGATGAGATATGAACCGAGCGATGTAGTTCAACCTCCCTAAGAAACCACGAACCTCTTTTTCAGTCTTCGGTGCTGACATTTCTTGAATGGCTCTTATTTTTGCAGGATCTACCTCGATTCCTTTTCTGCTGACAATAAACCCCAACAGCTTTCCGAACCGAACTCCGAAAGTGCACTTATTTGGATTCAACCTCAATTTGAACTTCCTCAACCTCTCAAATAGCTTCAACAGATTGACCAGATGTTCTTCCTCCATCTGGGACTTCGCGATCATGTCATCAACATAAACCTCGATTTCATGATGAATCATATCATGAAACAAAGTCACCATTGCCCGCTGATAAGTTGCCCCTGCGTTTTTCAACCCAAACGGCATCACCTTATAGCAAAAGGTTCCCCATGGTGTAATGAATGTTGTCTTCTCCATGTCCTCTGGTGCCATCTTTATCTGATTATAACTGGAGAAGCCATCCATAAAGGAAAACACCGAGAATTGAGCCGTATTGTCAACCAATACGTTAATGTGGGGGAGCGGGAAATCATCTTTTGGGCTCGCCCTATTCAAGTCTCTATAATCAACCCACATTCGTACCTTACCATCCTTTTTAGGTACGGGTACAATGTTGGCGACCCACGGAGGGTAAGTTGTCACGGCTAAAAATCCAGCGGCTAACTGCTTTTGAACTTCTTCTTTGATTTTTACCGCCATGTCTGGTCTTGTCCTCCTAAGCTTCTGCTTGACGGGTGGACATTCTTCCCGAAGTGGCAATCGATGAACCACAATGTCAGTATCAAGCCCGGGCATATCTTCGTAAGACCAAGCAAAGATGTCACTGTACTCTCGAAGCATCTCTATCAACCTTTGCTTGACGTCTTCTTGCAATGCGGCCCCTATCCTGACATTTCTAACAACCTCTTCAGAACCCAAGTTGACGATCTCAATCTTTTCTTCATTGTCGCTACTGCGAAAATCGGCGTCGGCTATGACAGAAGAGTCGCCACCGTGCGTTATTTATCCCAAAAGAGGGAAAGGAAATGCTCAGAGAAAACCTAACGCAAAGAGGGAAAGGAATGGTCATCGCAACCAAATCCTGGATTCGGGAGTCGGTTACGCAAGGGGAAGGTATTAACACCCCTCACGTCCGTCGTACTCGACGGGATCCACGCTTGTTTTCTATCTAAGGGTGTGTTTATCTATCTACTCTAAAGGTCTGGTCTAAAAAGAAAATAAAATGACTCGGCAAAGTATCGCACTTTATGCCTACGTATTCCCGCCTGGAACGAGAAATCAGAGTCAACGTAGTTCGCTTAACTATGGGTTATGGGGGAAGGTTGCTCGCCGAGATATCGCATCTCGTGCCTACGTACTTTCATACGGCATGAAAGATCAGAGCAAACGTAGTTCGGGCTACGGAAGACACAAGCTTGTCTGACAGTTTTTTATCTCCTTATGAAAGGGTTTTCCAGATTAAGGGTCCAAGAGGACAAAAACAGAGTTTGAATGTTTGTTTGAGTCTTTTACGAAAGAACTGTTTTTTAGGATGTTCGCAATCTCCATCGCACTAGAGACTATGACCCAGGAGTGAATGCTTCGTATGTCACCTAAAGGGTACCACACTAAACATCCAGATCACTGGAGAGAGACCCTCCACCAACCTTTTCCCAGATAGCTTAAGGCTCGTAACTACGACTTCAATTAACCTTATTACTGTGTTTTTGAATTGTTTTGAGATGAGAAAAGAAAGACGCCCTAAAACTATGGTTGAAAGGGAATCTACCTACAGTTATCATGCATGGTTTAGAAACCTAATGTCTGTCATAATTCCCTCTTGCACAGAGGAAATCAGAGATCCTAGGGGAAAACAACAAAAGAAAACAAGCAGTAAACAGTAAACAGTAAAATGCATGCTATGCAACAGTACAAGCGAGGCAAGGGAGTCCGGCTCAACCTCAAACCTAAGAAAACAACGGGCAAGGGGAGACAAGCTCCACCTTAAACCTAAAGGTAAGCAACACAAGCAAACAGACAATACAACAAAAGAAAACAGAGGAAGCAGCCCAAGCAACAACAATAGTCTTCTACAGACAACATCTTCAACCTTCAACAGCAACTCTGAACAGCAAATCCTCTTGACAGCAAAGTTGACAGCAAATGGCTTCATTTTCAAGCTAGCTCCTATCTTCAAGCTTCTTCAATTCTTCATCTTCAAGCTCTAGCAAGCTCCACAAGAAGATAAATCACCAATGAGATCAAGTTACAATGCTAGGAAACTTGATGAAAACCAAAGGAATTCATCAAGAACCAACATGAAAGAAAGTGCATCCTCAAAAGTTACACTAATTAAGGCATGCCACTCATCCCTCCAAAGGAGAGATGGAGCTTCCTTAAGAGGACTTTGCATCATGGGATGGAATAGAAGCAAACAATGCATTCTATGTTTGATGAAAGAAGAAGAACTAGTTCTAATGGCTCTTCCTAAAACCCTAATTCTATAAGCTTCTAAAAAGCTCCTAAAAAGAGGAAGAAGAAACCACTCCAAGCTCCACTAGCCAAGCTACAACAGCTACAAGATGTCTAGAAGCTCCTCCAAGAAGTAATCCAAGCACTTCAAGCTCCAAAGCCACCAACAAGACCAAACAAAGCAAGGCACCAAAGATGGAACACCAAAAGCAACACAAACTTGCAAATTCTACCTAAAATAGGAAACTAAGTTGTAAAATTATAATAAAATTCCTAGGGGAACGTGCATGTTTTAACATTCTAAGGTTCAAATATTAAAGCCTAATTCAACTTCTAGGTCCACTAAACAATTCCTAAGTTGAAACATGTTAAGGTAAACCACAAGTTTGGGAAGGCTCTAAACATCTAACCTAAAACAGAACCTACAATTGTCTTAAAACTCTAATAAAAATCCTAAGGGAGCATGCATATCTAACCTATAACATACTAAAAAATCAAAGCCATATCCAATACCAAATGGTCACACCAAAATCAACAAGGCAGATAGTCAAATATGCAAAAAATAAAGAAATAAACAAAATGAGAAAAATCAAATAAAATTGAAAAATGCATGAAAATGCAATTTATTGATCCCAGAAAATCACAAATTTAATCAGGGGCATGGAGATATTTTTAAAATATTTTTCAGATCAAAAATGGATTTATTGTGATTTTTAGAATCAATTTGCATTTAAAATAATATCTAAAATGATTAAAAGAAAATAAAACTGAAGAAAATAACATGAGTGTTGGATTAATTGACTGGGTAATCTGATCCAAAGGCAGAGAGCGCGTCCACGCAGGCATCCCAGTCACACGCTGACTGGGATTAATGAAACGCATCGTTTTTGGTTGAGAGTCAAATTCTCAGATCAAACGTGAGCCATCAGATGCTCCTACTAAGTCTTCTCAACAGACCAATCCAACGACAGTGTATCATCGTCTTCGTTCAAATCCTCAGATGGAGGGAGCACTGTTCAGGTGGCCGGAGAAGACCTCCGGTCATCTTCTCCGGTGAGCAGGTGGTTGCAGGTGATCAAAAATCAACAAATCTTACATCAATCTCTCCAGAATTTCACGCTGAGTTCAAATATAACCTTAGAATCAACTGAATCCTCATGCATTTCAAAATTCGATCCAAAACTCAAATGTCACCTCAACTCTGATCATCACCAAACCTAAATCTAATCATACAGAAATGTTCCTCATGCTTCACACATCACTCTGATCTATCCAAATCATGTTCTAGCCTTAAGATCAGGTCAAACCGTGCTCAAATACAAATCACATATCACTTAAGTTTGTCTCTAATTATCTAAAATTATGTCCAGAAACGATCTACTCCTCTATTAGATCCTAACCACATGCATAATATGAACTACATCTCCCTAGATCAAGAGGAATTTTGAAGTTTACTAACGTGGTGTAGATCCACTAACAGAGGTAGCTAGAGCACGAATCAAGCTTCAAAACTCTCCAGAATCACTCAAAGATGCAAGAGAAAAAGTCTTCAACCTTCAATTTGCTCTGAACTAGCTTGGAAATCAAAACTCGATTCTCACTTGCTCCCTTGAAAATGAACTTGCTATCTCTGCTTCAGCCACGAAAATTGCACCAAAATGATTCTGAAATCATCAAAGAGCTTAAATAGAACATGTCTATGGGCTTTAGAAACTCAATTGAAGCCCAATCCAGCCAATTCAATTTTCTGTTTTCCTCTTCAAAATTTCAATGTAACAGTCACGAATTGGCCATGGAAATTGTTCTAGAAACTTCCCTTTCAATTGCAAATTGCCTTGTGAATGTATTCAGACCAAAAGGAGTGCTTGAAATGCCTTGGTGAGTATTTTGGATATGTAACTTGCATATGAAGAAACCAAATTGTAACTCATAAAAATTGGCCTAAACTCAAAAATCCACCAATGTCATTGTGTTTAAAATGAAATTTACAATCAAAATGAGCACTTATTTGACATGTTTTGGTCACTTAACCAATTATTTGAATTTTCCCCCTTTTAATCCTTTGAAAATCTTCTTTTTCAAGCCATTTCAAACCAAGTCTTTCTATGAGCCCAATCAATCCATCATGACTTCTTGGTTAGCCTAAAAACCACATTTTGAACAAGTTTCATGTTGAAAAAAAATCCATTTGACAAGCGCAAGTTGGAGATTTTGACCTATGATTGAAAATGATCTATAATCTCACTTTCCCAAAATACCCCTGACTTGTAAACCTCATAACTTGAGTTCTACAAATCAGATAGAAGACTTATAGTACAATTTAGAAATATAAGATCATGAGGAACAACTTTCATGTTGGCCAAAAGTTCAGGTGAAACCTCCTTCTAGGTCAAAAATAGCTTTGAAGTCATATGATTTTCACAGACAAATTTCAGAGGCATCTGAGGACTTGTAACTTGTCTGGACCATAACTTGAGTTCTATAAATCCACTTTAGAACTTTTAGTACTCAAATTAAAGGTATTGAGATTCTCTACAAGTTTCATGTTGGCCAAAGATCCATTTGAAACTTGCATCTTGACTTATGTGGTCTTGAAGTTAGGCACTAAACAGGGGATTTTACATTGAAACCCTAATTTAGCAACTTCCCACACTCTTGACTTTTCTTGACTTGATCTTGGCACAACACTAAAAATGTCTCAACATATCATTTCATGAACTCCATGACCTAAAAGTAGGCTTTGAAACTCTTCAATTCCACAGTTGACCTAGGATTGACCCAGATGAAACCCTAATCACTTGTACCTCAACTGTGGCTCTTGCATTTGACTCAATGACTTGATTGAGCTCTCCCATGGCCCTCTAGGATTTATATGAACTCCATACACATCCTCTTCTCATATTCAACATTTCACATCCCTCTGATGGTCTTCAATTGATCCTCAAGTTAGGAGAAGATTCACCTGCAGACATCTAAACCCTTAGGCACTCAAATTACCTCCTGATGACTTTGATAACTTCTCAATCTTGAATGAGACCTCTTGCTAGGCTTCTCTTGATAAGAATCACACTTGATCCCCTTCTATATGAATGATATCATGATATGCAAATGATATAACTATGCAGATGTTAATGCAATGAAACATAAACCAGGTAAGAAGAGGTTGAGCAAATTTTGGGGTGCAACAGCTGCCCCTATTCAAGCGGCTTGGACCCGACTGGGTGAAGAGTGAACGACCTTCGAACAATCGAGGTAGAAGACGGTTGAATACCAAGAAACCCGGAAATTTGCCAACCACAGAAATAAGCTGCGAAAACTGCTTGTAGGATCAACATCCATTACACTGAGCCCCAGTTGTTACGGCAACAACTGATCAATCATCGGATAAAACTTTGGATTTTAACATCAACCCCCTGTGTGACGCCACAGGCATCGAATTAACTTTGCAAGGAACAACTTCGTCCATAATTGGACTAAACTTCGTCAACACGAAGAGAGACTTCATCACCATGGGTACAACTTCGTCCATAACTGGAATAACGATCTCTATCAATCACAGGTAATGACTCCATCAACACGGATAATGATCACTAGCGACTTCACTGGGGCCAACTCTGTCAATCACGGGTAATAAATTCGTCCACACGGGTAACAATCACTGTCAACACAGGTACAATTCCGTCAACACGGATAACAATCACCGTCAGCACGGGTAACAATCATTGTCGACACAGGTACGATTCCGTCAACACGGATAACAATCATCGTCAGCACGAATAACAAATCACCGTCAGCACGGGTAACAATCACTGTCACAACAGGTACAATTCCGTCAACACGGATAACAATCACCGTCAGTACGGGTAACCATTCCATCCACACGGATAACGATCTCTGTCAATCACAGTTAACAATTCCGTCAACACGGATAACAAATCACTGTCAGCACGGGTAACAATTCCGTCAACACGGATAACAATCACCATCAGCACGGGTACAATTCCGTCAACACGGATCCATTTGAAGAATACTTTGTTGGGGAATACTAGAACTTAACCAAACCACTCTATGGGGGAAAATTTCACCAGGGAAATCACTAGTGACAACTCTGAAAGTTTAAGCCATGAAATCTTTTAATGCTGACGTAACAGCAACCTGAGAAGAATCCCGCTGGGGGCGAAGAGAAACTTAACCAAGCAACTCTGTTAGGGGACGAACATTATCATCACTTATCTCACGCTGAAAACTTGAATATCTAGAGATCCTTCTGAGCAAGAATCTCACTCCTCTACAGGGAACAACACCCGAAACCAAAGAGGTAACCAACCCGACTTATGTTTCAAAATGCGTATGTTTGACAATGGCGTAATGCTCCATATGACATGGAAATGCTACGCATTTGGATGGATGCAAATATGATGCTATATGCAAATGCAAAGAGGTGCTCCAGCAAAATAAATGCTGAAGACAAACCGAATCCGCTGGGGATAACCAAGTATCACAGACATATTCCAGCAAAATAAATGCTGGACAAGTGAAACCAACTCCGCTGGGGATAACCATCCTGTTGGGGAATGGCTCACAAGCTTGAAATTACGAACTCTGCTGATGATGCTCATCCTGTCGGAGGAAAAACAACCTGCTGGGGAGAAGGAAAAATAGTCTCGCGCGAGGATAATCCTTCTGAACCAAAGACGACTTGGTTATATTCTGCGGGAATTACCCATGCTGGGTATTGAGTGTGTACATACTCACTGCTGGGAATGCATCTTCTGTTGGGGACATCAAAATCCATTGAGGATACTCTCTTGGCATCTTTCCTGGGGAATACTCTTCTGGGGAGGACAACCCAACATCCAGTAGGGATACGTGCCATCTCAACTCTCTCTGGGCTAAGATGTGACTTCCATCTGCTGAGGAGTGATACAATCACTTTGTCACAGGACTCTGGCTGGGGAAACACAACTTCCCTGCCTGTTTGCTTCAAAGGTGAGAACCCTACAAAACACAAATGAGACAAAACAAATCTATACAACAAGATCTATCCCGGTTAGTATCCACGACATTTGCTCAGTCAATTCGAAGTTTTAGCAATTATTGGCAAGGGCCAGCAAGTTTATGTACATGCAAGTTCATCAAAAACATCGGCGTTTTTCACAAACAAAACAGTAAAGAACAAGCATCAAATACTGAATAATATGCTTTATTGATAACGGGCCTGTAAATAGGCAAAATTTTGTACACTGGATGCAACTCCTGAAAAGAGGAAGTTACGCACAAGCAAAATACAAATATTGCAGAAGCACAAAGAAAATTTGTATACATGTCGGCAACGTGGTACAGACGAACACCATGAGCTGATCCTCCTATGACTCGCCTGACTCCGGCACTTTCCCGATACTCGATCTTCAGAAGAGATTGTTTCGGATATACGAACCTCAGGTACTCCCAAACCACTAAGCAACGCAGTATCAAACTCGAACCGCAGTCATTTGCTTTTTCAAATCCCTAACTTTTGCGTGAACCGCCCTTTGCGGGTTTTCAATTCACCGGGATACCCTTTTTTGCCGAAGTCGCCCTTTTCAGGTTTTCAACTTCGCGGGTGTACATTTTTTCAATTTTATCCCTAACTTTTGCCCGAACCTTTTATTCCTTTTTTATGGTTCGCCGGGATGCCCCATTTTTGCCTGGACTCTCTTTTTTCTGTCCAGCGGGTATATTTAAGCAAAGTATTTTTTAACTGCGTCCGAGTTCACAGGGGATGTAAAATCCTCACCATCCATGGTGGATAACAATAAGGCTCCTCTAGAGAAAACCTTTCTAACGACATATGGACCTTCATAGTTGGGAGTCCATTTGCCCCTGTGATCTGATTGTGGTGGGAGAATCTTTTTCAGCACAAGATCACCCGTCTGAAAGCTTCAAGGACACACCTTTTTATCATAAGCTTTCTTCATCCGGCTCTGATACAGCCGACCATAGGCTAGAGAAGCCAATCTCTTCTCGTCCATTAAACCGAGCTGATTCAACCTATCTTTTACCCATTCTGCCTCATCAAGTTGGACATCACGCAAAACCCTCAGAGAAGGAATCTCAACCTCCAATGGCAGGACATCCTCCATACCATATACCAATGAAAAAGGAGTTGCCCCGGTTGATGTGCGTACCGTCGTACGATAACCGTGCAAAGCAAAAGGAAACATCTCATGCCAGTCCTTATAAGTCACAACCATCTTCTGAACGATCTTCTTTATGTTTTTATTAGCCGCTTCAACAGCGCCATTCATCTTGGGCCAATAAGGAGAAGAGTTGTGATGTTCAATCTTGAAATTCTGGCACAATTCCTTCATCATCTTATTATTCAAATTAGAACCGTTGTCAGTGATAATCCGCTCCGGGATTCCATAACTGCAGATAATATCCTTCTTGATAAATCTGGCTACCACTTGCTTGGTAACATTAGCATACGATGCCGCTTCAACCCATTTGGTGAAGTAATCAATAGCTACCAAGATAAAACGATGTCCGTTGGATGCCGTGGGCTCAATCTTTCCAATCACATCAATTCCCCACATGGAAAAAGGCCAAGGTGATGACATAACGTTCAGAAGGCTCGGAGGCACATGAATCTTATCCGCATAAATCTGGCATTTATGACACTTCTTTGCAAATTTGAAACAATTTGTTTCCATTGTCAGCCAGTAATACCCTGCTCGTAATAACTTTCTCGTCATTGCATGTCCGCCAGCATGTGTACCAAATGTACCCTCGTGGATCTCTTCCATGAGTAACTTAGCCTTTTTCTCATCCACACATCGCAACAACACCAAGTCGTGGTTTCTTTTGTACAAAACCCCATCCGGATTCAAATAGAAATTGCCAGCCAATCTCCTAAGAGTCTTCTGATCACGACTGGATGCCCCAGCCGGATACTCTTGGTTCTTCAGGAAATTCTGGATATCATAATACCACGGTTTTCCATCGGAAGCTTCCTCAATGGCGAATATGAAAGCGGGCCTATCAAGGCAAGAGATAACTATCCTGGGAGCCTCATTCCAGAAGTTAACTTTATACATTGAAGACAACGTCACGAGAGCGTCTGCCATCTAATTTTTTGCTCGTGGTACATGGTGCAATTCCACCTTGTCAAAGAAAGGTAACAACCTTCTTGCATAATTCATATAGGGTATCAGATTGGGCTAACGAGTCTCCCACTCTCCCTTGATTTGGTTCACAACTAGAGCAGAGTCCCCGTACACATCAAGATTTTTAATTCTCAGATCAATAGCTTCCTCGAGACCCATAATGCATGCTTCATATTCGGCCTCATTGTTGGTAACTGGAAAGGTCAATCTAGCAGTGAATGGGATGTGCGACCCATGGGGAGTAGTAATGATTGCCCCTATTCCACTTCCGGATGAATTAACGACACCGTCAAATATCAATTGCCATTTGGAACCCAACTCTGGACCTTCATCAGGCAACGGCTCCTCACAGTCCTTCATTTTTAAGTACATGATATCCTCCTCAGGAAAATCAAACCTCATTGGCTGGTAATCATCAATTGGCTGCTCAGCTAGGTACTCTGACAGAATGCTACCTTTAATAGCCTTTTGAGAAACATACTGAATATCGTATTCGGTCAGTACCATCTGCCATCGGGCAATCCTTCCGGAAAGTGCTTGCTTTTCAAAAACGTATTTGATCGGATCCATCTTTGAAATTAGCATGGTTGTATGATTTAGCATGTATTGCCTCAAACGTTTGGCAGCCCAGGCTAGTGCACAACACGTTTTTTCGAGCATTGAGTAATGAGACTCACAATCTGTGAACTTTTTACTCAAGTAGTAGATCACATGCTCTTTACGTCTAGTCTCGTCATGTTGACCGAGAACATAACCCATACTTTTCTCAAGAACCGTCAAATACATAATCAATGGTCTCCCGGCTACTGGGGGTATCAATATTGGAGGTTCCTGCAAATATTCTTTTATTTTTTCAAACGCCTTTTGACAATCTTCATTCCAGATCACAGCCTGATCTTTTTTCAACAACTTGAATAATGGCTCGCACGTGGCCGTTAGATGAGATATGAACCGGGCAATGTAGTTCAACCTCCCCAAAAAGCCACGAACCTCTTTTTCTGTTTTCGGTGTTGGCATTTCTTGTATTGCTTTTATCTTAGCAGGATCAACCTCAATTCCTTTTTCGCTCACAATAAACCCCAATAGCTTACCTGATCTCACCCCGAAGGTGCACTTGTTAGGATTCAGCCTCAGCCTGAATTTCCTAAGCCTCTTGAACAATTTCAGAAGATTGACCAAATGCTCTTCCTCCGTCTGGGATTTGGCAATCATATCATCAACATAGACTTCGATCTCTTTATGCATCATGTCATGAAACAGTGTTGGCATAGCTCGCTGATATGTTGCCCCGGCGTTCTTCAAACCAAAGGGCATCACTTTGTAGCAGAACGTTCCCCACGGGGTAATAAAAGTTGTTTTCTCCATATCCTCCGGCGCCATCTTTATCTGATTATAGCCCGAAAAGCCGTCCATGAAGGAAAACACGGAGAATTGAGCGGTGTTATCAACCAGCACATCAATATGAGGAAGTGGAAAGTCGTCCTTTGGACTCGCCCTATTCAAATCTCGATAGTCCACGCACATCCGCACCTTACCATCTTTCTTTGGTACAGGTACTATATTGGCGACCCATGAGGGATAAGTTGTGATAGCCAGAAAACCAGCATCCCATTGTTTTTGAACTTCCTCCTTAATTTTCACAGCCATATCTGGTCGAGTTCTTTTGAGTTTTTGCTTAATCGACGGACATTCATCACGCAATGGCAGACGGTGAACCACCATATCAGTATCCAGACCAGGCATGTCTTCGTAAGACCAAGCAAAGATATCACTGTACTCCCGAAGCATTTCGATCAAACTTTGCTTGATATCACTTTGCAGTGCAGCCCCTATCAGGATGTTCCTGACAACCTCTTCAGACCCCATGTTGATAATTTCAATTTCCTCCTGATGAGGCAGAATGATTCTCTCTTCTTGTTTCAAAAGTCGAGTCAGCTCTTCTGATAAGTCATTATCCTCAACAATCTCTTCTTCTGCTTGAAATATCGGGTGCTCGAAGTCGAAGCGAGTCATAGGAAGTTCGTGATCGGTGTCGTCTGAAATATGAATCCTGCAATGAGAATGGTTAAATGTTTCAAATAATGTAAACAAAACACATAACCACGTTGTCATTTTATTGTTAAACAAAAACTGGAAAAACAAGGATCACAAAATTTGCATGAGAAAACGCCTTTATTAATGATTAAACAAAGTACACACATAAGCAGGTAGCCCTAAAAACAAAATCATTATGCCCCGGGTAGGACACAGGATTATACAATAATCGAGAAAACAAATCACTACTGTTTTGTAGTCACTTGGACAAGTTCCTGGATAGACCAGTTGCACAGATTCTGTCCTGGCACGCCGGGCTTGATCCACGAGTCCATATCGCAGTCACTATCTCCGTCTTCAGCATCGGAAACAGCATTAATCGTTTGATAACAGACTCCACCTGGAGTGATCACCACTGGTCCTCTGAACCTTGGCACGCCTGATGCGGAAGATGACAACGTCGGGCGATACCCCAACCCAAACTTGTCCATCTTGACAGGAATTTCCAAGACTTGGCCCCATCTTTTGGTTTCTCCAACCTGAACCACTGCCTGAGCGTCTTTGTACGAAGACATGGCCACCTCTGGCCCTTTGCTGGGAACATGAGACTTGTCCTTGATCTGCAACCCTTCAAAGGCTTGGCATGGCGTCTCATGAATCTCCCCATCCACTTCAATGTACTTGAATGACGAAAGATGACTAACCAGAATGTCCTCCTCACCGCAAATAGTAACAACACTGTCACTGACCATGTATTTAAGCTTCTGATGCAGCGTGGACGTCATAGCCCCTGCAGAATGTATCCATGGTCGCCCAAGTAAACAGCTGTAAGCTAGATATATATCCATGATATAGAACACAGTGTCAAACACCTCCGACCCAACCTGGAGTGGCAATGTTATGGACCCAAACACCGACCTTCTGGTCCCATCAAAAGCCCTCACGACCAAGTCACTTGGCGTGCATATGATTCCTCGGACATCTAGCTTCATCATAGCCTTCTTCGGCAACACATTCAAAGATGATCCGGTGTCTACAAGAACATGTGACATAACAGTGCCCCGACATTCCACTGAAATGTGCAAAGCCATATTATGATCCCGACCTCTAGGCGTCAAATCAAAGTCAATAAATCCCAGGCTGTGTCCGGCATTCACATGCGCCAGTACCCCCTCAAGATGATTAACAGTTACTTCCTGAGGTACAAAATATGTGTCCAAGATTTTCAACAAGGCATTCCGATGAGCCTCGAAACAAAGCAACAAAGATAGTATTGAAATTTTGGAGGGCGTCTGCTGCAAGTGCTCCACAATCTTATAGTCACTTTTGCGAATCAACCTCATAAACTCTTCTACGTCCTTGATCGATGTTTCCTTCTCTTTCGTTTGGGAAGGTCCTCCTTCATTCACTTTGGATTTTCCTTTAGCAATTCTCTCAGCCTCGATTTCAGGTGAAGTGAAGATTCTACCACTTCGGGTCATGCCTCCCGCTCCAACAAGATTGCCCACTGCCCCTGCCGGCTGGCTATCCACATTAATCTTTTCCCCGTTGCAAAAAGCTTCCAACCCATAATTCCATGGAATGGCTTTCGTACTTTCATAAGGAATGGGCCCTGCTTTCGTTATCGTGATAGTTGGCCGCTTGGCGGGCGCTGATATCGTAATAGTCTTTCGTGGAATTGTAATTGTCGCGACCTTTCCCTGCTTTTCAAATATTACCTCAACAGGTTTCTCAATAGCAGTGCGGTCGAATTGTAAAGTTCCCTCATCAATCATGGCCCGAATACCTCTCTTCAAATCAATACAGCCCTCTGGTCGGGTCCAACAATCCAAACAGTACTCATCACATCCGGGGAAGACCCCTCCTTTCAACAATCTGCTTTTAACATAGCTTAAAGGTGTCTTCAGATCATTTACGTCCATAACCAAATCCAAATCTTCTTTTGTCAGAATAGCATTCGCTCCATGATTCGGCATTGGTTTCTGTATAATATTGGGACCATCCTGACTGAAGTTAATGAATTTACTATCAATCAAATCTTGGACTTTGTGTTTAAAAGCATGAGAACTTTCGATATCATGTCCGGGTGCCCCTGAATGAAATTCACAATGCTTACTAGTATCATACCCGTAAGGAAGCGCTCATGTGGGCGGGTCCAACGTTCTCTTCTCAACCAGATTCAAACTTAACAGCGTTTGAAGCAGTTCTGCATATGTTGACGGAGGTGTATCAAATACCCTCTTTGGCTTCCATTCTGAATCCTCCTCTGAGCAGGATTCTGCCTTTGTTGTTGCTGCTGTTGTTGTTGTGGTTGTTGTCGTTGTTGTGGTATGGGGATCGTCACACTAGCAACCTGTTGTTGAATATACTGATTCCTACCTCTGCCTCGTCCTCGACCACCATACACTGCGCTGGCGTCTCCTTGTCTTTTACCACCAAAGACCTTTTTTGCACCTCCTGTTGAGGTCGATTCACAAGCTTGAATCTTACCAATTTTGATGCCATTTTCAATCCGTTCTCCCATGAGTATCATGTCAGAGAAACTACCCATTGAGCAATTAAGCAATTTATCATAATACATCCCAGAGAATGTTCCAACAAAAATATCAATCAATTCCCTTTCAACCATAGGTGGGTGTACCCTTGCCGCCAGATCGCGCCAACGCTGGGCATATTCCTTGAAACTTTCCCCATTCTTCTGTGAAAGACTTTGAAGTTGGACCCTATTTGGCGCGAGGTCACTGTTGTATTGGTAATGTCTGACGAAAGCATCAGCCAATTCTTTCCAACTTCCGATCTGTGCAGGCTCTAGTCCCATGTACCATTCCAGCGATGGTCCTGACAAACTATCTGGGAAAAAATGCATAAGCATCTTCTCATCATCAGAGTAAGCAGACATCCTCTGGTAATATGAACGCACATGAACCCGTGGGCATGTATCCCCTTTATATTTATCGAAAGTGGGAGCTTTGAACTTCAATGGCACCCTCAGCCTAGGAACCAGCCCCATGGTAGCCATGTCCAAACCTGCAGAATTTTGATTGGCTATACCTCTTATCTGCTCTTCCAGCATTTTAATCCTCCGATCATTATCAGTGGGACCCTCAAAACCCATGCCTTGCCCAGAAAAGGCATCTTCCTGACGATCTCTGTTCTAGTACAGACCCTCATTACCATATCCGTCATAAGCAGCATTACGACCATGACCATGACCACTTTGGAAAAACTTGGGGTCATACCTCAGATTGCCAAGCTCTTGATTAGCAGTCGCTGTCCCAAAGCCAGTATTGAAAGGACCTATCCCAGCACCATTGGTATTCACATTGCCAAACCCAGCATTGTCGTAGCCATTATTACCATAACCTTGATTATTATCACCAAACCCTCAGTTGCCGAAGCCCTGATTATTAAATCCATCATTGCCATCCCGATTGCCAAAGCCAATACCCTGATTGTTGTCACCGAAACCAGTATTAATACCAACATTCTTGTTGGTCTCCATGTTTCCATTAACATTATCAGCATTTCTGTTACCAGCGTTGTCGTTGCCATTGCCAATACCATTCTCACCAGCATTTGGTATCACTTCCTCCCTGCGAGGGGTCTCAACATGAACAGAATTGTATTCAGTATTACCAGCCGCTCGCGCCAGCAGCGGTTGCACCAGAGTTTGAAGATGTTCCTGGCCCTTGGCCATAGCCTCCATAGTCTGCATGAATTGGGCCAACCTATCCCGGATCTCCTGCATCTCAGACTGTACCTGATCCATGATCTTCTTACTGTTGCTTCTTGTAGCGTACCGGTGAGTTCTCTGTTCGTCAATCTTGAAACAACCTGGAAGACGCAGGAGATAAGATTCGAGCTCAAAAAAAGTACCTGTCATGCAATATGAAGATGCAAATGCACACATGTAAATATGCAACAGGTTAATTTCCCCCTCGATTCTAGTTCCGGAGAAGAAGCCATAACGACAATGGAGTCCCAAGTAAGCAAGCGCAGAATCAGAAACCTTATACATAAACAAATGCCAAGAGGCAGAGTACAAAGCTACAACTGAATACAACTGAAAAGACCTCGGCCAACAAGCCTGGCGATGGTCAAAATACAAGTATGAATAACAAACTACAAGAGAAAAGCAAAGATAAATCAGGACGGATGGCGCGCCCAGATATCTCCCAATAGCCTCAGTGTCTCTGGATGACATGGTCTGGAGATCAGTTCCTGTATCAATAATTCCTGTCACTTAACAGTGGATCTCAGATTTTTGGCGTCCTCTACACATGCTCCCCTGCCAAAACACTCATAAAGCCTGCATCTCTTGAAGCCAGCCTTCAGTTTACAACCCCTCATTTCTTTGACCATGTTGCTCACTCTAAACTCAGCGTCACGTCTAAGAGATGTCTCTTCAGCAATCTTCGCATCCTTAGCGCTGAGCTGCTCCTCTAACTGGGAAATTTGCAGCTTCAACTCATCTTCACGCTCCTCCCGGCTAGTAAGCGTGGCATTCCACAAAAATTCTCATTTGGAAAGTCGAGAATAAGCCTTATTCAGAAGCTCTTTCTTAGTAGCAAGCACACTACTAACACCATTCAAGGCTACTCCCACCTTCTCTCTCCTGCTGGTCTCTTCAGTCAAATCTGAACCCAACCTATTAATCATCTCAGTCTGCTTCTTCAAAGTGAAGGTTGACTCATTCTTCTCATGCCGAAGCTGGAAAATCTCTTTCTCCAACTCTTCATTTGCTCTTTGCAACTCTTCCTTTTCAGCCAGCAGCTTGTTATACTTCTCAATCTCTACTGAAGTAGGTTCCTCAATCACCGGAGGACATAAAGGTTCTACAGCGGGATATGGCATCAAAGAAGTCCTAACTCTCTCATGGATCCAGAGTCGATAAGGATTATAAGCTCGACTGTCACTCTTACCAAGCAATGTCTTTCCTCTTCTGTGAATATTACCCCAAGCATGCCTCAATCTGGCCAAAACATCTCCATCTAATAAACCCGTGAGATACAGAGATTCCTGTATCTCGTCTTCAACCGGAGAGTCTCTCAAAGCATAGCCAAACTGTCTCACAAGCAGAGAAGGGTTATAGTTAATACAACCTTTCCGTCCAATCAAAGGAACGTTCAGAAAGCCACTGCAACTATATATAATATTCACTCCGAGCAGGTTCCGATCAAACCAAACAATGTTCTCAGCACACAATCCCATCAACCTGGAAGACCAATCTAAAGTACCAACATTATCAACAAAAGGTCCCTTCTTAGGAAGATGTCCCTGAAACCACCTGTATAGAAGAGGTACACAGCAAGAAACATTCTTTCCCCGACGCTTCTCATTCTTATAGTGAATAGAATGATAAACGTCACCCAAGAGAGTAGGCACCATATTCTTCGAGGCAAGAATAAAGAAAGCATTTGAGTCAACAAAATCAGGCAAGTTGGGGAACAATACAATCCCATAAATGCAAACAGCCAGAATAGCATTGAAGACAATCTAACATCCATCCTTCGCACACTGCGTAGCCTTATCAACCAAGCAAGAAAGATGAAAACCATAAGCTCCATTCAGCTTGACCAAACCTCCGGGGAACTCAGAAGCATCTAAACTGACAATCTCAGCAATCTTAGCCAACTCAGGCTCAATATCCTCGTGAATAAAAGGCATCTGATCTAACACAGGCACTCCCAGCATATCAGAATACTCCTCCAAAGTAGGAGCCAAAATAAAATTAGGGAACAAGAAGCATCTCAACTGAGGCTCGTAAAACTGCATCAAGGTATATAATCCAGTCATCTCAAGCACAGAAGGTCTGCACACCAAACTGAGCAGTTTCCCATAAGACTCTCTAAACTCAGCCCTCACTCTCTGATCTGCTGGAGCAACCAACCGCAACAAGGAACTGATATCTGGAGAAGGCAACCTGTAAGCAACTGTCCTCTTCATGGACTCCATGTCTGGCAAGAAGAACACTAGAATCTGAGGGGAAAAAGCACACCTGCAACATAAATACACGTTAATGAAATGCAAACATGAAAATGCAAATGCATATGCAAACAGGGGATCAAGTGCAATGCTGAAGAACTGTGTTGTGCTGTACTGCAGCTTGAGAACCAATCAGATCTTCTCCTTAAACCAAACCAACCACAAAAGAACCCTCGCAACCAATTCTCACTGACAGAGACAAACCAGGTGTTCTGAGGCCAAAGTTTTCCTGCAAAAATACCCACCTACCCCTCACAGGTATGTACTTAACTCGCAAATGAGGTACAACATCCTATGCGGTCATCAGCGTCACAGACTTTCAAGAGCGATGATACGATACCCAGAAGGTGTGGCATCATCGTCCCTTGAAGAGGCCTCACTTAGCCGAATCCTAAATGATAGGTCCCCAGAGTCGACAACCCTCAAATCCAACAACCTGTCGAGCCCAAAGGGCTAGGCAAGATGCCATAAAAGAGAATCTCGTCTGAGCATAAATTTCGTAGCTAGCTGGTGCGAGCAAAGCAAGCAGGCTAACCACTACTTTCTACTTCTAAGTCTATGTGCACTCAAGCCCAGGTCCAGCTTATCTCTCAAACTAACCCTTTACCCACAACACAATAACAATATATAGTACTGAAAGTAAAGACAGAAAGATAAATACATACAAAACCCCAGACGGGAAAACAAGCGCTAGAATTGACTCGCATAGGGAACCGTTGGAGTCCCCAGCAGAGTCGCCAGCTGTCGCTACTGCGAAAATCGGCGCCGGCTATGACAGAAGAGTCGCCACCGTGCGTTATTTATCCCAAAAGAGGGAAAGGAAACGCTCAGAGAAAACCTAACGCAAAGAGGGAAAGGAATGGTCATCGCAACCAAATCCTGGATTCGGGAGTCGGTTACGCAAGGGGAAGGTATTAGCACCCCTCACGTCCGTCGTACTCGACGGGATCCACGCTTGTTTTCTATCTAAGGGTGTGTTTATCTATCTACTCTAAAGGCCTGGTCTAAAAATAAAATAAAATGACTCGGCAAAGTATCGCACTTTATGCCTACGTATTCCCACCTGGAACGAGAAATCAGAGTCAACGTAGTTCGCCTAACTACGGGTTATGGGGGAAGGTTGCTCGCCGAGATATCGCATCTCGTGCCTACGTACTTTCATACGGCATGAAAGATCATAGCAAACGTAGTTCGGGCTACGGAAGACACAAGCTTGTCTGACAGTTTTTTATCTCCTTATGAAAGGGTTTTCCAGATTAAGGGTCCAAGAGGACAAAAACAGAGTTTGAATGTTTGTTTGAGTCTTTTACGAAAGAACTGTTTTTTAGGATGTTCGCAATCTCCATCGCACTAGAGACTATGACCCATGAGTGAATGCTTCGTATGTCACCCAAAGGGTCCATACTAAACATCCAGATCACTGGAGAGAGACCCTCCACCAACCTTTTCCCAAATAGCTTAAGGCTCGTAACGTACGACTTCAATTAACCTTATTACTGTGTTTTTGAATTGTTTTGAGATGAGAAAAGAAAGACGCCCTAAAACTATGGTTGAAAGGGAATCTACCTACAATTATCATGCATGGTTTAGAAACCTAATGTCTGTCATAATTCCCTCTTGCACAGAGGAAATCATAGATCCTAGGGGAAAACAGCGAAAGAAAACAAGCAGTAAACAGTAAACAGTAAAATGCATGCTATGCAACAGTACAAGCGAGGCAAGGGAGTCCGGCTCAACCTCAAACCTAAGAAAACAACAGCCAAGGGGAGACAAGCTCCACCTCAAACCTAAAGGTAAGCAACACAAGCAAACAGACAATACAACAAAAGAAAACAGAGGAAGCAGCCCAAGCAACAGCAACAGTCTTCTACAGACAACATCTTCAACCTTCAACAGCAACTCTGAACAGCAAATCCTCTTGACAGCAAAGTTGACAGCAAATGGCTTCATTTTCAAGCTAGCTCCTATCTTCAAGCTTCTTCAATTCTTCATCTTTAAGCTCTAGCAAGCTCCACAAGAAGAGAAATCACCAATGAGATCAAGTTACAATGCTAGGAAACTTGATGAAAACCAAAGGAATTCATCAAGAACCAACATGAAAGAAAGTGCATCCTCAAAAGTTCTACTCATTAAGGCATTCCAATCATCCCTCCAAAGGAGAGATGGAGCTTCCTTAAGAGGACTTTGCATCATGGGATGGAATAGAAGCAAACTATGCATTCTATGTTTGATGAAAGAAGAAGAACTAGTTCTAATGGCTCTTCCTAAAACCCTAATTCTATAAGCTTCTAAAAAGCTCCTAAAAAGAGGAAGAAGAAACCACTCCAAGCTCCACTAGCCAAGATACAACAGCTACAAGATGTCAAGAAGCTCCTCTGAGAAGGAATCCAAGCACTTCAAGCTCCAAAGTCACCAACAAGACCAAACAAAGCAAGGCACCAAAGATGGAACACCAAAAGCAACACAAACTTGAAAATTATACCTAAAATAGGAAACTAAGTTGTAAAATTCTAATAAAATCCCTAGAGGAACATGCATGTTTTAACATTCTAAGGTTCAAATATTAAAGCCTAATTCAACTTCTAGGTCCACTAAATAATTCCTAAGTTGAAACATGTTAAGGTAAACCACAAGTTTGGGAAGGCTCTAAACATCTAACCTAAAACAGAACCTACAATTGTCTTAAAACTCTAATAAAAATCCTAAGGGAGCATGCACATCTAACCTATAACATACTAAAAAATCAAAGCCAGATCCAATACCAAATGGTCACACCAAAATCAACAAGGCAGATAGTCAAATATGCAAAAATTAAAGAAATAAACAAAATGAGAAAAATCAAATAAAATTGAAAAATGCATGAAAATGCAATTTATTGATCCCAGAAAATCACAAATTTAATCAGGGGCATGGAGATATTTTTAAAATATTTGTCAGATCAAAAATGGATTTATTGTGATTTTTAGAATCAATTTGCATTTAAAATAATATCTAAAATGATTAAAAGAAAATAAAACTGAAGAAAATAACATGAGCATTGGATTAATTGACTGGGTAATCTGATCCAAAGGCAGAGAGCGCGTCCACGCAGGCATCCCAGTCACACGCTGACTGGGATTAATGAAACGCATCGTTTTTGGTTGAGAGTCAAATTCTCAGATCAAACGTGAGCCATCAGATGCTCCTACTAAGTCTTCTCAACAGACCAATCCAACGGCAGTGTATCATCGTCTTCGTTCAAATCCTCAGATGGAGGGAGCACTGTTCAGGTGGCCGGAGAAGACCTCCGGTCGTCTTCTCCGGTGAGCAGGTGGTTGCAGGTGATCAAAAATCAACAAATCTTACATCAATCTCTCCAGAATTTCACGCTGAGTTCAAATATAACCTTATAATCAACCGAATCCTCATGTATTTCAAAATTCGATCCAAAACTCAAATGTCACCTCAATTCTGATCATCACCAAACCTAAATCTAATCATACAGAAATGTTCCTCATGCTTCACACATCACTCTGATCTATCCAAATCATGTTCTAGCCTTAAGATCAGGTCAAACCGTGCTCAAATACAAATCACATATCACCTAAGTTTGTCTCTAATTATCCAAAATTCTGTCCAGAAACGATCTACTCCTCTATTAGATCCTAACCACATGCATAATATGAACTACATCTCCCTAGATCAAGAGGAATTTTGAAGTTTACTAACCTGGTGTAGATCCACTAATAGAGGTAGCTAGAGCACGAATCAAGCTTCAAAACTCTCCAGAATCACTCAAAGATGCAAGAGAAAAAGTCTTCAACCTTCAATTTGCTCTGAACTAGCTTGGAAATCAAAACTCGATTCTCACTTGCTCCCTTGAAAATGAACTTGCTATCTCTGCTTCAGCCACGAAAATTGCACCAAAAGGATTCTGAAATCATCAAAGAGCTTAAATAGAACATGTTTATGGGCTTTAGAAACTCAATTGAAGCCCAATCCAGCCAATTCAATTTTCTGTTTTCCTCTTCAAAATTTCAATGTAACAGTCACGAATTGGCCATGGAAATTGTTCTAGAAACTTCCCTTTCAATTGCAAATTGCCTTGTGAATGTATTCAGACCAAAAGGAGTGCTTGAAATGCCTTGGTGAGTATTTTGGATATGTAACTTGCATATGAAGAAACCAAATTGTAACTCATGAAAATTGGCCTAAACTCAAAAATCCACCAATTTCACTGTGTTTAAAATGAAATTTAAAATCAAAATGAGCACTTATTTGACATGTTTTGGTCACTTAACCAATTATTTGAATTTTCCCCCTTTTAACCCTTTGACAATCTTCTTTTTCAAGCCATTTCAAACCAAGTCTTGCTATGAGCCCAGTCAATCCATCATGACTTATTGGTTAGCCTAAAAACCACATTTTGAACAAGTTTCATGTTGGAAAAAAAAATCCATTTGACAAGTGCAAGTTGGAGATTTTGACCTATGATTGAAAATGACCTATAATCTCACTTTCCCAAAATACCCCTGACTTGTAAACCTCATAACTTGAGTTCTACAAATCAGATGGAAGACTTATAGTACAATTTAGAAATATAAGATCATGAGGAACAACTTTCATGTTGGCCAAAAGTTCAGGTGAAACCTCCTTCTAGGTCAAAAATAGCTTTGAAGTCATATGATTTTCACAGACAAATTTCAGAGGCATCTGAGGACTTGTAACTTGTCTGGACCATAACTTGAGTTCTATAAATCCACTTTGGAACTTCTAGTACTCAAATTAAAGGTATTGAGATTCTATACAAGTTTCATGTTGGCCAAAGATCCATTTGAAACTTGCATCTTGACTTATATGGTCTTGAAGTTAGGCACTAAACAGAGGATTTTACATTGAAACCCTAATTTAGCAACTTCCCACACTCTTGACTTTTCTTGACTTGATCTTGGCACAACACTACAAATGTCTCAACATATCATTTCATGAACTCCATGACCTAAAAGTAGGCTTTGAAACTCTTCAATTGCACAGTTGACCTAGGATTGACCCAGATGAAATCCTAATCACTTGTACCTCAACTGTGGCTCTTGCATTTGACTCAATGACTTGATTGAGCTCTCCCATGGCCCTCTAGGATTTATATGAACTCCATACACATCCTCTTCTCATATTCAACATTTCACATCCCTCTGATTGTCTTCAATTGATCCTCAAGTTAGGAGAAGATTCACCTGCAGACACCTAAACCCTTAGGCACTCAAATTACCTCCTGATGACTTTGATAACTTCTCAATCTTGAATGAGACCTCTTGCTAGGATTATCTTGATAAGAATCACACTTGATCCCCTTCTATATGAATGATATCATGATATGCAAATGATATAACTATGCAGATGTTAATGCAATGAAACATAAACCAGGTAAGAAGAGGTTGAGCAAATTTTAGGGTGCAACATTCATGAGGCAGAATGACCTTTTCTTCTTATCTTAAGAGTCTAGCCAATTCCTCAGGCAAGTCTTCGTCCTCACCAATCTCTTCTTCAGCTTGGAATACCGGGTTGTCAAAGTCGAAGCGAGTCATAGAAGATTCTTGGTCGGTGTCATCTGCAATGATATGAGACCTGCAATGAAAATGGTTAAGTGCTTCAAATGATATGCAAACAAACACATTGCCATTTTATTGTTAAATATAAAACAAGAAAAACAGAGATCTCAAAATTTGAAATGAAAAACGCCTTTTGATTAATAGATGAAACAATTTTAAAGCATAAACAAGACAAGCCCTGAAATAGCAAACCACTATGCTTCGAGTAGAACATAGGGTCGTACAATAATTGAAAAACAAAGTATTATTGTTCATTGGTCACTTGGACAAATTCTTTGATGGACCAGTTGCATAAGCGCTGTCCTGGAAGGCATGGCTTGATCCAAGCATCCATGTCGCAGTCGCTGTCTCCAGCTTCGTCATCTGAAATGGCATTGAGCTGCTCGAAGAAAACACCCCCGCTGGTGAACCTGATTGGCCCCTTAAACTTCGGTGTACTCTGTGAAGAGGATGGGTGGTACCCCAGGCCAAATTTGTCTTGCTTTTGAGGGATATCAATCACTTGCCCCCATCATTATGCTGAGCCAGCTTGTACCACTGCCTGCGCTTCTTTGAAAGAGGACATAGCCACCTCAGGCTCTTTTCTCACCACTGGCGCCTTATCCTTCAACTGAACAGTTTCAAACGCCTGACACAGGGTCTCATGAATTTCCCCATCTACCTCAACGTACTTGAAAGAAGACAGGTGACTAACCATGATATCTTCTTCTCCACATACTGTCACAACACTGCCACCGACCATATATTTCAACTTCTGATGTAGAGTCGATGTGACAGCCCCAGCTGAGTGGATCCATGGTCTGCCTAACAAACAACTATAAGCAGTCTGAATGTCCATGATATAAAATACAGCGTCAAAAACTTCTGGGCCCACTTGGATAGGCAAAGTCAGCTCACCGAAAACAGACCTCTGAGTACCATCAAAAGCACGCACAACTAAGTCACTCAGTGTACAGGTAATACCCCTAGTATCCAGCTTCATAAGTGCCTTCTTCGGCAGCACATTCAAAGATGACCCTGTGTCGACAAGGACATGAGACATAACCATTCCTCTACATTCAACAGAAATGTGCAGCGCACAATTGTGGTTTCTGCTCCTCGGCGTTAAGTCTAGACCTGTAAACCCAATGCCATTTCCTGCTTTTACATGCCCAACAACCCCTTCAAGCTGATTTACTGATATCTCCTGAGGCACAAAAGCGGTGCTCAATACTTTCATTAATGCATTTCTGTGAGCTTCAGAACTCAACAACAGCGATAATATCGAAATTTTGGAAGGTGTCTGATGTAAGTGCTCGACTATCTTGTAGTCGCTTTTACGTATCAGCCTCATGACCTCCTCCGTATTATCCTCCAAAGATCCTTTTTCACCAGACTGAGTAGTTTCTTCAATTACCATCTTACCCTTCCCTTTATCTGCTTTCTCAGCCACCACCTCGGGCGGTGCAAAGACTCTTCCGCTTCGGGTAATTGGCGCTGCTCCCACAACATTCTCTGCAGACTCCACAGGAAAACTTTTCAAATCTATCTTCTGACCATTACAGTACACCTCAGCCCCATAGTTCCACGGGATGGCTTTGGTGCTTTCATAAGGCACAGGTCCTGCTTTAGTAATAGTGATTGTTGGTGGCCTAGGAGGCGCTGAAATAGTTATAGTCTTATATGGGATCGAGATCGTAGCGACCTCGTCCCTCTCCTCGCTCACCTCCTCAACAGGTTTCTTTTCCGCAGTCCGCTCAAACTGCAACGTCCCCTCGTCTATCATTCCTTGGATACACCTTCTTAGATCAACACATCCCTCAGGATGACTTAAGCAATCAACACAATCCTCATTACAACCTGGGAATACACCTCCTCCCAACAATTTGTCCTTCACAAACTTCAATGGAGTCTTCAATTCACTCACATCCATTATCAAGTTTAAATCCTCTTCCTCCAGAATAGCATTAACCCTAGCCTGCCCATGGTTTGGCATAGGGTTCTGCACAACATTAGGTGCATCATGAGAAAATTTTTATCGCTTTACTATCAATGAGATCTTGCAACTTGTGTTTAAAAGCCTTACAATCGTCGATGGAGTGACCAGGCGCCCCTGAGTGAAATTCGCAACGTGAATTTGCATCATAGCCGGGTGGGGGATCACCAGTCAAAGGAGCGAGAGTCCTTTTTTGAATTAATTGAAGCTGCAATAATGTCTGAAGCACCTGAGAGTAGGGCATTGGTGGAGTGTTAAATACTCTATTCGGCCTGGCCCTATCAGGATACCTCCTATAACCCTGTTGGTTTTGCTGTTGTGGCTGATACTGTCTTTGCTGTTGTTGTTGTGGTCTCTATTGATGTGGCACCAGAATAGTGACACTAGCCACCTGCTGTTGGCGATATTGATTCTGGGGCTGACCCCTTCCTCTTCCTCTAGAACTTGCAACTGAACTGACATCACCTTCACGCTTCTTGTTTCCAAACATCTTTTTTCCTCCTCCTCCAGCTGAGGGTACCTCTCCCACCTGAATCTTTCCCAGCTTGATATCGTTCTCTACTCTTTCACCAGTGATTATCAAATCTGAGAAACTTTCGGACATACTGCTTATCAGTTTTTCATAATACACCCCTGGTAGAGTAGCAACAAACATGTCTACCAACTCCCTCTCTACCATTGGCGGCTGCACTCTAGCAGCAAGCTCTCGCCACCTCTGGGCGTATTCTTTGAAGCACTCGTTACTCTTTTGAGAGAGGTTCTGCAATTGGACTCTGTTCGGTGCAAGGTCACTATTGTATTGATTGTGCCTTACGAAAGCCTCAGCTAATTCCTTCCAGCTGCGGATGTTTGCGGGCTCCAACCCCATGTACCACTCTAAAGAGGGGCCGGACAAGCTATCCTGGAAAAAGTGCATCAAGAGTTTTTCATCATCCGAGTACGCAGACATCTTTCTGTAGTATGAGCATAGGTGGACCCTCGGGCAAGTAGTGCCTTTGTACTTATCGAAGTCGGGCACTTTGAACTTATGAGGCACTCTTAAGTCTGGGATCAGCCCCAAGTTGGACATATCTAGCCCCATGGAATTTTGGCACTCTAAAGATCGCATCTTTTCTTCAATCATTTGAATCCTTCTGTCAGCCTCAGAAGGTTCCGCAACATTTACAAACCTGGGAGTGAATATATCCTCTTGCCAATCCTCGTTCCATGTATGGTCCAAACTACCATGAAGGCCACCTGTAGTATCAAAACCGAAGCCATTCCCATTTCCATTACCCCCATCAGCAAAGCCACCACGATTAAGACCTGTTGTATTCCCAGCACCAGTAGTGTGTCCATCCCCTCTAGCAGTAGGGATGACTAAAGTTGGTATTGAATTGTCCCCCTGAGGGGTTTCAACCCGAGTATGGTTATTAGGAATCCCACCATGTAGTACCTCATCCTCATCAACTCGTGTCAACAGGGGTTGCACCATAGTCTGAAGTTGAGTTTGCCCAGTAGCAACTCCTTGCATCAAATCCATCAGTTGCGCAATGCGGTCCCTCATTTCTTGCATTTCCACTTGCATTTAATCCATTATCCTTCTCCGATTACCTCTAGTACCGTAGCGATAAGTTATCTAATCTGCAATCCTGAAACACTAGTGGCACAAGAAACAAGATAAGGTTAACAGTTCCGATGCACCTACAAATGCGAGAAATATGCTAAGATGCAGACATGTATTTATGCAAATAGGGACATTTCCCCCTCGATTCTAGTTTTGCGATAACAACCAAGACGATGGAGAGCCCCGCAGTCAAGCACAGAATAGAAACTCCTCATATATAAACATAAGCCCATAGGCAAAGTGTCAACAGCAAATGAGTACAAACAGAAAGGGACCTCAGCCAACAAGCCTGGTGATGGTCCATACAAAAGTCTACGCTACTGAATACAAAGAAACAAATCAAACTGGGTGGCGAGACTGGAAATCCTTCAACAACGTCTGTGTATCTGGATGATCCGACCTGGTGAGCAAACCACGTATGAGCAACTCCTGCTGACTGATAGTAGACTGAAGATCCTCAACCAAGTCCTCCTTCCCAACAACCTCCTCGAGCCTACGCCTCTTAGCACTAGCTTCCTCTCTATGCTCCTCCAAGGTTGCAAGAGCTTCATACAATTTACAATCACTATGTCTTCTGAGTGCGGCTTCCTTTGAGATCTCCTCATCTTTAGCTTTGAGCTGGGCCTTCTGTTTGAGAATATGCGCCTTCAATTTGTCTTCACGCTCCTTGCTAGTAGACATGGCAGCATTCCATTGAGCTTCAAACTTAGAAATCTGCAAGTAGGCTTTACTTAACTCTTCCTCCTTCTTGGCAAGAACACCGTAGGTGGAATTCAAGTCCTTGCCTGTGCGCTCCCTCTCACTAGTTTCCTGAGTTAAGTTTGTTCCCAACTTATTCACCAATTCTGTTTGCTTCTTCAAAGAATACCTCGCTTCGTTCCTTTCACTTCTGAGCTGAGCCATCTCTTCCTCTAACTCTTCATTTGTCTTTTGCAACTATTCTTTCTCGTGGCATACCTGCTCATACTTTTGAATATCTACTGTAGTGGGCTCTACAATCTCAGGCGGATGCACAAGCTGAATGGAAGGATATGGCATCATCAAATCTTTGGCTCTACTCTGAATCCAAGCCAAATATGGAGCGTATGCCTGACTATTGCTTTTTCCCAAAGCAACCTTTCCTCTCCTATGGACATTTCTCCATGCATGCTCAATCCTAGCCAAAGTATCTCCCTCCAACAAATCAGTGAGATACAGAGATTCTTGTATCTCTTCCTCCTTCGGAGGCCCTCTAAATGCGTACCCAAACTGTCGGATAGTAATAGCCGGATTATAGTTTATGCAACCTTTCCTTCCGACCAGCGGGACGTTAGGAAAGCTTCCACAACTATAGATAATCTCAATGCCCAATACATCTCTATCAAACCACACAATGCCTTCGGCAGATAATCTCATCAATCGCTCAGACCATTCCAAAGTGCCATCAGTAGCAGAGGACAGACCGGTCTTAGGGAGATGACTCCTGAATCAAGAATAGAATAAAGGTGCACAACAAGACACGCCCTTCCCTCTCCTGTTCTCACTCTTGTAGTGCACGGAATGATAAACATCGCCTAACAGAGTGGGTATAGGGTTCTTTGAAGCAAAGATACTGAATGCATCGGCATCTACAAAATCTGGGATATTTGGAAATAACATAATTCCATAGATACACAAGGCCAAGATAGCATTGAATATCACCCAACAACCTTTCTTAACAAACTCTCGAGCCTTGTCCGCAAGAAAAGGCAATGGAACCCCAAACATTCCATTCCTACTGGCTAACTTCCCTTCCAACTCAGAGACATCCAAATGTAAAGCCTTAGCAATATTAGTCAAATCTGGCTTTCCCTCAACATGATGGAACGATATCTGGTTCAGAATAGGTATACCCAATATATCAGAAAACTCCTCCAATGTAGGTGCTAGAACAAAACTTCGGAAGGTGAAGCCTCACAACTGAGGATCGTAGAATTGTAACAATGTCTGAAGGCTATTCAATTCATCCAAAGAAGGTTTGCAAACAATATTCAAAATCCTCCCATAAGATTCTCTGAAATCTTCCATAACCTTCTTGTCAGCTAAAGAAATCAGGCTTCGCAGAATTCTAATGTCAGGCGTAGGAAACTTGTAGGCCAGGGTCCTCCTCAAGGGCTCCATGTCAACAAAGATAGAACAGAATCACCAGAATCGAAGAGGAAATGTACACCTGAAACATAAACACACGTCAATGAAATGCAAATGAAAATGCACACGCAAATGCAAACAGGGGATCAGGACTGCTGTGTTGTCGGTTGAGAAGAGCCAGCGCTTCGCCTTAGTACTGACAAAATCACTGACATAAGACCCCTTTGCATCATGAACACAAGTTTACACTGTCAAGAACCGGGTAGTCTGGAAGTCAAGGTTTCCTGCATAACCCACCCACTCACAGGTATGGACCTATCCACTGACAAGGTTCGGCATCCTATGCGTTTATCAGTGTCACAGACTTTCAAGAAACGATGATACGATACCCAGAAGGTGTGGCGTCATCATCTCTTGAAGAGGCCTCACTTAGCTGAATCACAAATGATCGGTCCCCAGAGTCGACAACCCTCAAATCTGCAATTCTCTCAACGGCCCACTGGGCTAGAAAGAAAGACATCAAAGAGAATCTCGTCTGAGTGCAAATTTTGTGGGAACTAATGCATGCCTAACATACAGGTTCACCACTACTTTTCGCTGCTAATACTAAGTTTGTACTCAAGCCCAGGTCCGGCTTCTCACTCAATGGAACTTCCCACCCCACAGTACAACAGTAATGATATATGATGCGGAAAATAAAATGCGGAAGTAAATAAACATAAAGCACATATATACAAACACCCAAAAAGAAAACACACAAGCGCTAGGATTGACTCGCATAGGGGATATTCCTGTCCCCAGCAGAGTCGTCAACTGTCGCTATTTATCCCAGATAAGGGAAAGGAATCGATCGGAAAAACCTGACAAAAACGGGAAAAGACGAGGTTATCGCAACCAAGTCCTAGGTTCGGGAGTCGGTTACGCAAGGGGAAGGTATGAGCACCCCTCGCGTCCTTCGTACTCGACGGGATCCACGCATGTGTTGTCTAGCTAAAAGGGTGTGTAAACTATCTACGCTAAAGGCTTATGGACAAAAGAGAAAGAAAAAGAACTGACTCGGCAGAGCATCACCGCTCTGTGCCTACGTACTCCCTCGTGCAATGGGAAAGTCAGAGTCAACGTAGTTCGCCTAACTACGGCTAAAGAAGGGGGGAAGGTTGCTCGCCAAGACATCGCGTCTTGTGCCTATGTACTTTCGTCTGGTACGAAAGATCAGAGCAAACGTAGTTCGGGCTTACGAGAACACAGGTTGTTCAAAAGTTTTATCCGAGTAGGGTTAACAGACAGTTCTAGCAGTTGGTGTATGCAGCTCGACCATTGGAGACTTAGGCGTTACCGTTTGCGATAGGACTGAAAGTTAACAACACTCTTGTTTATGAAAAAAGTTTTCTTAATTAAGACCCCAAGGGGTGAAAAAGAGTTTGAATTTTTTTTGTGTTTTTTAAGGAAGAAGTGTTTTGAATTTGGTTTGCGACTCATGCTACACTAGAGACTATGATCTAGGAGCGAACACTTCGTATATCGTCCGAAGGAAATATACTAACATTCTAGATAATTGAGAGGCAACCACCCCATCATCATTTCCCAAATGGCTTAAGGCTCGTAGCGTACAACAATGGTCAAACTTTATTAAGTGGATTGAAGTTGTTTGAAGATGAGAAGAGAAAGAGGACGAACTAAGGGGGACTAGTCCAAGCCCTAAAAGTTGTCATGCAATGTGCACCTAAAATTGAGTTTGAAAGGGTACTACCTAATGTTATCATGCATGGTTAGAACCCTAATTTTTATCATAACCTCTCTTGAACAAGAGAGGTTATAAATCCTAAGGGAAGGAAGACAAAAGAAAAAGAAATAATAATAAGAAACAATGCAAATGAAGGATACAAACATAAATGCAACAAGGAAGACAAAGATGCAATGCAAGTGAGGGAGGAAATATGTGTGGGGATGGAACCTCCACAAGCTCATCTCAACCTCAAGCCATGGTATGAATAAGCACAAGAGAAATGGAGAAGAAGATGCATAGAAAACAAGTAACAAAAATAATGAGAAAATGTCCTCATGGATTCATTACTTTAGGCAAGCTTCAGGTTCCTCCTCAGGAGGAACCAAGCAACCTTAAGTAGTATTCCAATGTCATTGGACAGAATGGGGACAAGAAGAAGAGATTTCAAAAGCCAAAGCACAACATCATAAGCAAATGCCAACAATAACACCAAAAATGCAAGCAAACATCACTTATGGAAGCACAATATGCAAACATGAAAGTATGATAACAAATGAACAACTTATGCATATAATAAAAACCCAATAATTAGCACACAAGACCTATAACAAGTCCTTAACATGAAACAATCAGAATTAGGTTCATCAATAATGCACAACTAAGCTTTTGGAAGCAAAACAAAACAAATGCAACAGCAAAGATGCACAAACATGATGCAACTTGAAAAATACATGAAAAATAGGAAAATGCATCAAAAAAATTCCAAATAAAATCTCAGAGGACCCCCAAGGTATCAGGAACCAGGGGTCAAAAGGAGAGATTGAAAAAAAAAGGGAAGTGCCTCAACAGAAGGAAAACATCAAGAGTGTTCCAAAACAGGGCAGAAATGGAGAGGGAACAAAAACAAATCAAACCACATAGAAACAGCACTTAAAAAATTATGGAAAAAATATCCAAGGATCAATTAACATGTCAACACAATGCTAAAAAAAATAAAGCAAAAATAAGAAGTTTAAACATGGAAATAAAATCAAGAAAAAACAAAACCACAATTTAAATCAAATAAAACTGCCCCAATATTTAATTCGTTTTTAAATTGAAAATAAAATCAAAAAAATAAAATAAAAATTTCCAGAAAAAACTAGACATCTCAAAGTTTATGAAAATTACTTTTTGTAAATTTTTAAACTATTAGAGCTATTTTATTTGAATTAAAATGAAAACTGTACAAAACAGAAAAATAAAATAACAAGAAAATTAAATGGAAAATAAAGTGGTATGAATAGCAATCCAATTAAGACAAAACAGTGGATTGGGCTTCCCAGGGGGTGCAAGTAGCACACGGTATAAGGCCCACACGAAATTCAGAAAAAAAAAAACAAAATACTCTTGTGATCACACGCGCCTAGTCAATCCTGGAGTACCGTAGGACCTCACTCCCATGCACATGATGTATTAGTATGCAGATCAAGTGGTTTATGTGAGGACAACACATTAATGAGAATATGAGAGGAATTACATGCAAGCAAGTCAAAGGGAACACGCGGTAGTCCCTAATCTCAGCCACACACGCGAATAGTCATCAAATCGGACGGTCCAACGATCGTCTTCTTCCTCCGGACTACTCGCCGGCGCCGACGTGCTGCCGGTCGTCTCCCTCGGCCGTGTCTTCCGCCGCGACACACACATGACAACGCAACTCCTCCGTTTTCTCATCGTTTCGCATAAACTTTATATGTAAATCCATATACTCTCCGAGGGGAACAAGAATATGGTCTTAGTTTTCATGGAAACCTCACCAATAAAGAGAAAATCAAACAACAAGCTTGCATACCAAAAAGTGAAGTTCACTAAAACTCAAATAAATTCATCCTAACATCCTCCTCATGTTGTGTAGGTTATAGATCCATGAAAATTGAAGCAAAAACATGCAAAAACAATCCATACAAAATCAACCAAGTTTGGAGCTCCATTTTTCAAATGTCATGAACATCAACAATTAATATCCAGAAATGATCTACATGCTTCAAGGATTCAAATGCAACAAAAATGGCGAAGAACCATGGTATATTGAGAGTGTAAGGTTAAATTCAAGTTACCTAGTGGAGAACTTCCATTGAGCCTTCAACAGGTGCTAAAGCTTGAAGAAAAAGATCCAAACACGTTCAATGATCCATAATAAAGCTTTTGCAACCTTCAATCTGCCTTGAAATGGAGTAAATCTAAGAAATTGAATTTTGAGTTTTCACCACTCTTTTGAAAACGAAAATGGTAGTTCATGCAGTGAGAATGACCTAGCTCTGCCTCAAAATTCCTCAAGAATACTTATATGATGGATTTGCAATCAAATGGGGCCTTAATCCATGCAAAACAGCCCATTTTGAATTTTCACATTTCACCACTTTTTGAAAATCCCATGCACGTTTTTTACACTACACCACTTGATTTTTTGACCCCAATCCACTACATATCAGTTGTGTAAATTAAAGGAATGAGATTGGAGGTTTAATTTTGAGCCTATGATTGATTTCCAATTTGTTGCTTCAAGAGGAAGAAACCATGAAAATGGCTCTTTTTGAGACTTCAAAAATCCAATGTGAAGATGGAAATGTCTTTGAATTGTTATTTGCAATCAAAAAATGCATAAACTTGCCTTGAAAAAGTTTAAAATCCAATAAGTCTCAAATTCTCAATTTTAAACCTCCTTTATGAAAAATTCAAACCCCAAATTCTCAATCCAAGCCCCCACCATGACAAGAAATGGTTTGGTAGTGCAAATGGCCCCCTTTGAAGCAAGTTTCATGTTGAAAAGATTTCCATTTGAAGTGTGCAAGTTGGTGAAATGGACCTATAATTTTATGACCCATAATCTTACTTTCCCAAAATACCCCTGACTTGTAAACCTCATAACTTGTGTTCTACAAATCAGATGAAAGACTTCTAATACAATCTCGAAAGCTAAGATCAAGACCTACAACTTTCATGTTGACCAAAAGTTGAGGAGAAACATCCTTCTAGGTCAAAACTGGCTTTGAAGTTGGTTGACTTTTATTGACCAAAATCACATACCTCAAATGACTCGTAACTTATTCGTACCATAACTTGAGTTCTATAAATCCAACCGATGACTTCTAGTACTCAAATTAAATCTAATAACATGCTATACAAGTTCCATGTTGGCCAAAAATTGAGATGAGACTTTTATCTTGAGGTAAGTGGTCTTGAAGTCAGGCACTAAATAGGGGATTTTACCCTGAGCACCCTAACTTAGTAACTTCTCAAAAACTTAACCCTTGATGAAATGATCTTGAAATGATGTCTCATATGTCTTAACACAACATCCCATGACCATAGAGACTTTGAATTGAGTTTCTATCTTCTTCAATTGCACAGTTGATTGAGGATTTACCAGATGAAAACCCTAACTGCGATACTTTCAACTGTGGCTTGTTCCACTTCACACAACCACTTGCATAAGATCCACAATGACCCTCAAGGCCCTCAATAAGCTTTCTTTACCTTTCACCCAAAATCATGCATTCACGAACCTCTGATGTTCTTCAGTTAGCCTCCCAGTTAGGGGCTAACCCACACACATCCATCTGTCCTTTCACAATACACTAACCACTTCAAGATGTCCTGATGACCACTCAAGCTTGAGTAACAACCCCTGCTTAGGCTCCATGCTCTGAGAAGACTCCTCTTGCTATGTGTTGCACCCTAAAATTTGACCAACCGGTCCTCATATCTGGTTTATGTTTTGACACATTTTGCATTCGCATTCGCATATGGCATGCATTGCATTTTTAT
Source organism: Lathyrus sativus (assembly GCA_963859935.3). Lineage (NCBI taxonomy): Eukaryota > Viridiplantae > Streptophyta > Magnoliopsida > Fabales > Fabaceae > Lathyrus > Lathyrus sativus. The sequence goes on from OZ012738.1 coordinate 260,951,851, forward strand.
CATTCAGATTGGTTTTTATCGGGATTATAGCCCCTGGCGTTTCAGGCAGTTCAGGCCGGTTGGAATAAAAGTCTGTTGAGAATTGGTGCTCGTTCCTGGTGTTTTCAAGCTATCTCGGTGCCAGGGTTTCGTTACGGTTGCGCAATTGGGTTTTATTCGGTTTAATCGGCCTCCTGGCATTTTTAGAATTTTTCTGTCATTTTTCTGAATTTTAATGCATTTAATTGGATTTTTCTGGATTTAATAAGTTTTTTTTATAATTTTTAGAATTTTAAATAAATTTTCTTTTCCTTTTTAGAGATTTAATAGATTTTAAAGTTTTTAGATATTAATTTCCTTTTAATAGTTTTTTTAAATAGATAGAAATAGATATTATTTTTCTTTTAAAAAAAAAAAGAGGATAGATTTTAAAAATATAGATAGTATTGTTTTTTTTTAGATTTTATTAGAGTTTTATTGTTGTTTTTTTTAAAAAATAAAATAGATTTTAAAAAAATAAAGATTAATTGTTTTTTAGAGTTTTATTAGATTTTATTGTTTTTTAGTAGATTAGATTTTAAAAGAAAAAGGAAGAAAATGTTTTTTTTAGATTTTATTTGTTTTTTTCAGAATTAATTAGGGTTTTAAAAATAATTTTTTTAGATATTAAATAATAGTTTTAGATATTTTTCAGATTAATTAGATTTGATTCTTAATTTTCATTTTAGGATTAATTAGGGTTTATTAGATTTTAATTAGATTTTATTTTTCATTTCAGGATTAATTAGGGTTAATATTAGATTTTAATTAGGTTTATTTTTTAATTTTCGTTTAGGATTTAAGGGTCTTTTTTTTTCAGTTAATTTTGTTTTGTTTCAGAGTTAATCACGTTTTAAGTCTAAGCAGGTTTAGTCTCAAATGGGCCAATTATCCATTTCTTCAGAGTCCAGTTCAAAGCCCAAATCAGTCCCAGCGATGCCATGTGTCACATAAATACGTGTGCCACACGTGCAGCCAGAGCCCTTCCACCACACACACTCCACTCACTCTGGTCCTTCCACCTCACTCTCTCTCTCACTCTGCATGCCTCTCACGTGTTACTCTCTCACCCTCCCCCAGCCACACGTGGCCTTCGCTCACGCTTCCCTCCTGCTACCTGCCCCCTTCGCCGGAATCTTCACCGTCGGCCATGCAAAGACCGGCGGCCACCCTAACTGACCCCCTCCGGTAACCTTAACCGCCTCCGACCACCGCTAATTTCTCCGGAAACTGGAAAAAACCCAGAAAATTCATCCAAGTTTCATCTTCCTTCTCCGATCCAAACTCATCACTCCTTCGTAGCATTTATTTCCAGAAATATTCTTTCCTCAAGAACATTCAAACAACCTTCAACGGAGTTTTTCCAGATTCATTCATCGTCCTTCAAACTCTCCTCAAGAACCTTCAATCGATTTTTTCCAGATACCTTCATCAATCTTTGATCATCCTCACCAGACGTTCAAATACCTTCAACTGGAATTTTTAATGAACATCATCTCTCCAGGATCTCGCTACATTCAACAGATTTTCCACGTCAAGATCCAAACGAAGATTATCTTCTTTTCGTTCATCAACCTCATCTCCAGAACTTTCTTCAAGAACTTCATCCAGCTAGATCCATCCGATCATCACAAGAGTTTCATCGCCGCCATAAATCTCTGAAACTTCAACCAGAGTCTCCAGAAGGTGCTTTAAACTTCATCCAAAATTCAATTCGTCGCCGTTCGAGTCACACCTCCAGGTTTCTATCCTGAACTCATCATCTATCGTTTTTTTCTTGTGTTGTTAGCTGGAGATTTTAGTGCGAAAATTGGTTTAGAGGGTTAATCGGGGCTCAAAAGCTGAAACGTTAGTTTGTGTTTGTGATGGATAAGGGTTTTGTGAAAGATTTGGTGAAGTAGATGAACAATTTGGTGAGCGAGAGATTGGAGAGGGTTTCATGGGAGGGTTTGTTCAGAGAGCGCCGTTAGGGTTGTTTTGGGGGAGATGAACAGTACCGAGGGATTGGAGAGTGAGAGTAGGTTTTAGGATTCTGATTTTTGTTGATGATGGGTTGAATGGACCTCGGGCCTCAAGCCCAGATGCATATTACTAGTCCACACCCCTGGCTTACCAGAAACACCCCCCTCCCCTTTGGAATTTTGGTTGGGCCTAACCCTATTGCTATTAACACCACCAATTTGGGGCCCAAATGGGAATCAAGTGAATTTTTTTTGCTAGCTGCGCCTCCCCTGGTTTTTTTCTTTTGAGTGGTTTTCTGAAGCGAACATGGGCCCAGTGTGCTATCAGCACCCCCCCCCCCCCATCCTGGGCCCAATGGAGTTCTAAGTCTAATAAACTGCTTTCGTCACCCCCCTGTATATGTCAATTTTAATTGAATTGTTTTAATTTTCTTCATTTGTTTAGTTTACAAAATAATTCATAAATATTCAAAAATGATCAATTTTGCATGGGATTTTTTCCCTCATTTTAATAATGATGTCAAGAAAATTTTGAGAAAATAAAAATAGTATTTTAGGCTTTTTTTTCCATTTATGGTGATTTTTTACATTTTAATTGCTTTTATTTTCATATTGTTTGTACATGCATTTTGGTGAATTTTGTTTAGGCATTTAAATCCATATTTTGATTCCATTCTTTTTGTGGTAGTTAGATTAGAACATTAAGTTCCCCCTGGATTTATTCCACATTTTTGTGGATTAATTTTGATTAGTTTTGATTAGAAAACATTAGGGTGATAGTTTTAGGGTTCAAACTCGACATAGGTGCATTCTAACATTTTATTTTGGGTTTTTTTGCATGAATTAGGTTATGGGACATATAGGGTATGTAGGGTAGATGTAGGAATCCCCTTAGAATAAGTCTTAGAATTTTAAATACTATTTTACTATTTTTAGTATATTTTGCAAATTGTGTGATTGTTTGGTGTTCCCACTTGGGGTTTATATTGCTTGCTTGGGCTTTTGGGTTTTATATTTGGGGTATGGGCTTGGTTTGGGCTTGTGGTAGCATGAAGAATCAAGGGAGAAGATTGAATACAAAGATCAAGGTTGATGCATGAAGATTGCTTGGATTGAAGATGCTGGTTGAAGACTTAGGAAATAATAGGAGATAGGTAAAGCCTTAGAATATAACAAATTCTTTCATAAACATGGATAGCTTCCTTTGCTTCCATTCGTCTCAATGATTAAAAGTCCCTCCCTGATATTCACCTCCCTCCTTTGGAGGGATAAGTGGTTTTATCTAAGAGGTAGAACTTTGAGGGAAACAGTCTGTTACAATGTCAACTGTTTATAGACTTCCTTTGGTCGTCAATGAACTGTTTGACATTCAATTTCTTCTGATAAAATCAATTCTTTGCTGGAGTGCTTGCCTGGAAGAAAGGAGCCATTGAAGATAGAGAAGAAGATAAAAGATTGACAAAGATGAAGTTTGTTCATGTCAAAGCTGTACAACTGTTAAAGCTAGGGTTTACTGCTGTCTGGAGCTATCTGTTGTCTGATGCTGTCAACTGGGTAAGATTCTGTGCTTGCTTGAGCGTGGTGATTTCTTGAAAATGGAAGCTTATTGTAGCTTGGATATCATTGGAGCTGGACTTTGGAGTTCATTGGGAGATTGTTGTCTATTAACCGTCAAAGATGGACGTTTTTCATAGTTGCTGTTGTAGGAGCTGGGGTGCTGTCAGGGCTAGTGTTGGAGTTTATTTTCTTTGCTGTATTGTGTGTTAATTTCCCCCTTGAGGTTGAAGTGAAGCCATTTCACTTTGCCTATTGTTTTCTAGGTTCGAGGTTGAGTGGGACTCCCTTGCCTCGCTTGTACTGCTGCATTCATGCATTTTACTGCTTTACTGTATATATGCTGTTGTTTTTTTCCGTTTATCCCCTTAAGATCTCTGTTTCTCTCTGTGCAAGAGATAAATATGACAGACATTAGGTTCTAATCCATGCATGATAACATTAGGGTAAATTATAGGTTTTAGAGTTCTGTCTCTTCTTTCTCAAAACAATCAAAAAATACAATAAAAGGATAAACATCAATAAAAAAACAGTTCTTGTGTAAAATACTGTAAACCAATCAAAGAGCCATTTTGTCCGCTTGGACCCATAATCAGGAGAAAACCTTTTTCAGAAGGATAAAAAACAGTCAGACAAATATGTGTCTTCCGTAGCCTGAACTACGTTTGCTCTGATCTTTCATGTTGTATGAAAGTACGTAGGCATAGGATGCGATATCCTAGCGAGCAACCTTCCCCTCCTTTCCAGTAGGTAGGCGAACTACGTTGACTCTGATTTCTCGTTCCAGACGGGAATACGTAGGCATAAAGTGCGATACTTTGCCGAGTCATTTTCTTTTCTTTTAACCTCAGACCTGTAGAATAGATAGAATAACAATTCGTACTAGAAAACAAGCGTGGATCCCGTCGAGTACGACAGACGTGAGGGGTGCTAATACCTTCCCCTTGCGTAACCGACTCCCGAATCCAGGATTTGGTTGCGATGACCATTCCTTTCCCGTCTTTGCGGTAGGTTTACTTCGAGCGTTTCCTTTCCCTCTGTTGGGATAAATAACGCACGGTGGCGACTCTTCTGTTCAGCCGACGCCGATTTTCGCAGTAGCGACAGCTGGCGACTCTACTGGGGACTCCAACGGTTCCCTACGTGAGTCAATCCTAGCGCTTGTTTTCCCGTCGAGGATTTTGTATGGATTTACGTTTTCTGTATTTTACATTCAGCTTTATATTCCTGTTATTATTGTTGTGGGTATGAGGGGGTTCTATGATTGAGAGATAAGCCGGACCTGGGCTTGAGTGCTCCTAGAATTAGAGTGGAAATTAGTGGGCGCGTGCATGCTTTGCATGTACTAGTGTCTCATGAAATCCACGCTCGGACGAGGTTCTTCTGGTTGACTTCTTTTTCAACCCTTTGGGTTGAGGGGGTTGTTGGTTAGTTGGGTTGTCGACTCCGGGGACCGATCATTTGGAAGTTGGCTAAGTGAGGCCTCTTCAGGACATGATGATGCGACACCTTCTGGGTATCGTATCATCAGTCTTGAAAGTCTGTGACGCCAACGACCGCATAGGATGCCATACTTTGTGTCAGTTATTAGGACACCTACCTGTGAGAGGGATTGGGGCATGCAGGTAACTTGACCTCCAGATTACCGGTTTTTCTTGATTGAGATTCAGGGGTGTTTGAAGACAGCAATATAGGGTCTGTTGGAGACCAGGTTGGAGTACCGTTTTGGCTTGTTGAGACCAGGGTTGAGCAGTGTTATGGGTCTGATTAAGACCAGTATGGTGGATTCTTCTCATCCAGGGACACTTGGTCCCTTGTGTGTACATTTTGCATTTTTGCATGACTATTTGCATTTGCATTTCATTTTGCATATTCATCCTCAGCCGGAACAGGGAGCTTACCCGTCTTTTGTCCGCTTCATCAGTTGATTTCCCGACATTCGTATTGGACTTGAGTTAGCATCTGGAAAGATCATGGCTTCAGGGGAGCAGAACTTGGTTGCTACTCGGGCGGAGTTTGAATTGTTGAAGCACCAGGTGAGTCAGATTATGGAAGCCGTAACAGCTATAAATGGAGGAGGAAATAATGGTCAAAGAGCTCAGATGAACAATGTTGCCCAACCAGTGCAAACCCCTGCCAGAGGTCCATATCCCTTCAATGATGCAGAGTGTCACAATTCCACTTTCTCTACGCCAGATTCTCCAAGGATTGTTCCATCTCCAAGAGTTGTTCCGCAGGTTAATATTCAGGGCCCACTGACTGCTGAGTATATGAGAAGACTTCAGACGTTGGAAGATCAGATTACTGCCCTGGTGAATAAGAATACTCTTGACCTGAATGCTGCAGGCATGTGTTTGGTGCCAGGTCTTGTGTTGCCTCCGAAGTTCAAAGCGCCCAATTTTGAGAAGTACAAAGGGGATAGTTGTCCGAAGCTACACTTGGTTATGTTCTGCAGAAGAATGACTCTGCATATCACCAATGACAAGCTCATGATTCACTGTTTCCAAGATAGCTTAATCGGAGCATCATTGGGCTGGTACACGCACTTGAAGAGTGATAGTATTAAATCATGGTCGGACTTAGCCAATGCCTTTGTGAAGCAGTACGACTACAACCTGGAAATGGCTCCTGTTCGCGTACATTTGCAAGGATTATCTCGTGCGGAGAATGAATCCTTTAGGGGATATGTGCAAAGATGGAGAGAATTGGCTGCTCGTGTTCAACCACCGATTATGGAGAGAGAAATGGTTAACCTCTTTGTGGATACCCTGAAGGGCCGTTATTATGACATGATGTTCACTTGTACAAGCTTTGAAGGCCTGATGAGAATGGGAGAGCTTGTTGAGAGAGGACTCAAGAATGGAAAGCTTATAGAGGCTCCTTATATCCCGGTTGATAAGAATGAATCAGTTATCAGTTCTCAAGAGGAGTGGGAAGAAGGAAGCGATGTTGTCTCAGAATCTCTAGCGCCTCAGGCTCAGTTTTCAGCCACTTCAAACCAGCAGTCATATTATTGTCAGCCGCGTCGTCACGCCCGACAAAGACCAAGGAAACCTGAAAGGCAGTTTACTCAGCTACCGGTGTCGTACAGTCAGTTGTTGCCAGATTTGGTCGAAAGTGGATTAATAGTGCCGAAAGAGACTAGTTCAATGATCCCGCCTTATCCTTCAGGTTCTGATGCCAGCGCCCGCTGTGAGTACCATGTTGGGGTACAGGGGCATTCGACAGATGATTGTAAGGTGCTTAGAAGCCAGGTTCAGAATTTGCTAGACTCTAACAAGATCTTCATCACGCATCAGGGTTTTGTTCGAATTATTGATTATCCTTCATCCAGTTGTATGGGTTCGTCAGTCCATGTCAGGGAATACTCCACCGAGAGTGTATGGTCGGGAGAATGTCCAGCTGAGAGATCAGTTGAATATGGGGAAAGTTACTAGAGGTTTCTGCGCCGGGTGTCGCATCTGTTTTCTCTGCTGATTGTTTAGCTTTCGTGCATTGTTGTTTGCTGACCACCACCAGGCTTGTTGGCTGGGGTCATTGTATTTTGTACTTGGGTGTGCTGGTTTGCTGCTCTTGTGACTTTTCATAGTGGTGTGACGCGTTTATCTCTGTGCTTATAGCTTGGGGTGTATTTGGCTCGTCTTGAATATGTGTTTGATTCCTGCATTGCATTCTCGCATAACAGGTACATCAGAACCGTGGGTCTTATTTCCTATCATCAGTTTGTTGCAGGAATTCCCTCAGAGATATGGAACAGAATCAGGCTGAATTGATTGAAGTCCGAAGCCAGCTAAGGCAGATGATGAAAGACATGCAAGAGTTGCGTCTGGATCAGAAGACACTCAAAGAGGAAAATAATCAGCTGAAGACCCAAATGAGCTTGATCATGGAAGTAGTCAAGAACGTGCTTAGGAAAGAGGATGATCAGCTATCTGAAGCCGCAGTGAAGGAGTCTGTTCCACCTGTTCCTGTGGAGCTCGTGCCTGTGGCACCAGAGATTAAAAGACGTGTTGATTGACACCACCACCAACAACAAAAGATACATCCGGTTCGGCAAAGGCCAAGGAGGATATTTGAGGCGCCGCCTTCAACATATGCTAAGCTCTTGCAGACTTTATTGAGTTTGAAGCTGGTTGAAAAAAGAACATTGGAGCCGCTCACAGGAACGACGCTTCCTTATGGGTATGACACTAGTAAGCAGTGTGAATTTCATTCCGGGGCACCCGGACATGATGTGGAAAGTTGTCACGCTTTCAAACACAATGTTCAGGACTTGATTGATGCAAAAGTTATTGAACTCACGTCGGGCGGCGTAATCGTACCTAATGGTCTTACCCCAGTTAGTGCTAAAACAATGGATGTTCCCGAAGCTGCCGTAGATCAGAAGTATATTCTGCAATCATTGGTGTCAGAATCCCCCGGTCCTCAGTTGCTGCCTAGACCAAGCCTGAGGATGAAAGCGCTGGAACAAAAGGAGTCCCTGATAATTCAGACTCGACCTCCAAGTGGTTCGACTGATCAAAGTCAACAATCTGTCCAGTCTTTGCAACAGATGTCCACTCCTTTCCAGGGTCAGCAGCCTTATCGTTATCGGTCAAACCTGCGTGCTAGACAGAGCCCAATGAAGTCAGAAAGGCAATTCACCCGGCATCCATTTTAAGCAGTATGGAAGATGGCTGGTTCAACAGCAAGTCAGATGTGATGGCCCGGTTCTCGGAAGCTGGTGTCTTCCTATGTTTCATCTTGTCATTTCTTTATGTTTGTAGTTTCTTTCTTGTTAAATTGCAATCTTGTTTGTAAAACTTGTTGTTTTCATTCAATTTATGATAATGAAATAAATATGCATGTTTTGATTAAATCCATTCGTGTTCACTAATTGATTTTTACAGATGTCCAACGCTTGGTTAAGCGGAATCCGGGGAGGATGACGAAAATGAACGACATGCAAGCTTCCGATATTGTATGCCTTTGAAATAAAACCTGCCGATGATGTACAGGCATTGTTTCAAATCCCTAAACACCAAAGATATAAGGAAGATAATCCCTTGTTGACCCCTTTGAGCCTAGCAGTAGGAGTTCTTTCTGAAAATGAAAAACCCTCAATCTCAACCTGGGGCAGGGTAGGTGTTAGCTAATTTGACCAAGCGTCCAAAATTGCAAAAGGAGTGTCCGTTCGAGGATCAATCACACCTCCATAGGTCGTGCCTAAAAAGCCGCAGTGGTTAAGCGTCAGGAGTGACCCAGTCACATTATTCCCCAAAGAGTCAGACAACCAGTGTCACACGACTTGTTCGGAAAAAAAACGAAAAGCGAAAAGAATCAAAAGCCCGCTAAGTCAAAACTTGAAAACAAACGACTTAGGCAAAAATAAGGGCATCCCGCTGGACTTGAAAATCAAAAGAGACTCAACAGAGTCAGTCCAGGCAAAAAAATTAGGGAAAGAAAAGATAAAAGGAGTACAAAGGAAAAATCCTCAAATGAAATATGAGTCGTGTGACCCCAAGTGTCAAAGACGAAGAGCGAGTGGCTGTCACTCCAAAAGCTCATGGTTTCTCGAACTATCACTCCTATATTTTAACCTCTAAGAGGTGAGCGCTAAGGTCGAATTAGTTGAACGTAGGATCGGAGAGCATCAAGGCGAATGGGTGGGTTAAAATTAGACTTTGAGCCTTTATCCTTTCTTTCAAAACCGTGAACCTGACCACGTTACAACCTTTAAAAGTCCTAATTGAAGTAGGTGTGTTTCGAAGGCATATATCGGTTAAGATCGCGTCGAAGCTGACTCCTAAAAGGGTTCTTCTGACCATGTTGGTGCTGATGTTGATATTTTGATAAATGATTTGTGCTTTGTAGGCCATAAACTGATTTTCCTTTTTCCAGTTAACAGATTGGATGTTAAAACTGCCATATGCATTGCATTAGTATATTTTTTATGCAGAACAACTTGTTTTACTTACGAGTGAGCGCTTGACAGCAAGAAAGTTTTCTACCAGTGGAAAATCTGATCAGGATAGAACGCAGGATGCCCGAATGTTCCAAGAGCAGGGGCAAGCTATTATCAAGTGATCCCCAGTGAGGTCAGCCATCCAAAGCAGTTATTCTGGGGCAATCAGGTCGAGATTCGATAAATCTCTCGTAGCGGGAGTCACTATATCGAATCAGCCAATCAGGGGCAAAGTCATTGCAGACAGGGGCAGGCTCTCCTAAGAGCGCGAAAGTTATTCTTTATTCAAGAGGCATGTGATTTGAAGTTTTGCCGAGGTTCAGAATGCTGGGGCATTTCCTATCAGACCGTCAGGGTACAGATTTTTTAGATTTCCTTTTGAGGACTATCCCCACAGAGGTCCCACGAGCTGGGGCATACCAGAAGCGAAGGAATTGTTTTTCTCCGTGTCATCAGAGTTACTCAGAGCTACTTAGAGCTATTCGAGCAGATTCAGCTAATCTCCAAGTGTGAGTCGAATGTCGGGAAGTCATGTTACCGTCTATTGACCCTTCAATCAGAAACTGTGAATTCAGACAGGATATTGTTCCAATGTCAATCATATATGACCCATCATAGATGTCCTAAAGTCCAATCCTTATTGGCAATTTTCAAAAAGTCCAATCCCTATTGGCAATCATTGTGAGGCCTAACCTGTGGTGGCACAATGTTTCAAAATACAATCTTCATTGGTACGCAGGAAGACTCCGTCTGTTTTCCCCAGCAAAAGTCCAATTTTCATTGGCACGGGTAAGCTGCCCCTAACAGAAGTCCAATCATGATTGGCGCATTCAGTTATTCCTCAGCGAAGTTGGCTTCACTCTTTCAGCATTTATTTTGCTGGAATAATTCTGTGACGCCTGGTTATCCCCAGCGGAGTTGGCTTTGTCTTCAACATTTATTTTGCTGAAGCGGTTTTCTGTATCCAGCTTCTCCAGCGACCCGAGCCTGCATTTGCATTTGCATATATCATCATATTTGCATCATACTTGCATTTCATCTTCAAACGCGTAGCATTTCCATCCCATATGGGGCATTACGCCATAGAAAAATTCAAACATACGCATATGCATACGAAGCATAAGCCAGTTTTTCTATCAGCCTTCAGTGGCAACATGAAGTACTCTGTGATCAGTTCAGGGGAATTTTATCCAGCAGCTTTATTCAGACAGCTCTTTGGTGTTCGATTCTCAGATCATACAACAGTTATGCTTTACTCATCAGTCGTTTGATATTGACAGACTTCTCTTCCCGTCAGTTCCTATTGACGGTGGGTCCCCCCAGCGGGCCTTTTCCGTCTATCAGTAGACTTCGGGAGTGGGGATATGGTTTTCTCCGTCTATCCTTAGACGTTGAGAGGTTTCAAGGCGATCTTTCAGGTATTGGCGTTCTTTCTGTTTATTGGACGAGATGGCATTTCAAGAAGGTTTTTCTGACCGTTGATTCTTATTGACGTCGAGGCTCTTCGAAGAATGTTTGGTTTTCCTATTTGTTGATCCTTATCAACGGCATGGCTCTTTGGAGATGGGTTTTCTTTCTGTCAATCCTAATTGATGATGTGGCCCCTTGGAAGATATTGTTATTTCCATCAATTCCTGTAGACGAAAGGATTCTGAAATTTGATGGGTGGTGATGAATACGGTTCTCTTTCCACTGACGGGTCTTCCTTCGGGATGGTGCCTCTCCGTCTATCCTTAGACAAAGTGAGTATGGATATGGTGTTCCTTCGGGAAGGGGTGTTTCTGTCTATCTGTAGACAATGTAAATATGGGTATGGTTTTCCTTCGGGACGGTGTCTCCGTCTATCATTAGACGAGGAGAGTATGGATAATGTTTTTCCTTCGGGAAGGGGTGTTTCTGTCTATCTGTAGACAATGTAAATATGGGTATGGTGTTCCTTCGGGATGGAGTCTCCGTCTATCATTAGACGAGGAGAGTATGGATATTGGTTTTCCTTCGGGACGGTGTCTCCGTCTATCATTAGACGAGGAGAGTATGGATAATGTTTTTCCTTCGGGAGGGTGCCTTTCTGTCTATCCTTAGACAATGTGAGTAATGGATATTGGTTTTCCTTCGGGACGGTGCCTTTCTGTCTATCTGTAGATGATGTAAATATGGATATTGGTTTTCCTTCGGGACGGTGTCTCCGTCTATCATTAGACGAGGAGAGTATGGATAATGTTTTTCCTTCTGGACAGTGCCTTTCTGTCTATCCTTAGACAATGTGAGTAATGGATATTGGTTTTCCTTCGGGATGGAGTCTTTCTGTCTATCCTTAGGCAATGTGAGTATGGATATTGGTTTTCCTTCGGGATGGGGTCTTTCTGTCTATCTGTAGACGATGTAAATATGGATATTGGTTTTCCTTCGGGATGGGGTCTTTCTGTCTATCTGTGGACGATGCAAGTATGGTTATTGTTTTCCTACGGGATGGTGTCTCCGTCTATCATTAGACGATGGGAGATGATCAAGTGCATGTTGATCCAACCTTCGGGTTTATTATCTGTGGTGTCACACAGGTAACTGGTGTTAAAGTCAAATCCCTTTATCAGATGATCGATCAGTTTGTTGCCGTAATAATTGGATTCAGTTCTCTGGATGGTGTTCCCCAAGCGAGGGTGCAGTTTATTTATGCGGTTGGCAAATTTTGGGGTTTATTTTGTATTCAACCGTCTTCTACCTTTGAATGTTTGAAGGTTGTTCGCTCTTCAACACTTCAGGTCCAAGCCGCTTGAATAGGGGCAGTTGTTGCACCCTAAAATTTGACCAACCGGTCCTCATATTTGGTTTATGTTTCGACACATTTTGCATTCGCATTCGCATACGGCATGCATTGCATTTTTATCATTCAGATTGGTTTTTATCGGGATTATAGCCCCTGGCGTTTCAGGCAGTTCAGGCCGGTTGGAATAAAAGTCTGTTGAGAATTGGTGCTCGTTCCTGGTGTTTTCAGGCTATCTCGATGCCAGGGTTTCGTTACGGTTGTGCAATTGGGTTTTATTCGGTTTAATCGGCCTCCTGGCATTTTTAGGATTTTTCTGTCATTTTTCTGGATTTTAATGCATTTAATTGGATTTTTCTGGATTTAATAAGTTTTTTTTTATAATTTTTAGAATTTTAAATAAATTTTCTTTTCCTTTTTAGAGATTTAATAGATTTTAAAGTTTTTAGATATTAATTTCCTTTTAATAGTTTTTTTAAATAGATAGAAATATATATTATTTTTCTTTAAAAAAAAAAAGAGGATAGATTTTAAAAATATAGATAGTATTGTTTTTTTTTTTAGATTTTATTAGAGTTTTATTGTTGTTTTTTTTAAAAAGTAGAATAGATTTTAAAAAAATAAAGATTAATTGTTTTTTAGAGTTTTATTAGATTTTATTGTTTTTAGTAGATTAGATTTTAAAAGAAAAAGGAAGAAAATGTTTTTTTTTAGATTTTATTTGTTTTTTTCAGAATTAATTAGGGTTTTAAAAATAATTTTTTTAGATATTAAATAATAGTTTTAGATATTTTTCAGATTAATTAGATTTGATTCTTAATTTTCATTTTAGGATTAATTAGGGTTTATTAGATTTTAATTAGATTTTATTTTTCATTTCAGGATTAATTAGGGTTAATATTAGATTTTAATTAGGTTTATTTTTTAATTTTCGTTTAGGATTTAAGGGTCTTTTTTCCAGTTAATTTTGTTTTGTTTCAGAGTTAATCACGTTTTAAGTCTAAGCAGGTTTAGTCTCAAATGGGCCAATTATCCATTTCTTCAGAGTCCAGTTCAAAGCCCAAATCAGTCCCAGCGATGCCATGTGTCACATAAATACGTGTGCCACACGTGCAGCCAGAGCCCTTCCACCACACACACTCCACTCACTCTGGTCCTTCCACCTCACTCTCTCTCTCACTCTGCATGCCTCCCACGTGTTAGTCTCTCACCCTCCCCCAGCCACACGTGGCCTTCGCTCACGCTTCCCTCCTGCTACCTGCCCCCTTCGCCGGAATCTTCACCGCCGACCATGCAAAGACCGGCGGCCACCCTAACCGACCCCCTCCGGTAACCTTAACCGCCTCCGACCACCGCTAATTTCTCCGGAAACTGGAAAAAACCCAGAAAATTCATCCAAGTTTCATCTTCCTTCTCCGATCCAAACTCATCACTCCTTCGTAGCATTTATTTCCAGAAATATTCTTTCCTCAAGAACATTCAAACAACCTTCAACGGAGTTTTTCCAGATTCATTCATCGTCCTTCAAACTCTCCTCAAGAACCTTCAATCGATTTTTTCCAGATACCTTCATCAATCTTTGATCATCCTCACCAGACATTCAAAGACCTTCAACTGGAATTTTTAATGAACATCATCTCTCCAGGATCTCGCTAAATTCAATAGATTTTCCACGTCAAGATCCAAACGAAGATTATCTTCTTTTCGTTCATCAACCTGTCTCGTTCTTCATCTCCAGAACTTTCTTCAAGAACTTCATCCAGCTAGATCCATCCGATCATCACAAGAGTTTCATCGCCGCCATAAATCTATGAAACTTCAACCAGAGTCTCCAGAAGGTGCTTTAAACTTCATCCAAGATTCAATTCGTCGCCGTTCGAGTTACACCTCCAGGTTTCTATCCTGAACTCATCATCTATCGTTTTTTTCTTGTGTTGTTAGCTGGAGATTTTAGCGTAGATGATGTTAGTGCGAAAATTGGTTTAGAGGGTTAATCGGGGCTCAAAAGCTGAAACGTTAGTTTGTGTTTGTGATGGATAAGGGTTTTGTGAACGATTTGGTGAAGTAGATGAACAATTTCGTGAGGGAGAGATTGGAGAGGGTTTCATGGGAGGGTTTGTTCAGAGAGCGCCGTTAGGGTTGTTTTGGGGGAGATGAACAGTACCGAGGGATTGGAGAGTGAGAGTAGGTTTTAGGATTCTGATTTTTGTTGATGATGGGTTGAATGGACCTCGGGCCTCAAGCCCAGATGCATCTTACTAGTCCACACCCCTGGCTTACCAGAAACGCCCCCCTCCCCTTTGGAATTTTGGTTGGGCCTAACCCTATTGCTATTAACACCACCAATTTGGGGCCCAAATGGGAATCAAGTGAATTTTTTTTGCTAGCTGCGCCTCCCCTGGTTTTTTTCTTTTGAGTGGTTTTCTGAAGCGAACATGGGCCCAGCGTGCTATCAGCACCCCCCCCCATCCTGGGCCCAATGGAGTTCTAAGTCTAATAAACTGTTTTCGTCACCCCCCTGTATATGTCAATTTTAATTGAATTGTTTTAATTTTCTTCATTTGTTTAGTTTACAAAATAATTCATAAAAAATTCAAAAATGATCAATTTTGCATGGGATTTTTTCCCTCATTTTAATAATGATGTCAAGAAAATTTTGAGAAAATAAAAATAGTATTTTAGGCTTTTTTTTCCATTTATGGTGATTTTTTACATTTTAATTGTTTTTATTTTCATATTGTTTGTACATGCATTTTGGTGAATTTTGTTTAGGCATTTAAATCCATATTTTGATTCCATTCTTTTTGTGGTAGTTAGATTAGAACATTAAGTTCCCCTGGATTTATTCCACATTTTTGTGGATTAATTTTGATTAGTTTTGATTAGAAAACATTAGGGTGATAGTTTTAGGGTTCAAACTCGACATAGGTGCATTCTAACATTTTATTTTGGGGTTTTTAGCATGAATTAGGTTATGGGACATATAGGGTATGTAGGGTAGATGTAGGAATCCCCTTAGAATAAGTCTTAGAATTTTAAATACTATTTTACTATTTTTAGTATATTTTGCAAATTGTGTGATTGTTTGGTGTTCCCACTTGGGGTTTATATTGCTTGCTTGGGCTTTTGGGTTTTATATTTGGGGTATGGGGCTTGGTTTGGGCTTGTGGTAGCATGAAGAATCAAGGGAGAAGATTGAATACAAAGATCAAGGTTGATGCATGAAGATTGCTTGGATTGAAGATGCTGATTGAAGACTTAGGAAATAATAGGAGATAGGTAAAGCCTTAGAATAGAACAAATTCTTTCATAAACATGGATAGCTTCCTTTGCTTCCATTCGTCTCAATGATTAAAAGTTCCTCCCTGATATTCACCTCCCTCCTTTGGAGGGATAAGTGGTTTTATCTAAGAGGTAGAACTTTGAGGGAAACAGTCTGTTACAATGTCAACTGTTTATAGACTTCCTTTGGTCGTCAATGAACTGTTTGATATTCAATTTCTTCTGATAAAATCAATTCTTTGCTGGAGTGCTTTCCTGGAAGAAAGGAGCCATTGAAGATAGAGAAGAAGATCAAAGATTGACAAAGATGAAGTTTGTTCATGTCAAAGTTGTGCAACTGTTAAAGCTAGGGTTTACTGCTGTCTGGAGCTATCTGTTGTCTGATGCTGTCAACTGGGTAAGATTCTGTGCTTGCTTAAGCGTGGTAATTTCTTGAAAATGGAAGCTTGTTGTAGCTTGGATATCATTGGAGCTGGACTTTGGGGTTCATTGGGAGATTGCTGTCTATCAACCGTCAGAGATGGACGTTTTTCATAGTTGCTGCTGTAGGAGCTGGGGTGCTGTCAGGGCTAGTGTTGGAGTTTATTTTCTTTGCTGTATTGTGTGTTAATTTTCCCCTTGAGGTTGAAGTGAAGCCATTTCACTTTTCCTATTGTTTTCTAGGTTCGAGGTTGAGTGGGACTCCCTTGCCTCGCTTGTACTGCT
Organism: Lathyrus sativus; assembly: GCA_963859935.3. Lineage (NCBI taxonomy): Eukaryota > Viridiplantae > Streptophyta > Magnoliopsida > Fabales > Fabaceae > Lathyrus > Lathyrus sativus. Next base: position 260,968,076 of record OZ012738.1, read on the forward strand.
GCATTCATGCATTTTACTGCTTTACTGTATATATGCTGTTGTTTTTTCCGTTTATCCCCTTAAGATCTCTATTTCTCTCTGTGCAAGAGAGAAATATGACAGACATTAGGTTCTCATCCATGCATGATAACATTAGGGTAGATTATAGGTTTTAGAGTTATGTCTCTTCTTTCTCAAAACAATCAAAAAATACAATAAAAGGATAAACATCAATAAAAAAACAGTTCTTGCATAAAAGACTGTAAACCAATCAAAGAGCCATTTTGTCCGCTTGGACCCATAATCAGGAGAAAACCTTTTTCAGAAGGATAAAAAACAGTCAGAAAAATCTGTGTCTTCCGTAGCCTGAACTACGTTTGCTCTGATCTTTCATGCTGTATGAAAGTACGTAGGCATAGGATGCGATATCCTAGCGAGCAACCTTCCCCTCCTTTCCAGTAGGTAGGCGAACTACGTTGACTCTGATTTCTCGTTCCAGACGGGAATACGTAGGCATAAAGTGCGATACTTTGCCGAGTCATTTTCTTTTCTTTTAACCTCAGACCTGTAGAATAGATAGAATAACAATCTGTACTAGAAAACAAGCGTGGATCCCATCGAGTATGACGGACGTGAGGGGTGCTAATACCTTCCCCTTGCGTAACCGACTCCCGAATCCAGGATTTGGTTGCGATGACCATTCCTTTCCCGTCTTTGCGGTAGGTTTACTTCGAGCGTTTCCTTTCCCTCTGTTGGGATAAATAACGCATGGTGGCGACTCTTCTGTTCAGCCGGCGCCGATTTTTGCAGTAGCGACACTATGCACATCCTTTTAATCCCCTGTTCAATGCAACATGCTATGCAATGAAAATGCTAGAAAGAAAATGAAATGAAACATAAACCAAGTTAAGAAAAGGTTGAGCAAATTTTGGGGTGCAACAGACAGTAGGAAAGTTTCCACAATGGAAAGTTTGATCAGGATATAATACAGAATGCCTGAATACTCCGGTGAACTGGGGAAATCTATATCAGATGATCATAACATGGGAGTCAGCCACCCAAAAGTCAGTAATCTGGGGCAATCAAGTCGAGATTCGGTGAATCTCTCACAGCCAAGGGTGCTGCTCCACAAATATGCCAATGAGGGGCAAAGTCATGACAAGGCTGGGGCAGACCACCCCGGGAGCATCGAAGTTATCCTTATCCTGAAGACGATTAACTTGAAGCACCTCTGTGAGGTTCAAAATGCTGAGGCCATTCATATCAAACTGCCAGAATACAGAGATTTCAGGTTTCCTTTTGAGAGGATGTTACGAAAATCCCACAGGCTGGGGCAAAAGTTGAAAGCGAAGGAACCGTTCCTCTCCGTATCTGCAGAGTTTATCAAAAGTTGTTACAAATTCTGGGGCAAGCCATCTCGAGTTCGTTTCACGGCAAGCTTTTCTATTCAAGAGATCATTTTGCAAGGTTATAACCCTTGAGGCATCTGACAGAATTGTGTCCTCATCAAATCCTCAGTAGAGGCATATGCGGAGTATTGAGTCTACTCATCAGCAGATTCAGTTGTGTTTCCCCATAGAGTCTGAACATTATACTGTGAGCATTGATTTGTCTCCCCAAGCAAAGATAGACTCCTTGACCAGAGTCCAGCAGTGGGAGTTTGCATATCTATCCCCAGTAGAGTTGTGTGTGGGTTAAAGGAGCAGTTAAATATGTATCCTTTGTCCCCGACAGTTGGTCGGTACACCGTTAATCCCCACAGATTGCAGGTATATATGCTTACTCCTCAGCGAGTCGAGATCAGATTTCTTTCCACCTGGTAGGTATGGGATCTTCCCCCAGCAGTGGGTCAACACATAGTTTTCTCTAGCAGATTATCTGTAAGTGTTTAGCTCTCAGTAGTTCAGACCAAGGTCTCCGGCAGAGTTGATTTCCCCGTAGAGTTGTATTCTCTCCGGCACGTAAGATTTATTCCAGTGCCTGGTTGTCTATCATCGGCCAAGTTTGTAGTTCCCTAAGAGAGTCGAATCCTGGAAGGTCATTGTTTGTCTTCTCCAGCAGGTGAGAATAGTTGAATAGCTGTTGCTATATTTCCCCATCGAAGTCCGTATCTTCAAGAAAGTTCTATTTGCAAAAGCCGTGCATGGCATCTTTTCCTCAACAGTTTGTGGTTCGTATACCTAGTTGAGCAGGTGCAGGTTCTCGTAGAACTTTGTTTCCCAGCGGAAAAGTCGTCTGAGGCTCGTCTCCCCAGGTTAAGTCCAATTGGAAGTGGCGTGTTTCACCTCCCCAGCAGGATGATTCCTTCTCCTTGACAGGAGGGTTCTCCCTTCAACATTTATTTTGCTGATTTGGTTCCGTAGCATTTTGCATGCATGCATAGAATCTACCCTAAACGCGTAGCATTTCCATTTTGTGTGAAGCATTACGCCATTGTCGAACATATGCATGTGAAACATGAGCTAGGTGGGTACCGTTCTTGTGTGCAGATGTTTTTCCAACGGAGTTACTCGGTTAAGTTTTCCAGAACTCCCGAAACAGAGTTGTTTGGCTAAATTTCTCCTCATCTCTCCTCAGAGTAGTATGGTTGAAGCTTCTCTTTGCAAGGGTCTGACGACGATGTTAGGGGCTATCCAATTCAGATGATGTGTTTATGGATATCTGACGGAGATGTCAAAAGTTTATCAAGATTGTGATTCTCCACTTATATGGCGGTAATGTCAGGAGGTTATAAGAGAAAATTTCTTGACGGCAATGTCGAAGGTTTATCAGCTTCCCGCTTTATTTGACGGTGATGTCAGTAGTTGATTACCAACTTCAGGGATGACTAATGGCGAGATCAGGAATGTTATCCCCAACAGGGGGTTGATGGTGATGTCAGATGATTTCCTCCGATTGATTAGTGAATCTTGGCGGTGGGGTCAGGTGTTTATCAGATATTTGATTGTCTGACGATGAAGTTAGGTGCTCTATCTTGACGGTGAGGTCAGATGTGTTCTCGGTAGTGTGTTTATCCAGCAGTGAGGTTGGAATGTTAACGATGGGGTTTTGACGATGATGTCAAACATTTACCAAGATTGGGGTTATCCATTTACTTGGCGGTGATGTCAGGATGTTATTGGATGATGGTTTGCTCGACAGCAAGGCCAGTGGTTCATCAGCTTCGTGTTTTATTTGGCGGTGATGTCAGTAGTTGTTATCAACTTAGTGGAAACCTGGTAACGAGGTCAGGAACATTGTCCCCAGCAAAGGATTGACGGTGATGTCAGATGTTTCCCGTCGACGTGAGGTCGATACTTGACGGTAATGTCAGATGGGTCCCTTCGACTTGAGGTCGATACTTGACAGAGTTACTTACGGAAGTTCTCCAGAATCCCCAACGGAGTCCAAAATTTCCTTTAGACTTGATGAGGAAGTCAGACAAAGATGTCAGGAAATTTCATCCCTAACAGGTTTCAGACAGCGGAGTCCGAAATTTCCTTTAGACTTGATGAGGAAGTCAGACAAAGATGTCAGGAAATTTCATCCCTAACAGGTTTCAGACGGAGAAGTCAGAAATTTCACTTAGACTTGATGAGGAAGTCAGACAGAGATGTCAAGAAATTTCATCCCTAACAGGTTTCAGACGAAGAAGTCAGAAATTTCCCTTAGACTTGATGAGGAAGTCATATAGAGATGTCAGGAAATCTCATCCCTAGCAGGTTTCAGACGGAGAAGTCAGAAATTTCCCTTAGACTTGATGAAGAAGTCAGACAGAGCTATCAGGAAGTTCTATCCCTAGTAGGTTTCAGGAAGCAATGCCAAATGTATTTCTTACGGACTTGATGATGAAGTCCGACAACAACGACGATTTTCTTACTGACTTGATGACGAAGTCCGGCAGTGATGCCAAACGTATTTCTTCCAGGCTTGATGATGAAGTCTGACAACTATAAATGTTTCTCAGACTTGATGATGAAGTCTGACAATGACCAATGTTTCTCTGACTTGATGACGAAGTCCAGCAGCAATGCCACAAATGTTTCTCAGACTTGATGACGAAGTCTGACAACGACAAATGTTTCCTACCGACTTGATGATGAAGTCCTACAGACTTGATGATGAAGTCCAACAATGACTTGATGACGAAGTCCGACAGTGGTGCCAAACATTCTTCCCGACTTGATGATGAAGTCTAATAAATATGTTGGAAGTATACCTACCGACTTTATGACGAAGTTCGACAAAGGTTTCTTCCATACTTGATAATGAAGTCCAACAACGATGTTAGAAGTATACCTACCGACTTGATGACGAAGTTCGAAAAAAGGTTTCTTCTCGACTTGATGACGAAGTTCAAAAAAAGGTTTCTTCTCGACTTGATGACGAAGTCTAACAGCGATGTGTCGCTACTGCGAAAATCGGCGCCGGCTATGACAGAAGAGTCGCCACCGTGCGTTATTTATCCCAAAGGAGGGAAAGGAAACGCTCAGAGTAAACCTAACGCAAAACGGGAAAGGAATGGTCATTGCAACTAAATCCTGGATTCGGGAGTCGGTTACGCAAGGGGAAGGTATTAGCATCCCTCACGTCCGTCGTACTCGACGGGATCCACGCTTGTTTTCTAGTACGGATTGTTATTCTATCTACTCTAAAGGGTCAAGGGTTAAAAAAAAATAAAATGACTCGGCAAAGTATCGCACTTTATGCCTACGTATTCCCGTCTGGAATGAGAAATCAGAGTCAACGTAGTTCACCTACCTACAGAAAGGAGGGGAAGGTTTCTCGCTAGGATACGACATCCTATGCCTACGTACTTTCATACAGCATGAAAGATCAGAGCAAGCGTAGTTCGGGCCACGGAAGACACAGGTTTGTCTGACTGTTTTTTAGATCCTTCTGAAAAGGTTTTCTTCTTATTAGGAGTCCAAGCAGACAAAAATGACACTTTGATGTTTGTTTTGAATCTTTTACGAAAGAAGTGTTTTTTAGTGTGTTCACAATCTCTGACGCACTAGAGACTATGATTTGAGAGTGACTACGTCGTATGTCACCCTAAGGGTAACACACTAAGCAATCAGATTACTGAAGAGTCACCCTCCAGTAACCTTCTCTCAAATAGCTTAAGGCTCGTAATGTGCGACATCGATTATTCTTATTACTGTGTTTTGAATTGTTTTGAGATAGAAGAGAAAGAAGCTCTAAAAAAACCTAGCGTAAAAAGGGGGATCAAAACTACCCTAAAGTTATCATGCATGGATAAAAACCTATTGTCTGTCATATTTCTCTCTTGCACAGAGGGAAACAGAGATCCTAGGGGATAAACAGCAAAAGAAATAGATATATACAGTAAGCAGTAAACATGTATGCAATGCAGCAGTACAAGCGAGGCAAGGGAGTCCCGCTCAACCTCGAACCTGGGAAAACAATAGGCAAAGTGAAACAGCTTCACTTCAAACCTTTGGGGGCAAGCTGAACAAGCCAACAAACCATACAAAAAAGCAAAAAGCACCAACACCAGATCTGACAGCATCAAACCCACTTATGCAGTAAACAGCACAAGCAGCAGCAGCTCTGACAGTTACAGTTGATCCAACAACAAAGGGTTGACAGTAACAACTTCTCCAAGTAAGACCTCATCATCAATATTCAACACTCTTCAAGCTTTAGATAAGCTCCTATCTTCAGAAAAATATCCCCAGCTTTAGCAAGCATGAACCTCAAACAGTAAACAGCTTCAACAAAAAGCAGCAAAACCCTAGCTTCAACAGTCAACCAGCTTTGACAGGCACAAGCTTCATCTTCAATGAACTTCATCTTCAATAGGTTTCCATCTTCAATACAATCACTCCAGAAGAGAATCAATTAATAGATGAAGTTGAAATGTTAAGAGGCTTAGTGACAACCCAAGGAAATCCCTAAGATCTTAACATGGCAAATGAAAGGTATCCTCAAGGTTCTACCCAACCAAAGCATGCTCTACATCCCTCCTAAGGAGAGATGGAACTTCTTAGGGGGACCTTGTGTCATGGTATTGAATAGAGGCACAAGAAGCTCTCTATGTTTGAAAGAAGAAATAAGACTACTCTAATGCTCTTCCTATATATCCTAACTCCTAAGCCTCTGACAAGCACTCCAACAAATGAGAAATCTTCAACTCCAAGCTTCTTCAAACCATCCAAGGCAACTTCATTTGATCTTCAAATCCTCCAAGCAAAGTCCAAGCCAAAATCATCCCCAAAATGGCCCCACACAAACATAACCAAACCCAATATCCAATGGAGAACCCACAATCACCACACAAGTTGCAAAAATCAAATAAAATGCTAAAGCTTATCAGAAAATCATAGGTAAATTTCTAAGGGAACCTAACCCTATACCCAATACCCCATAGGAATACCAAACCCTAGATCAATCATTAAGTCCCCAAACTATGCTCTAAACTACAACTAGTTGTCTTGAAACCCTAATTCTAACACCTCTCCTACTCACCTCTCAAACTAACCTAAATTTTATTCACAAAATTGTGATAAAATTTATAAGGGTACATGCTTCCCTAATATAATCATTACAACAAGAATCAACTTAAAATCATTCACCAATTGGTCACAAGAAAATCAGCAAGAACATGTAGCAAATATACAAAATTAAAGAAAAGAATAAAATGGGAAAATTCAAATTAAATTGAAAAATGGATGAAAATGGGATTTCTTGATTTCATAAAATCACAAATAAATCCAAGATCATGGAGGTATTTTTTGGATCAATATTGGATTTATTATGAATTTTTGAAATCAAATGGATTAAAAATAAAAGAAAATCAAATAAAAGAAATTAAAATGCTGAATTAAATGGGAGTCATTGGATGAATTGACTGGTAAGCGCAGTTGAGGCTTCAGAACGTGTCCACGTGTGGTGTCCAGTCACCAGCTGACTGGATAAATGAAACGCAGCGTATTGATTAAAGAGGGAAATCTGAAATTGAATCATGTCCACACGATCAGCATAACAAGTCTCTTCTTCCAGATGATCCAACGGTGAAGTCTTCATCTTCTCCAAACGAGCTCAGGTGAAGGTCAAGTCTCAGACGGTGGTCCGGTGGTCCAACCACCGTCTTCTCCGGCGAAGCCAACCCTAAACCTCACCAATCAAGTCAAATAAAAAACCTAATCCACTCCAAATTTCACCCTGAACTCAAATCCACCATCCAAAATCATTGACTCACCCTCAAAAGCCAAACCCGATCAAAGTTGCAGAGAAATCACCAAGTCTCGACGGTCACCATTCTTAAAATTGAAGCCATATAAATGATCCTCAAGTTACACTGGTCATTCTAAGCTATCACACTCGTGCTAATTCCTCAAGATTTCATGTAACTGAATCCAAACAGAAATTGGTACACCCCCTCGATCATCACCAAACAATGCCAAACCAATCCTAAATCGTTCTAACAATCATAGGGAACCTAAACACATGCACATTGCTACCTAATTAAGCCTAAATCAATGGGAAATCCAAGAGTTACATACCTGAAGAAATTGGATGAATAGAGGGATCAAATGCTCAATTCAGGCTCCAAGATTCTTCAAACACTATCAAGGATGCAAGATAAAGCTTCTTCAACCCTTAATTTGACTTGAATAGGCTTGCAACTCCAAAACCGATTCTGAGTTGAAGCTCTTGAAACTCAACTTCAATCTTCCTCTCCTCCACGAATTCTGCACCAAAATGAGTCTGAACTCACTCCTCTCAATATATAGAAACTCTCCATGGGCTTTTGAGTCCAGTTTGAAGCCCAAATCCTTGATCCATCATTTCTGATTTTCCTTCTGAAAATGCAATGCACCAGTCATGATTCTGAGCTTCCAGCTTGTTCTAGAATGTTCTATCCAACTGCAAATTGGTTTGTGAGTGTGAATGGATAGTTGGCTTGGCCTGAAATGCTTTGATTCTTGTTTTGGCATTGTAACTTGTAATGTCAGTAAGCATTTTACAAAACAAGTCATGAAACTAAGCCTCAATTCAAAAATGTGGAAATGTCATTGTGTTTAGAATCCAACTTCCAATCAAAATGACTACCCATATGCCATGTGTATGTCTCATAATCCAAAAATCCCAATTTCCTTCCTTTGAATCATTTGAAAAATCATTCTTTTTAGGCCATTTTGGATCATTTTGTGAATAAAGCCATTTAAATCACCCATGACTTCTTATCTGACATAAAAACAACATTTTAAGCACATCTCATGTTGGACATTTCTTCATTTGAGGAGTGGAAGATAGAGATTTTGACCTATGTTGAAAAATGACCTATAATTCAACTTTCCCAAAATACCCCTGGATTGCCAAGATCATAACTTGAGTTCTACAAATCCTCTTGAGGACTTCTAGTACTCTATGGAAAGCTAAGATCAAGCCCTACAACTCTTATGTTGGCCAGAAACCCATTTGAAAACTCCTTGATGGGCAAAGGTTGCTTGGAAGTCAAGTGACTTTCATAGATAAATTTCAATGTCCTCTGGTGACCCATAACTTGCAAGAACCATAACTTGAGTTCTACAAATATTCTTGAAGACTTCTAGTACTCAAATTAAATCTATTGAGAAGCCCTACAAGTTTCATGTTGGCCAGGAATCCATTTGAGACTTGTATTTGGACTTGTGTGGCTTGGAAGTCCAGTGCTATACAGGGGATTTTACCCTAGGAACCCTGTCTCAAACATTTCCAACCACTCTTGATTCTCTTGAACTTGATCTTGACTCATCCATACACATGCTTCAACATATCAATCCATGATTTCCATGACCTAGAGCTAGGTCTTGATGTCCTTTCTTTGCTTTCCTTGACCTAGGGTTATCCAGATGAAACCCTACATGTACACACCTCAACTGTGATTCTTGAACTTGATACCATGACTTGTCTAAGCATCAATAGGGCTCTCTAGGCCTCCCATGGGACCCATACACACCTCAAATTCATAATTCCCTGCTTCATACCCCATTGATGACCCTCAATACACCTCAAGTTAGGAGAGAAATCCACTTGTTGACACTCAAATCTCCTTAAAGCTTCAACCCATTCCTTGATGACTTGGATGTTCTTCAGCTTGAATAAGGCCCCTTGATATGCTTTTTCAGATAAGGATGGCACTTGATCCCCTGTTAGATGACTTGCTATGTTATGATATGCAAATGATTGGACCATGTACATGATGTGACTATGCAAATGATAATGCAATTAAAACATAAACCAGGTGAAATAGGTTGAGCAAATTTTAGAGTGCAACAGCTGCCCCTATTCAAACGGCTTGGACCCGACTGGGTGAAGAGCAAACGACCTTCAAACAATTGAGGTACGAGACGGTTGAATACCAAGAACCCGGAAATTTGCCAACCGCAGAAATAAACTGCACAAACTGCTTGGAGAAAAACCTCCACCAACTGAATCCGGTCGTTACGGCAACCCACTGATCAATCATCTGGTATCAAAATCTGATTTCAATTTCAACCGCCTGTGTACCGCCCCAAGCTTTGAACTCCCTCTTGTCGAAACACCCTGCCTTTTGTCCACGTTAAAACGCCGTCGTCTGTTAATATGGAGAAAACAAATTAGCGACCATGCTGGGGATCATTTTCATCAACCCGAAACAAGATTCTATCATCACGGGGATAGAACTTTGTCCATGTTAGGACTCTACATTTCGTCAACACAGAAAAATCCCGACGACTTCGCTGGGGGAACATTTTTGCCTAGTCACAGGAGACCCTGCTTATCTCTGCATTAGCTAACTCCGTTGGGGCCCAACCCACAAACGACTTCGAGGAGGACTCCACTAGGGACAGGAATAGTTCGTCAACACGAGGAAATCACGGTGACTTCCTTGGGGAAAATACTTTTGTCAAATATCGGAACGCAACTCACATACTCTGTCGATCACGAGAGAATCATCTATCTGGATACCGGAAAGTTCATCTGTCTGCTTGATACAGGAACATCCCTCTGCCTGATTACAGGAAAATCCATCTGCCTGATTCATACAGGAAAGGTCCATCTGCCTGAACACAGGAAAGTTCATCTGCTTGCTTCATACGGGAAAACTAACTTGGATATAGCTTTTTTGCCTATCCTTTGCAGTAGCTAACTCTACTGGGGGATATTCTGAAAATAACTGCCCGACACCTGTTTCGACAACAAGTGACCACTTCTGAAATCTTGATTCATGAAACCCTGCAATGCCGCCGCGACAACAAACCTGAAGAAAAACACTCCGCTGGTCAGATAAGAGAAACTTCAGCCAGTAACTCTGTGGGGAATAATAACAAGGACTGCGTCATCACATATCTCACGGCGAGACCTCGATCGTCTGGTAATAGATTTGAGGTGTAACTTCATACTCCTGCTGAGAAACACACCTGAAAGCAAAAGGTTAACCAACCTGATTTATGTTTCAAAATGCGTATGTTTGGCAATGGCGCAATGCTCCATACGGCATGGAAATGCTACGCACTTTTTTGGGTAGATGCAAATATGATAATATGCAAATGCAAATGCAGGTTTCGGCTGCTGGGGAAGCTCTGATAAGCTTGCTTCATCCACACGACTGCTGAGGACAAGTACAACTCTGTTGGGGATGAACGGGTATCACCAAGTATTCCGGCAAAGTAAATGCCGGAAATACAACCAACTCTGTCGGGGAGAGATTACACATCGATTTCCACTGGGAGGAAAGAACAACATCTCTGCTGGGGAGAGAAATTCAGCTGGGGAAAATGTGACCCTTATGGTAGACAACTGTCTAGGTACAGTTTACAGACTCGGAGCTACCACTCCACTAGGGATAATCATCCTGACAAAGGCATGACGACCTGTGGGGAGAAAGAAAACCATCCTCGGTGGGGATAATCCTTCTGAACTTACTATCTTGGTTATGCGCCGTGGAAATCCTCCTAGCTGGGGATTGAACGCGCACCTACTCGATTCTCTGGGGAGCATAACCTCTGCATGGGACACTGATCTTGTCTTGCTGGGGATATCCTGCGGACAACTTCCATGAGGATACTCTTCTGGGGAAAATAATCCCTCCTTCGGTAAGGGATAACATCATCTCAACCTCTGGGGATGAGGTGCGACCTGCTGGGAAATAACGTCAAGTAGGGTCAAGTCTTCATCCAGAGCCTCTGGCTGGGGGATACAATTTTCTGACTGTCTGCTCCAAGGGTGGGAACCCTGCAAAACACAAATGAGACAAAACCAATCTATACAACCAAATCTATTCGGGTTAATGTCCACGACATCTCCTCAGTCAATTCGGAGTTTTATCAATCATTGGCAAGGGCCAGCAAAGTTATGCAGATGCGAGTTTATCAAAACATCGGCGTTTTTCACATACAAAACAGTAAAGCCCAAACACCAAATACGGAATAACATGTTTTATTGATTAAGCCTATAAATAGGCGAAGCTTTGTACATCGGATGCAACTCCTGAAAAGAGGAAGTTACGCACAAACAATATACAAACATTCATAATAATCATTAATACAAATCACATTTGTACACATGTCAGCAACATGGTGCAGACAAACATCATGAGCTGATCCTCCTACGACTCACCTGACTCTGGCGCTTTCCCGGTATTCAGTTTTTCGGAAGAGATTGTTTTTAGGATAGACGGCCTCCAGGTACTCCCAAACCACTAAGCAATGCTGTATCAGATCCGGACCGCAGTCGTTTGCTTTTTCAATCCCTAACTTTTGCGTGAATCGCCCTTTGCGGGTTTTCAATTCACCGGGATACCCTTTTTTGCTGAAGTGGCCCTTTTCAGGTTTTCGACTTCGCGGGTGTACATCTTTTCAATTTTATCCCTAACTTTTTCCCGAACCTTTTATTCATTTTTTACGGTCCGCCAGGATGCCCCATTTTTGCCTGGACTCTCTTTTTACTGTCCAGCGGGTCACTTTCAAGCAAAGTACTTTTTAACTGTGTCCGAATTCACAGGCGACGTAGAGTCTTCACCGTCCATGGTGGACAACAACAAAGCTCCTCCAGAGAAGACTTTTCTAACAACGTATGAACCTTCGTAGTTAGGCGTCCATTTGCCCCTGTGATCCATTTGTGGCGGGAGAATCCTCTTCAGAACAAGGTCGCCCGTCTGAAAGCTTCGCGGACATATCTTCTTGTCGTAAGCTTTCTTCATCCGGCTCTGATATAACCAACCGTATGCTAAAGAAGCTAGCCTCTTCTCATCCATTAAACTGAGCTGATTCAGTCTATCTTTAACCCATTCTGCCTCGTCGAGTTGGACATCACGTAAAACCCTCAGGGAAGGAATCTCGACCTCTAACGGTAACACTGCCTCATCCCGTATACCAATGAGAAAGGGGTTGCCCCGGTTGATGTGCGTACCGTCGTACGATAACCGTGCAAAGCGAAAGGTAGCATCTCGTGCCAGTCCTTGTAGGTCACAACCATCTTCTGAATAATCTTCTTTATGTTCTTATTGGCCACTTCAACAGCGCCATTCATCTTGGGCCGATAAGGAGAAGAGTTGTGATGCTCAATCTTGAAATTCTGACACAACTCTTTCATCATCTTGTTATTCAAATTCGAACCGTTGTCGGTGATAATCCGCTCAGGGATTCCATATCTGCAGATAATATCTCGTTTGATGAATCTGGCGACCACTTGTTTGGTGACATTGGCATATGATGCTGCCTCCACCCATTTGGTGAAGTAATCAATTGCCACCAAGATGAACCGGTGTCCATTGGATGTCGTAGGCTCGATCTTACCAATCATATCAATTCCCCACATCGAGAATGGCCATGGTGATGACATCACGTTCAGAGGACTTGGAGGTACATGGACTTTGTCCGCATAAATTTGGCATTTATGACACCTCTTTGCAAACTTGAAACAATCTGTTTCCATAGTTAGCCAATAGTAACCTGCCCGCAGCAGTTTTCTCGTCATAGCGTGCCCACCAGCACGTGTACCAAATGTACCCTCATGTATCTCTTCCATGAGCAACTTCGCCTCTTTCTCGTCTACACAACATAGAAACACCAAGTCGTGGTTTCTTTTGTATAGGACACCGTCAGGATTCAGATAGAAATTGCCAGCCAATCTCCTGAGAGTCTTCTGATCTCGACTGGATGCCCCAGCCGGATACTCCTTATTCTTCAGGAAATTCTGGATGTCAAAGTACCAGGGTTGACCATCGGGAGCCTCGTCGATGGCAAATATGAATGCAGGCCTATCGAGCCGAGAGATAACAATCTGGGGGGCCTCGTTCCAGAAGTTAACTTTATACATTGAAGACAATGTCGCCAGGGCGTCAACCATTTGATTTTCTGCTCGCGGCACATGATGCAATTCCACCTTGTCAAAGAAAGGCAACAATCTCCTTGCATAATTCATATATGGTATCAAATTGGGCTGACGTGTCTCCCACTCTCCTTTAATCTGATTCACCACGAGAGTTGAGTCTCCGTACACATCCAGATGTTTAATTCGCAAATCAATAGCTTCTTCCAGACCCATGATGCAAGCCTCATATTCAGCCTCATTATTGGTAACCGGAAAGGTCAATCGAGCAGTAAATGGGATGTACGACCCATGAGGAGTAGTGATAATTGCCCCTATTCCACTACCATAGGAATTTACAGCTCCGTCAAATATTAACTGCCACTTGGAACCCAACTCTGGTCCTTCATCCGGCAACGGTTCTTCACAATCTTTCATTTTCAGGTACATGATATCCTTGTCAGGGAAATCAAACCTCATCGATTGGTAGTCCTCAACAGGCTGCTCCGCAAGGTACTCCGACAGAACGCTACCTTTAATAGCCTTTTGCGAGACATATTGGATATCGTATTCGGTTAACACCATCTGCCATCGGGAAATTCTCCCGGAGAGTGCTTGCTTCTCAAACACGTATTTGATTGGATCCATCTTTGAAATTAGCATGGTTGTATGATTCAGCATGTATTGCCTCAAACGTTTGGCGGCCCAGGCTAGCGCGTAACACGTCTTCTCGAGCATTGAGTATCTGGACTCACAGTCGGTAAACTTCTTACTCAAATAATAGATCTCATGCTCTTTACGTCCAGTCTCGTCATGTTGACCGAGAACACAACCCATACTTTCCTCAAGAACCATCAAATACATAATCAAAGGTCTCCCAGCCACTGGGGGTATCAAAACAGGAGGTTCCTGCAAGTATTCTTTTATCTTGTCGAACGCCTTTTGACAATTTTCATTCCAGGTCACCACCTGATCCTTTTTCAACAACTTGAATAATGGCTCACATGTCGTAGTTAGGTGAGATATGAACCGGGCGATATAGTTCAATCTCCCTAAAAATCCACGCACTTCTTTTTCTGTTTTAGGCGTCGACATTTCTTGTATCGCTTTTATCTTCACAGGATCAACCTCTATTCCTTTTTCGCTCACGATAAACCCTAGTAGTTTACCCGATCTTACCCCGAAGGTGCACTTATTAGGGTTCAATCTCAACCTGAACTTCCTAAGTCTTTTGAACAGTTTCAGCAGATTAACCAAATGCTCCTCCTCCGACTGGGATTTGGCGATCATATCATCAACATAAACCTCGATCTCTTTATGCATCATGTCATGAAAGAGAGTCGTCATAACACGTTGATATGTTGCCCCAGCATTCTTCAATCCGAAGGGCATCACTTTGTAACAAAATGTTCCCCAGGGAGTAATGAAAGTAGTCTTCTCCATATCTTCTGGCACCATTTTGATCTGATTATAACCCGAGAAGCCGTCCATGAAGGAGAATACGGAGAATTGAGCAGTGTTATCAACCAGCACATCAATGTGAGGAAGTGGAAAGTCATCTTTCGGGCTCGCTTTGTTCAAATCACGGTAGTCTACACACATTCGCACTTTACCATCTTTCTTCGGCACTGGCACAATATTAGCGACCCATGAAGGATATTTTGTAACAGCTAGGAAACCGACATCCCACTGTTTCTGCACTTCCTCCTTGATTTTCACGGCCATGTCCGGTCTGGTTCTTCTGAGCTTTTGTTTAATAGGTGGACATTCCTCTTTTAAAGGCAGACGATGCACAACCATATCTGTATCCAACCCAGGCATATCCTCGTACGACCAAGCAAATATATCACTGTACTCTTTGAGCATCTCAACCAACCTTTGCTTGATGTCGCTCTGCAGCGCAGCCCCTATACGGATGTTTCTCACAACCTCTTCCGACCCCAAATTGATAATCTCAATGACTTCCTCGTGAGGCAGAATGATTCTTTCTTCTTGTTTCAATAACCAGGTCAACTCTTCTGGCACGTCGCCATCTTCGACAACCTCTTCCTCATCCTGAAATACCGGGTGCTCAAAGTCGAAATGAGTCATGGGCGGTTCATAGATGTCATCTGAAATAGTAATCCTGCAAAGGAAATGGTTAAATGCTTCAAAACACAGACAAAGCGAATAACCTCGTTGCCATTTTATTGTTTAAAAACAAAAACAGGAAAAACAGGGATCACAATGTTTGTATATGAAAAAAACGCCTTTTTTTCATGATTAAACAATGTAATGTACATAACCAAATGGCCCTAAGCAAAATCATTATGCCCCAGGTAGGACACAGGATTATTCAACAATTGAGAAAACAAATCATTACTGTTTAGTTGTCACAGGAACAGTTTCCCGGATAGACCAATTGCAGAGACTTTGTCCTGGCACGCTTGGCTTGATCCATGCGTCCATATCACAGTCGCTATCTCCGTCTTCAGCATCGGAAACAGCATTGATAGTCTCATGGCATACTCCATTTGGCGTAATGGTTATCGGCCCTCTGAACTTGGGCGTTCCTGAAGAGGATGCTGATGACGAAGGATGATATCCAAGCCCGAATCTATCCACTTTTACCGGAATCTCCAACACTTGACCCCAGCCCTTGCTTTTACCTACCTGCACTAGAGCTTGAGCCTCTTTGTAGGATGACACTGCCACATCTGATATTTTACTTGGCACTGGAACTTTGTCTTTAATTCACAACCCCTCGAAGGCTTGACAGGGTGTTTTGTGTATTTCGCCGTCGACCTCGACGTATTTGAACGAAGACAAATGGCTAACCAGAATATCTTCTTCTCCACAAACAGTGACGGCACTATCCCCAACCATATACTTCAGCTTTTGGTGCAACGTGGATGTGACTGCCCCGGCAGCATGGATCCATGGGCGCCCCAGAAGACAACTATACGCTGGCTGGATGTCCATTATATAGAATTCGGTTTCAAATATTTCAGGCCCCACCTGCAACGGTAATGTTATTGATCCGAAAACCGACCTCCTCGTTCCATCGAACGCCCTCACCACTAAATCACTGGGCGTGCAGATAATCCCCCTGATATCCAACTTCATCATGGCCTTCTTCGGTAGCACATTCAGGGAAGATCCAGTGTCTACTAAAACATGGGACATGACCGTGCCCCGACATTCTACTGACACATGCAATGCCATATTGTGCTCTCGCCCTCTCGGAGTCAAATCAAAGTCTGTGAAGCCCAAACTGTGCCCCGCATTGACATGCGCCATCACCCCTTCTAACTGATTAACAGAAACTTCTTGAGGAACGAACGACGTGTCTAGAATCTTTAGCAAAGCGTTCCGATGGGCCTAGGAACATAACAACAATGATAGGATGGAAATTTTCGACGGCGTCTGTTGTAGGTGTTCAACAATTTTGTAGTCACTTTTACGAATGAGCCTCATAAACTCCTCCACATCCTTAAGTGACATTTCCTTTTCATTCGACTGAGAAGGACCACCTTCATTTACCTTGGCTTTACCCTTGGCTAATCTTTCTGCCTCTACCTCGGGTGACGAGAAGATTCTTCCGCTTCTGGTCATACCCACTGTTCCGACAACATTATCTACAACCCCGACTGGTTGTCTATTGACTTCAATTTTCTCACCATCGCAATATACCTCCAACCCGTAAGTCCACGACACTGCTTTAGTACTCTCGAAAGGGACTGGTCCTGCTTTGGTAATTGTGATCGTCGGCCGCCTGGCGGGCGTCGTTATTGTTATTGTTTTCCTCGGAATTGTTACCATCGCAACATCGTTCTGCTCATCACATAACGCCTCCACAGGCTCTTCAACCGCGGTTCGATCAAATTGCAAGGTACCTTCATCCATCATAGTCTGGATGCCCTGCTTCAAATCACTACAACCCTCTGGCTGGGTCTAACAATCCAAGCAGAATTCGTCACACCCCGGGAATACACCCCCTTTTAACAACCTGCTTTTAATCTCACCCAACGGTGTCTTCAGCTCATTGACATCCATCACTAGATTCAGATTTTCTTCCGTCAAGATGGCGTTTGCCCCGTGATTGGGCATAGGCTGTTGTACGATATTTGGACCCACCTGTCCAAAGTTGATAGCTTTGCTATCCAACAAATCCTGAACTTTGTGTTTAAATGCCTGACAAGCTTCTACATCATGCCCGGGTGCCCCGGAATGGAATTCGCAATGCTTGTTGGCGTCATACCCATAAGGAAGTACCGCCCCTGTAGGCGGTGCCAAATTCCTCTTTTCAACCAAGTTCAACCCTAGCAGGGTCTGAAGAAGTTCTGCATACGTGGAAGGAGGTGCGTCGAAAACTCTTTTTCGGTCTCGCATTTTGTACCCTTCTCTGACCAGGATTTTGTCCTTGCTGTTGCTGTGGTTGTTGTTGTTGTTGCTGAGGCTGCCCTTGTTGAGGAAAAGGGATAGTGACACTAGCTATCTGTTGCGGCTGAACATACTGATTTCTTCCTCTGCCCCTGCCCCTGCCACCAAACACGACACTAGTATCACCCTGTCGACTACCACCAAATGCTTTTCTGGCACCTCCTGTTGAAGTAGACTCACCTACTTGGAACCTTCCAACTTTAATCCCGTTCTCGATCATCTCCCCCATAAGAATCAAATCTGAGAAACTGCTCAATGACACACTAAACAATTTTTCGTAGAACACCCCCGTAAATGTCCCAATGAACATGTCATTCATCTCCCTTTCAATTAAAGGAGGATGCACCCTTGCTGCCATATCGCGCCACCTTTGTGCATACTCTTTAAAACTTTCACCGTTCTTCTGTGACAAACCCTGCAATTGGACCCAGTTTAGCGCCAGATCGCTGTTATATTTGTAATGTGTCACGAAAGCATCAGCCAACTGCTTCCAGGTTTTTATCTGCATGGGCTCCAGCCCCATATACCATTCAAGTGAAGGTCCTGACAAGCTATCCTGAAAGAAATGCATGAGCATCCTTTCATCATCTGAATACGCGGACATCTTCCGTAATAAGAGCGGACATGGACTTTAGGGCAGGTGTCCCCTTTGTACTTGTCAAAAGTGGGAGCCTTGAATTTCAACGGCACCCTCAACCCTGGTACCAAGCCCATCGTAGTCATATCCAAACCGGTGGAGTTCTGATTCACTACCCCCTTCATCTGTTCTTCAAGCATTCTGATCCTCTGCACAGGATCAATAGGTCCTTCAAATCCCACACCTCTTCCAGAAAAGGCGTCCTCCTGGCGGTCTTCGCCCTAATTCACATTTTTATTTCCATATCCGTCGTAACCAGTGTTGCGACCAAACCCTTGCTGATTGATCATGGGACCTCGTCCCCTGTTACCGAAACCTTGGTTGACCCTAACAGGTCCAAACCCAGTGTTGACAGGAATCACCCCAGCACCATTTATATTACCAAATCCACCATACCCCTGGTTAGCGTTACCAAAACCGTCGTAACCGAAACCCTGAGTGTTGAAGCCGAATTTCCCGTCCTGATTGCCGTAATCAAATCCCTGATCATTGTAGCCGAAACCATTATTGCCAAAACCATTACCGCCATTGTTGTTACCACCGCCTTGGTTGGCGTCCCCAAATCCAACATTGTTAACAACAGTCTCATTTCCATTCCCTGTGTTGCCATTGCCAACGCCAGTGCCATCGTTTACAACCACAACAGGTGGGGTCACTACAGGTGGAACCACAGGCGTAGGGGGCCCATCCTCCGGAATAGTCTCAACGTGCACCGAATTGTGGTCATTGTTGCCATTCCCATTAGTCCGCTTCAGCAGCGGCTGTACCAAAGTCTGGAGGCTCTCCTGGCCCTTAGCAATGTTCTCCATTGCTTGCATGAACAGACTCAGCTTCTCGCGGATTTCCTGCATCTCCACTTGGACTTGATCCATGATTCTCTTGCAGTTGTTTCGGGTTGAGTAGCGGTGGACTCTTTGTTCGTCAATCCTGAAAAACCTGAAGATGTAGGAAATAAGATACAGATTCAAGAATACCGGGCATGCAATATGAATGCAGATGCGATTGTGTAAATATGCTACAGGTTATATTTCCCCCCGATTCTAGTTTCGGAGAGAAGGCCATCACGACAATGAAGTCCCCATCAAGCAAGCAAGGAATCAGAAAACCCTCATATATAAACAAATGCCAAGAGGCTGAGTACAAGAGTACAACTGAATACAACTGAAGAGACCTCGGCCAACAAGCCTGGCAATGGTCAAAATACAAGCACAGACAACAAAAGTGAGGCAAAGATAACTCAGGCCAAGTGGCGCTCTCTGACGTCTTCCAATATCCCCAGCGTATCTAAACGGCCCAGTCTGGAGATTAGCTCTTGTATCAGCAAGGCATGCCGCTCGGCAGTGGATCTTAGCTTTTTGGCGTCGTCCTGGCAGGTTCCTTCGCCAGAACCCTCGTCAAGTCTGCATCTCTTGGAGCCGGCCTTCACTTCATAACCTCTCAGCTTCTCGTCAAGGTCACTGACTCTAAGCTCAACAGCGCTCCTAAGTGATGTCTCTTCAGCAATTTTTGCGTCTTGGGCTCTAATCTGCACCTCTAGCGTGGCAATCTGCAACTTCAGTTCATCTTCACGCTCCTTCCGCTTGGTAAGCGTGGCATTCCACAATGCTTCCCACTTGCTGAGGCGGGAATAAGCTTTGCTTAAAAGTTCCTTCTTGGAAGTAAGCACCTTGCTAACACCGTTTAAGGCTATTCCCACTTTTTCTTTCTTGTTGGTCTCTTCCGTCAACTCCGAACCCAACCTATTAATCAATTCAGTTTGTTCCCTCACAGTGAAGGTAGCTTCATTCTTCTCATGACGCAACTGGAAGATCTCTTTCTCTAACTCATCATTGGCTTTCTTCAATTCTTCGTTTTCAGCCAACAATTTGTTATACTTTTCAAGCTCTATCGAAGTAGGTGCCTCAATCACTGGAAGATACAGAGGTTCCACAACAGGATAAGGCATCAAGGAAATACTAGCTCTCTCGCGGATCCAAGCCAAATAAGGATCATAAGCTTTGCTGTTGCTCTTACCAAGCAAAGCTTTCCCTCTCCTATGGATGTTAGCCCATGCATGTCTCAATCTGATCAAAACAGCCGCGTCTAATAAGCCCGTGAGATACAGAGATTCCTGTATCTCCTTCTCAATAGGAGCGTCCCTCAAAGCATAACCAAACTGTCTTACCAGCAGTGAAGGGTTATAGTTAATACAACCTTTCCGTCCAATCAAAGGGACATTCGGAAAGCCACTGCAGCTATATATAATATCGGTGCCTGTTGCACCCCAAAATTTGCCCAACATTTCTTTACCTAGCTTATGTTTCATTTCATTCACATTAGCATTATCATTTGCATTTTATTGACATGTATGCAGGAGATTAAGAGGTATGATTACCAATAAAGAGCTATACAAGACTGTGAGGCTAGCTAAGAAGGTTATTCAAGTGCTCAAGGGTTGGTATCCTTGTCAGAGAAGTTAAAAGATCCTCAGAGAGAGTGAGTGAAACCAAGAGTGTGTGTCTCCTAACTTGAGAGTTGAGGGAGGTCATCAGATGATTCTGAGGCCATGAGGATGGACTTGAGGTCTTAAGAGAGCTCATGAGAATTTCTGAAGATCACTTTGAGGCCTAGACAGGTCATGGTGTGAGATTAAGAAGCCTCAGCTATGAGTGGTGCAATTAGGGTTTGACTGGGTCAACCCTAAGTCAACTAATGATTTGGAGAAGGTTGAGACCTAATTCAAGAGCCATGTGATCATGGATTGATACATTGAGCTGTGACGAGGATGATTCCAAGGTCAACTCATCATGATTGAAGATTTTGAGAAGTTTCAAACTAGGGTTTCTAAGGCTTGACAGTGTAAAATCCCATAGTTTGACCCCTATCTTCAAGGCAATTTAGCTCAAGATATGATTGCCATCTCATCTTTCCCCCAACATGATTGTTGTAGAGCATGGTCTTAGCTTTAATTTGAGTGCTAGAAGTCCTTGATAGGATTTGTAGAACTCAAGTTATGGCTTTGGCAAGTTACAAGTCATCTGAGGAATGTGAATTTGGGGCTTGAAAGTTGTCCAACTTGCATCAAACTTTTACCCTAGAAGGATGATTCCTATGAACTTTTGGTTAACATGAATGTTGTCCCTTATCCTCTTAGCTTTCTAGAGAGTACTAGAAGTCCTTGATAGGATTTGTAAAACTCAAGTTATGGCTTTGACAAGTCAAGGGTATTTTGGTCATTTGGAGATTATAGGTCATTTCAAGCATAAGGCCATAACTCCTATTTGCAACCTTCAAATGGGAAAATGTCCAACATCAAACTTGTTCAAAATGATGTTTTAAGGCTAGTCAAGAGGTCATGAGAGGTTGGAATTGCTTGTAACTCAAAATTGCAAAGTTGGCTTAAAAAGGAAGAATTAAAGTTCATTAAAAAGACCAAATTTGGGATTTTTCATTTGGTGACCAAATGAGACAAACCTATATGTCATTTTGATTGTAAAATGCATTTTAAAGACAATGGCAATGGCACTTTTCTCATTTGAGGTCAAGATCATGGAGTTGTATGTTGTTACTTAAAGCTTAAGTTACATAACCCAAACTATGCATAAGTGCAAGACCAATGCTCCAATCCATCAAAACACTTTCAAAATCTCATGTGGAGAGATTTTGGATGAGAATGAGGGCAAGTGCAATCTGCTAGAATAATTGGTATGAGAATGGCATGAGATTGAATTTTCCATGACATGAGATATTGAAATACTCATTGAATTGATCTAGAACTTTCTAGATCATTCATTCATGTCCTATATATGATTATGAGTTGGTTTAGAGTGAAGGTTGGTGAGAATTGAGAGAGGAGAGTGAGATTGCATTGTGAAAGTTCTTCTTGCAAATCAAAATTTGTTACAAGGTTAGAGGCCATTTCAGTCTAAGAAATTGATCTCAATAGCTTGCTCAGAGGTTGGTGATCAATTCCAGATCAAATTCATGGCAAGATCGTGGGAGAATTGGGAGTTGGCACTTGGATTTCTGCACCTGCAACTCATAGTCGGGTTCAAAGATTCAGAGCATTTCAATCCATTTGGTTGCATACAGAAGGTTGATTGGAGGTTAGTGAAGGAATCTACAAGTTATTGAGGGTTGATTTGAAGATTCAACCACTCTGTTTGCTCAATTTTACCAGGTATGCAGTTCTTATTCCATGGCTTGATTTAGGTAGAATCCAGAGGAATTATTGTATTAGATGCATTGTAGATTGATGTAGGAAGGTTTTGGAATCATCAATTGGAGGATTAGTGACCAATTAGGGTTTATCCAATTTTCGGTTGAGATTGTGTTCTTGCGAATCTTGAAATTTTAGGATGATTAAGTGGTATAGGAAGATTCCTTGTGAGATTTGGGACAAGTTTCGTGTAGAGACCATTTGGAATGGTGGATTCTGGAAAGAGATAGGGTTTGAGCTGATGACCGGAGAACCACCGGCGGTGGCCATGGCTGCGCGCGTGTTTCAGGAATTCAAATGGAGAAGATGACTTGATAGCCATTAGATCGTGGGTTGACTTTGACTGAAGGCATCATCCCACGGCCACGATCATTTCCAAGTTTGTGAAGGATTTCTGACTTAATATGAAACGCAGCGTTTCATTTATTTGCTGGTTTTGGGCTTAAGTCAATAGTTGATACCAACACCCCCCTCTGGGCCCAATCACTAAAATGAACTGGATTTTGTTGCTACCTGCACCACGCGCCTTTCATTTTCTTTTGATTTTTCATTTTATTTTTCATTTCATACATGGTTATTGAATAATCCATAAAAAATTGAAAAATAACTCAATTAATTCCATTCTTTTTGCCATTGATTCATGAGTGAATCTAGTTTTTTTAGATAAAAAATATTAATATTTCATGCATTTCTGATTTTATTAGCATTTTTTACATTTTAATTGATATTAAAATAATCATGGTTGATGCTTGATTTTGTTGAATTTGGTTTTATCATTTGATGATGGTTTTGGCCTTGATTTTTTGTGTGTAGCTAGCATAGATATGCATGTTCCCCCTAGACTTTTCTCACATTTTTGTGATGAATATAAGTGGTAGTTTTAGGTTGAAACTTCAAGGGCTCCATTTTTAGGGTTTATGGTTGATACCTTATGATTTAGGTTTTATTTCTAGAACTTGGTGGATGATTCAACCTCTGAATTTTGTATGGTAGATTCATGATTGAATTAGGGTCCCTTAGGAATTTTTGTAGGAATTTGCAATGTATTTTACTATTTTTGTTTGATTTTAGTTTAGGTGCTAACTTTGGATGATTCTAATGCACTGATTCAACTAGAATGACTTCTTTAGTTCCCTTAGATTAGGGTTTTGTCTCTCTTGCTCTTGGTTGAGGATGAAAGCAAGTTGAAGATGCAATGGAATGCTTGAAGAAGCTTGGATGTGAAGATCTTCCCTTATTTTGGAGTAGTGTTGATTAGGTGTTAAGATTAGGGTTTTGTAGGCAGAGCTTCTAGATAGATTCTTTTCCTTCATAAACATGGAAGGTATTGATCACTTCCATTCTTCCCTAAGATGTAAGGTCCCTTTGTAAAGGCCTCGTCCCTCCTTTGGTAGGATGTGTGGCTCTTTACAAATTGGTAGAACCTTTGAGGTTCCCTTTCTCTGATGATAGGACGCTTAGTGGTGTCCTTTGGTCTTCACTCTGCTACCAATCATCCAAACTTTGCTCTGGTTAGATGAATCTTCCTCCCTTGCTAGAGGATGGAGTTTCTTGCTTGAAGAGATTGAAGGATAGGAGTTGACACTTCCCTGTGTTTGAAGATTACTCTTAGGAGCTGAAGCTTGTAGAACAGGAAGAGCAAGTTGATATTTGTAAGGAGGAGAGAGCTGAAGCTTGAAGGTCCAGAAGAACAAGTTGACACTTGTGAAGAAGATCAAATTGAAGTTGAGTGAGGAGCTGAGGCTTGAAGAAGAAAGAATTAGTTGATACTTGTGTATGATGCATTGAGAGCCTGAAGGAGCCAAGTTGATACTTGATTTTAGGGGTGAAGTCTAAAATTGGAATTTACTGAAGAGCTGAAGCTTGAAGTTGAAGGAGAGGGATAAGTTGATACTTATGGTGGATAGCTTAGAAGCTTGAAGAAGCAAGTTGACACTTGCTATTGAAGATGGTAGCCTTGAAGAGTGGTTGAGGACTGAGGATTGAACTGCTGTCAAGGGATTGCTTTGCTGTGAAGCTGTGGGAGTTGTTGATTTGCTTTCTTGACTGTCTGTTTTCTTTCTGTGCAATTGTATTATTGTGACTTGTTTGATTTGCTTGATGCATTAGAATAAGTTCATATTTAGATTGATTCAAGCTAGGAGCATGATTGCACTAGAGGTTGAGTTGTTCCCTCTGCTTGTATTTTTACTGTATGGCTTTGCTTGCGGGTATTCGGTAGAGCCCTGCTCCCTTGCCTATGTGGTTTGTCATTTGCTTGATGGCATTTTATTTCTTCTGTATGATTGCAGTTCATTGTGTTTTGCTTGATAGCATGTTATTTCTTATGTATGATTGCAATTATTCATATCTAGCTTGAGGTTGAGATGAGCTTGTGGAGGCTGATGCCCCACACACATTTCCTCCCTCACTTGCATTGCATGCATTTTACAGTCATTTACTGTTTACTGTTTAAGCTGATGCTTTATCTGTTTCTGTTTATCATTGACATGATCCCCTAGGAATCTCACTTCCTTTGATAAGGAAGTGATGATTAGAACTTTAGTTTGAAACCTATGCATGATAACTTCTAGGAGATCCTTGTTTCAAACTTCAACAATAGGATGAATCCTTGGCATGACAACATTAGGACTTGATAGTCTCCCCATAGAGTGCATTCTCTTCTCATCTCAAAACAAATTAAAATACAGTAATAAAGGTTAACTGGCGTCGTATGTTACGAGCCTTAAGCTATCTGAGAAAGGATTGTTGGAGAGTTTCTTTTCAACAGTCTGGATGTTTAGTATGGCACCCTTTGGGTGACATGAGATGCATTCACTCTCAGGTTGCAAACAACTAAAAAAACAGTTCTTTCGTAAAAGACAGAAAACAAACTTCAAACATTTTTGCCCCGTGGGCCCATAATTCAAAGGAAAGCTTTTCTGAAGAAAAGAGTGTCGTTAACTCCCAGTTCTACCGCAAACGGTAACGCCTAAGTCTCCAAGGGTCGAGCTGCGTACATCCAACTACTGGAACTGTTTGTTAGCCCTACTCGATAAAACAGATGAATCTGAATCCCCGTAATCCGTATTATCCCGAACTACGTAAGCTCTGATCTCTGATATTTGTTGAGAGTACGTAGGCACAATACTGACGTATTGGCGAGCCACCTTCCCGGTAACCCATAGTTAGTCGAACTACGTTGACTCTGATTTCTCATTCTCTGATGGGAATACGTAGGCATAAAGCGCGACGCTTTGCCAAGTCATTTTTCTTTTCTTTTTCAGACCAGCCTTGATAGGTAGATAGTAAACAAACCCGTCAGATAAACACAACAAGCGTGGATCCCATCGAGTACGATGGACGTGAGGGGTGCTAATACCTTCCCCTTGCGTAACCGACTCCCGAACCCAGACAATGGTTGCGATGACCTTGCCTTATACCTTTTCGTCAGGTTTTTCCGATCGTTTCCTTTCCCGTTTGTCGCTACTGCGAAAATCGGCGCCGGCTGACAGAAGAGTCGCCACCGTGCGTTATTTATCCCTCAGAGCGGGAAAGGAAACGCTCGAAGTAAACCTCGCAAAAAACGGGGAAAAGGTATGGTCGTCGCAACCAAAACCTGGGTTCGGGAGTCGGTTACGCAAGGGGAAGGTATTAGCACCCCTCACGTCCGTCGTACTCGACGGGATCCACGCTTGCTTGGGTTGTCTACTGGATGCAAAACAATCTTATCTACGGCTGCTAAATCTAAAGGGAAGGGAATTGACTCGATAGAGCGTCGCACTCTATGCCTACGTATTCTCAAGAGAGAAAGTCAGAGTCAACGTAGTTCGGGACTACAGGGAAAATTGGCTCGCCAAGACATCGCGTCTTGTGCCTACGTACTTCCATTGGATGGAAGATCAGAGCCTTGCGTAGTTCAGACTAACTACGGCTAAACAAACATTCTCACACAGCAGTGAGAAAAACAACTGGTTTCACAGGGTCGGGAACCTATGGTCACAACTATGGCTGAGTCTCAAATGCACTTGGGCAAGAGAGAAAAAGGGTTTCAATTAGTCGTCAGCGGGAAAGTCTCGATCGCACAGCCGCGAGAGAACAAAAGTTAGTCGTTAGAGTGCTCGCTAGGATATCGCATCCTATGCCTACATATCTTCGTCTGGTACGAAGAATCAGAGCAGCTGTAGTTCGGCTACTATCGGACCACAGCTCAAATCTCGTTTTATTCATCTCTGAAAAATGGTTACAATGGTTGCATACTGAAATAAATCTCCTAGGAAACGCTATCCTATTCTTTCTTGAAAAATCGACTGAAAATAGCCCCCTAACAAATGGGCCTCTAAGCTGTCCTAAAAGTCGAGAAATAAAATCTATGAAAGTATCCCTAAAAGTCGAAAAATAAAGTCTATGAAAATATCCCTAAAAGAAATGCTTGAAAAATATTAAATCGAAACTTTAATATTTTTTCTTTTCTCTCCTTTTCTTTTCTCCTATTTTTTTTCTCAAAAAATATCTTCTTTTATTTTTCACTATTTCTTCATATTTTTCTTCACAATATCTCTCTATTTTTTCTCACAATATTTCTCTTTATATCTTTTCACTATTTCTTTTTGAATATTTTTCACAATATTTTTCTTCACTCTTTTTCTATTTCTTTTCTTTTTCTTTTTTCTTTCATTTCAAATATATTTCTTTATTTCTTTTTTCTATTTTTTTTTTCACAATATTTCTTTTTCCTCTCACTTTTCTTTTTCTTCTTTTTATGTGACAAGTAAAAAATAAAAAAAAGGTAAAAAGAAGAAAATAAAAGGGGCTGGGGTGTATATGGTTATACAGGGGGAAGTTTAACAAGAAAATAATAAAAAAACCACTCTGATTGGGCCCAGCCCAGTTCTTCTTCACAAAAAACGCAAAGGGGGGGTGCAGAAGCAATCTGGGGCGCTGCTGGCAAAAGTTGTGTTGGGTTCAGGCCCACGTTTGTCCAAAAAAAACTGAAAGAGGTGTACCAAAAACTGAACTGGGCCTTGAGGCCCAGTCTCCTCTTCCAAGTCCACTTCTGAAACCCTAGAGCATTCCTCTTCTCCCTCCGCGCCGCCGTCAACTCCTTACTGTTCACCCTCAGCCTCTCCCTCTCCTCCGTTCACATCTTTCTCACAAATCCTCTCTCAGTCTCAAAACCTCTATCTCTTTCACCATCCAAACTTGTGATGTTCTTGCAGGAAATGACGGACTTGGAAGAAGACCGTGGAGGATTCTGGAATTGTTGAAGAACATGGCTAAGTTTCTTGAGAAATTTGATGAAGATCCACGGACGCTCGTTGATGATCGCTGAGTTGAAGATCTTGGAACTTACGAAGTGTTCTTCGTCGATTCGTTGATGAGTGTTCGTAGAAGTTGTTGGTGGAGTCAGAGAGTTTGAACGATGATTCTTGAGATGTTGATTGTTGAACCGGAACAAGATCTGGAAAGGTGTGATGAATCTGGGGATGGACGTTCTTGATGAGGATCAGATATTGATGATGAACATTCATGGAGGAAATCGTTCGCGATTGATAAGATCTTCTGGAGATTCGTTGAAGGTCTTGTGATGGTGATTGTCGTTGATGTGATCTGGATCTGAGTCTTGAAGAAATTTCTGGGGAAAATCATGAGGATGGACGAACAATCTGTTGAAGACGATGAATCTTCATCGTTCTGGTTTGTTTTCTGAGTTTGAGTGATGAATGTTGTTGATGATTGTTGAACGGAGATTGCTGGGATCTGGTGGTTTCTGGGAGTTTAGCGGTGGTTTCTGGGAGTTTAGTGGTGACGATGAAGGGGAGAAGACGAAGGTGGGAGGTTTCCTGGGTTTGGATGATCGCCGGTGAGGGTTTGGGGGTGGCCGGAGCACATGCACGGTGGCCGGTGGAGTTCTTCCGGTGAGGTTCTGGTGAAGCACACGTGGTGGCTGCTGGTGGAAGGGGAGCTTGCATGTGTGACACGCGTTCCACGCGTGGCTGAGAGAGAGAGAGGGTGAAGTGTACGTGGCGCAGAATGGCAGTGAAAAGTGGGGCCTCCCTCTGGGGACACGTGTGAGCTCTGGGTCTTTATACTGATTCATTTCTGGATTGCTCTGGAATGATCTGGAACGACCTGGAAAAGTCTGGATACGCTGGACATTTTTTGGACCTATTGGACTCATTTTTTGGACGAATTGGACTGCATACTCTGGGCCTTTTTGGACAATTGGGTGGGCCTAATACGAAAATGGCTGAAGAAAAACTGTAAAACTGAAAATCAATATTAAAAACTAATTACCACCTAATCCTATTTAACTAAACTACTAATTCAATTAAACTAATTAACTCCTAGTCTATTAATACAAATCTAATAAACCTCTAATTTCTCATTAAACTCTAATTAAATTCTAAAAATCTATTATTCTATAAAAGAAAATAAAACCTATTTATTTTTAATAAGGAAAAATCTATTCATTTATTATTATTATTTCTATTTAGATTCTATTTAAAAATTATACTAATATTCTAACAAAATCCTATATTATCTAAAATATTAAAATCTATAAAAGATTTCTACAAATGATTTAAAATCTATTTAAAGGAATTAAAAACCTACTAAATTCTAAAATGAATTTAAAAATCTATTTAATTCTATAAAATGCTAAAAATTTATTTAAAAATATTAAAATCTATTTAAAATTCTATTAAATCCTAAAAATTGATTTAAAAGCTATTTAAACCCTAAAAAAAATCCTATAAAATCCAGAAAAATCATCACAATTCCCAGAGGGACAAAATGAGCACCGAACGACACAAAAATAATCGGTAAAAATAAACGGGCACCGAAAAATCCCAAAAATCGATTCTACTGATCAAAAACACCTGAAACACGAGACGGGAGCTGTGATCCCTGATAAAATCAATACAAATGAAAATATGCAATGGATGCGATATGCAGATGCGAATGCGATTATGCGTCGAAACATCGAGCCAAATGCGAGACCCGGTTGGTCAAATTTTGGGGTGCAACAGCTGCCCCTATTCAAGCGGCTTCGACCTGAGTGGATGAAGAGCGCTTAGCCTTCAGACATTCAAGGTAGATGACGGTTGAATACAAAATGGAACCCTGAAATTTGCCAACCGCAAGAATATACTGCAAAGCTGCTTGAGGAAAAGCTTCCAATAAACTGAAGTTTGGTTATCACGGCAACATCTGGTCAATTTTCTGATAAAATTTTCTTCTCTCTTTCAACACCTGTGTGACGCCACAAGTATTGAAATAATGCTTCATAAAGCAAACACTTTGATTCCCATCTCTCTCATGGGATCAAATCTGGTCAACTCACAGTTCATTGCGAACTTGAGGACAATTCTCCTGAGGAAATTCTGAATTGAACTGCCTTGCACCTGTTTTGACAAAGGGGCAGCTTCAGAAGTCTGGTATATGTCAATCTTTGTCGTTGTTGTTGTTGTTGTTTTTTTTTTCCGATGCTGACGTAACACCCAAATGAAGAATCACTCCGCTGGGGAAGACGAGAAGCTGAACCAAACAACTCTGCAGGTGAACAAATTCGAAATCCAATAGGTAACCATTTTGGTCTATGTTTCGACATGCGTATGCTTGATAATGATGTAATGCCCTATATGATATGTAAATGCTATGCGTTCTGTTTGAAAACGCGATGCTCAGTCGACATGGATATGCTATATGCTTGTATAAATGCTATGACTATATATGCTAATGCTAATGCAAGCTCGAGCTGCCAGAGAACACCAGGTCTGAAAACCACTTGGCAAAATAAATGCCGAAGATAACATCAACTCTACTGGGGATGACCTGAAGTCACAAAACCATCTCAGCAAAATAAATGCTGGAAACGAGAAATCAAATCCGCTGGGGATAACTGTTCTGCTGGAGAAATGAAAAGGCAACCCTGCTTGACGACTTCACTGGGGAAGGAAAGATAACTCTGCTCGGGGATGCTTTCTTCAAACCATTGGCAACTGATTGCGCTCTGCGGGGATTGACCCAAACTGAGGTTGATTACGCGCAGCACACTGCTGGAAATGCTCCTACTATCAAGGATATTAATCTTAATCTGCTGAAGATACTTCTGATCCTACTCTGATACGGGGTACAAGACAATCTCGACTCTTCCGGGGACAATAAGCAACTTTCATCTGCTGAAGAGTGGCAATTCTGATTTAACAACACCCACCAGGAATTCAAACATTGCTCGAAGCACTGGCATCCATCGAGCTTCGTATCGGGGAACATGACGACATGCGAGTCATTGGGAAATATTATGTCAGATACCTTTAGGGTTTTTTTTTTTGGTTTAGAATAAACATGGACTATGTACACAGTGGAATGGAAAATACTAGGCGAGAACTAGCATTCAAAGGTAGACTATCAGGCGAGAACTGATAGGAAAATAGGTTAGGAAAATTGATTTTTGTGCTTTTGACATCAGACGAGCTGACTGGATAACAAACTAAGAACAAGACAACCAGGCGAGAACTGGCTGAAAGCTAACGTACACCAGGCGAGAACTGGTATAACACATAGGTTAAAACACACGAGAACTGATGACCAGGCGAGAACTGATACAACACTAGAAGAAACGGTGACCAAACGAGAATTGGTTACCAATAAACTGCACCAGGACGGGAACTGCTGCTTACAATAAACTGCACCAGGACGGGAACTGATGCTTACAATAAACTGCACCAGGACGGGAACTGATGCTTACGGACGGGTGGGCCAGACGAGAACTGGTTATCGATTTGCCAGGCGAGAACTGGACTTTGGAAACGACTGGTTACTGACACGCAACAGGTTTAAACTGCAGGATAATGATCCAACGACACCATGATCTTCTTATTTGAAAGGTTTTTGATAAGGGTATTGACATGATTCCCCGATACTCAACTCTGGCTGGGGATAAACAAACTGATTTGAATGACTTGCCCCAATACTCTCAGCTGGGGGATAAGAGACTGGCGTGCACAACCTGCCCCAGTACAATTCACCTTGCCCCAATCTAACTCTTGGGAATATTGTTCTGAACAGCTTGCCTCGAGAATACTTCGAGAATATTTGCCCCGGTATCTGCACGACAAAAGAATTCAATCTCCAATTAAACACCTAACAATCCAGTTGATTTCAACATTCTCTGCAATGACTTGCCCCTGAATGAGCGTTCTAGCGACTTAACCCGATCTGATTATCCACCTGAAGTACTTGCTTTCAAATCTCAGCGCTCTGCATAACTGCCCCTGATTGGCTCTTGAGAAGATTCACCTCTTGATTAACTGCTTCTCAAACACACTGCCCCTGCTCAACTGAAGCTTCGGGACTGGTCCTCAGACTGACTGATACTGAACTTATCGGAAGATAATGCCCCTGATTCATTGGGCTCCACAACATACACCATTCTGGTACAGACTGCTGAATTACTCAGTCCTATTTGATTACTCCTGCTGGAATTTCTTTCATGCCAACTACTAACCCGCAATTAGAATCGTCTGTTCACGAATGGTAATCTTAATGTAGTGCTCATGCAGATTTTGAAAAAATTTTGAGCTGTCACTCATTTACATGCATATGATTGAGAGTGGCGAATGAACCAAAGTTCAAACGCAGTGCTTACGTGGTCAATGAAAAATACAACAAGATGTGACTAGCAAGTCAAGAAGGAGTCAGGTTACTCAACCTTATCGTAATGCGCTTCAGAATAACCCTACCTCAATTAGGTCTTTTAAGGGTTGTATCGTGGTCGGGTTCACGGTTCGTGAAACAAAGGATATTTGGCTCAAATTTGATTTGTACCCACCCCTTCTACGTGATGATCTCCGATCCTAAGGTTCAGTTAACCTGGCACAAGCGCTTGCCTCTTCGAGAAGTATGTTGAATGGTAAGACCTACAGTTAAGGAATTCACAATGCTCTTTTCTAGAGTGATAGTTACTCTTTCTTCGCTGTCGGTGTCTGTGTACATGACTTTGTGATTTGTTGGGGAAAATTTTTCTCTTTAATCCCTTCTTTTTCATTCTTTTGATTCCCTAATTTTTGCCTGGACTGACTCATTTTGAGTTCTTTTCGATTTT
This sequence comes from Lathyrus sativus, assembly GCA_963859935.3. Classification (NCBI taxonomy): domain Eukaryota; kingdom Viridiplantae; phylum Streptophyta; class Magnoliopsida; order Fabales; family Fabaceae; genus Lathyrus; species Lathyrus sativus. The sequence goes on from OZ012738.1 coordinate 261,000,680, forward strand.
TTCGATTTCTTTTGAAGTCCAGCGGGATGCCCTGATTTTTGCCTAAGTATTTGCTTTCTCATCTTTTTTCTTTTTACTTAGCGGGCTTTCTTTCTTTCTTTCTTTTGGAACAAAGTCGTGTGACACTGGTTGTCTTGATTGCTCCGAAAGGATTGTAACTGTCTCACTCCTGATTGGTGAGGTTTGACCTTTTGAAGGTATAAACTGATTGGTCCTTGAAAGACAACACTCCTCTGCAAGACTTGAATGCTCGGTCAAGCTGACTGACAACTACCCTGCCCCGGGTTAAGATGTGAGGGTTTATAAGTCCGAAAAAACTTCTACTTCCTGGCTCGAAGTGGTTAACAAGGGACTAACTCCTTATATCTCCAGTGTTTGGGGAATTTGAAACAATGCCTTGTACGTCATCGGTACGGTCTTATCTGAAAGCATACAATGATTGGTTATGAGTTTCAGTTTCGTCATCCTCCCTCCTGACTTTGCTAGTCACAGCGAAAAAATGGAGTGAATAAAATGCAAGTGTCAGTGCAATGCAGTAAATGAGCGACAGCGACATGATTAATTCAGAAAAATGCATAGTCACTTTATTATTATCACCATTCGAAACATACAATGCTTAAAAGCAGGTAGTAACTAACAGAAAAAGAAACTACAGATGCAAATGATATAAAAGCTTGAGAACTGCCATTGCTGAGGCGCCTGCCTGTCTGAACCATTGGCTTTTGCTGGGGAATACCCTCTGAATCTACGAGCTTAGACAGCTGAGCGGTTAGGGATGAACAAACAGAAATCCTTCTCGAAAGGAGATGCGATCCTGATCAATCAACTGCTGTACCTTTGCCTGAAATGCTTTACAATCTTCCGTCGAATGCCCCGGAGAGCCACCATGATAACCACACTGAACGTGGGGATTGTACCCAGGAGGGTACGGTTCTGGAACTGGCTTAAGAGCTTTAGGCTCCACCAAAGACTTCTGAATCAAAGATGGTAGCAACTGGCTATACGGTATAGGCACTGGGTGAAAAGGAGCTTTCCTTCGTTCCAGGTTGTTGCGAGGTCTGTTCTGATTCTGACGCTGATTCTGATAACCTCGGCCACGAGTTCGCTGATTTGCAATGGAAGCGACATAAGATTCCTGATATGGTGCCCCAGGCACGACTGTCTGTTCAGTATAACAAGCCACGGGAGGTACTGATCTCTGATAAGATGATGAACCAACAAAATTCACTGATTCGCTTTGAGGATACTCAATCTTTGGCATGACTGAATTGATCACCACTTCTTCTTCACTCTGATAGTCACAAGGGTATTCAGTTTCACCAGCTTGATCATATGAAGTAATCTGAATTTTCCCCATTCTTATGGAGTACTCAAGGCGTTCTCCTAATGCTACCACGTCAGAGAAACTTGCCGGAACTCCGAGCAACCTTTTGAAGTACGGATATTGTAGGGAATCCACAAGCATGCTTGCCAGCTCTTGGTCTAACAGCGGTGGACGCACTTTAGCAGCAAATTCTCTCCATCTCTGAGCATACTTCCTGATAGGTTCATTGATCTCCTGAGACAACTCTTGCAAATGCATGCGATAAGGAGCAATGTCTAGGTTGTAATCGTACTGCTTCAGAAAAGCTCTGGCTAAATCCGTCCATGACTGAATCTGATTCCTCTCCAACTGCATATACCACCTCAAAGATGCCCCAGTCAGACTATCTTGAAAGCAATGGATCATCAATTTGTCATTTCGCGCAAACGCAGTCATTCTTCGACAGAACATCATCAAATGCAGCTTTGGACAGCTATCTCCCGTGTACTTCTCAAATTTCGGCACTTTGAACTTATAAGGCAACACCAGGTCAGGAACCAAACACATGCCTACAGCATCCAGGTTGACAGCATCTTTGGCTTTCAAAGCTTTCATTTGCTCTTCCAACACTCGGACTCTTCTACCTTCGTCAAGGGCTCTTGGATCTACCATACCAGCTGCTGGAATATCTCTTCGGTAATTCATCACAGGGAAAGCAACACCTTGATTGTTGACAGGAGGAGGACGCTCATTCTGGGCAACAAACTGCTCATGTCGATTTCGGTTCTCAACAGAAGGCTGTATAACTTGATCTGCAGCAACATTGTTCACTTGCGGATAATCTTCCGTAGAGTCATACAGAGGGTTGGACGCCATAGTGAACCCTGTCAAGGTGTTAGGAGACTGGAAATTGCCTTCAGACATGGCTACCAATAATCTTCAGCTGACTTCGACACTTGATTCTGCTCAAATCTACTCAACCCCTAGGTAGGTCCTCTGACAATCAAAAGCTGCTCAATCCAAACTCCGGGTAATCACCTTCAGGAAACAAAGGCTGGATCAGAACTCTGGCTAGCTGGAGGATGATATGCAATGCAACACTGGTATGCATATGATATGCAAAATGCAGCAAACAATGGGACCACAGCCCCCACACAAAATCTAAATACTGCTGCGCTGCTGACGGAGACGTTCTCTGAAAAGAAGACCAGAATAACGGGTAGGTTGAAAGTCAAGTTTCCTGCATAAAAAAACCCCCCCACTCACAGGTATGGACCTATATCTGACAAGGTACGGCATCCTATGCGGTCGTCAGCGTCACAGACATTCAGAACTGACGATACGATTCCCAGAAGGAGTGGCATCATCGAATCCTGAAGAGGCCTCACTCAGCTAACTTCCAAATGATCGGTTCCCAGAGTCGACAATCCAACTAACCAGCAACCCACGCCAACCAAAGGAAGGGACAGGAGGCCAACCAGCAGAACCTCGTCTGAGTGTAGATTTCATGGGACACCAAAGCAAGGCAAAGCAAGCGGGCGCCCACTAATTTCTACTCTAATTCTAGGGTGCACTCCAAGCCCAGGTCCGGCTTCTCACTCAATATCATAGAACACCCGTAACACCCCAACAGCAACAGATAATATCGATAAATAGGCCCCAAACAAGCGCTAGGATTGACTCTCTCTTAGGGGACGTTGGATCCCAAATGCATAAGAACCATCGCAGTCCTTAGCAGCCAGGGGACGTTGAATCCCCAGCAGAGTCGCCAGCTGTCGCTACTGCGAAAATCGGCGCCGGCTGACAGAAGAGTCGCCACCGTGCGTTATTTATCCCTCAGAGCGGGAAAGGAAACGCTCGAAGTAAACCTCGCAAAAAACGGGGAAAAGGTATGGTCGTCGCAACCAAAACCTGGGTTCGGGAGTCGGTTACGCAAGGGGAAGGTATTAGCACCCCTCACGTCCGTCGTACTCGACGGGATCCACGCTTGCTTGGGTTGTCTACTGGATGCAAAACAATCTTATCTACGGCTGCTAAATCTAAAGGGAAGGGAATTGACTCGATAGAGCGTCGCACTCTATGCCTACGTATTCTCAAGAGAGAAAGTCAGAGTCAACGTAGTTCGGGACTACAGGGAAAATTGGCTCGCCAAGACATCGCGTCTTGTGCCTACGTACTTCCATTGGATGGAAGATCAGAGCCTTGCGTAGTTCAGACTAACTACGGCTAAACAAACATTCTCACACAGCAGTGAGAAAAACAACTGGTTTCACAGGGTCGGGAACCTATGGTCACAACTATGGCTGAGTCTCAAATGCACTTGGGCAAGAGAGAAAAAGGGTTTCAATTAGTCGTCAGCGGGAAAGTCTCGATCGCACAGCCGCGAGAGAACAAAAGTTAGTCGTTAGAGTGCTCGCTAGGATATCGCATCCTATGCCTACATATCTTCGTCTGGTACGAAGAATCAGAGCAGCTGTAGTTCGGCTACTATCGGACCACAGCTCAAATCTCGTTTTATTCATCTCTGAAAAATGGTTACAATGGTTGCATACTGAAATAAATCTCCTAGGAAACGCTATCCTATTCTTTCTTGAAAAATCGACTGAAAATAGCCCCCTAACAAATGGGCCTCTAAGCTGTCCTAAAAGTCGAGAAATAAAATCTATGAAAGTATCCCTAAAAGTCGAAAAATAAAGTCTATGAAAATATCCCTAAAAGAAATGCTTGAAAAATATTAAATCGAAACTTTAATATTTTTTCTTTTCTCTCCTTTTCTTTTCTCCTATTTTTTTTCTCAAAAAATATCTTCTTTTATTTTTCACTATTTCTTCATATTTTTCTTCACAATATCTCTCTATTTTTTCTCACAATATTTCTCTTTATATCTTTTCACTATTTCTTTTTGAATATTTTTCACAATATTTTTCTTCACTCTTTTTCTATTTCTTTTCTTTTTCTTTTTTCTTTCATTTCAAATATATTTCTTTATTTCTTTTTTCTATTTTTTTTTTCACAATATTTCTTTTTCCTCTCACTTTTCTTTTTCTTCTTTTTATGTGACAAGTAAAAAATAAAAAAAAGGTAAAAAGAAGAAAATAAAAGGGGCTGGGGTGTATATGGTTATACAGGGGGAAGTTTAACAAGAAAATAATAAAAAAACCACTCTGATTGGGCCCAGCCCAGTTCTTCTTCACAAAAAACGCAAAGGGGGGGTGCAGAAGCAATCTGGGGCGCTGCTGGCAAAAGTTGTGTTGGGTTCAGGCCCACGTTTGTCCAAAAAAAACTGAAAGAGGTGTACCAAAAACTGAACTGGGCCTTGAGGCCCAGTCTCCTCTTCCAAGTCCACTTCTGAAACCCTAGAGCATTCCTCTTCTCCCTCCGCGCCGCCGTCAACTCCTTACTGTTCACCCTCAGCCTCTCCCTCTCCTCCGTTCACATCTTTCTCACAAATCCTCTCTCAGTCTCAAAACCTCTATCTCTTTCACCATCCAAACTTGTGATGTTCTTGCAGGAAATGACGGACTTGGAAGAAGACCGTGGAGGATTCTGGAATTGTTGAAGAACATGGCTAAGTTTCTTGAGAAATTTGATGAAGATCCACGGACGCTCGTTGATGATCGCTGAGTTGAAGATCTTGGAACTTACGAAGTGTTCTTCGTCGATTCGTTGATGAGTGTTCGTAGAAGTTGTTGGTGGAGTCAGAGAGTTTGAACGATGATTCTTGAGATGTTGATTGTTGAACCGGAACAAGATCTGGAAAGGTGTGATGAATCTGGGGATGGACGTTCTTGATGAGGATCAGATATTGATGATGAACATTCATGGAGGAAATCGTTCGCGATTGATAAGATCTTCTGGAGATTCGTTGAAGGTCTTGTGATGGTGATTGTCGTTGATGTGATCTGGATCTGAGTCTTGAAGAAATTTCTGGGGAAAATCATGAGGATGGACGAACAATCTGTTGAAGACGATGAATCTTCATCGTTCTGGTTTGTTTTCTGAGTTTGAGTGATGAATGTTGTTGATGATTGTTGAACGGAGATTGCTGGGATCTGGTGGTTTCTGGGAGTTTAGCGGTGGTTTCTGGGAGTTTAGTGGTGACGATGAAGGGGAGAAGACGAAGGTGGGAGGTTTCCTGGGTTTGGATGATCGCCGGTGAGGGTTTGGGGGTGGCCGGAGCACATGCACGGTGGCCGGTGGAGTTCTTCCGGTGAGGTTCTGGTGAAGCACACGTGGTGGCTGCTGGTGGAAGGGGAGCTTGCATGTGTGACACGCGTTCCACGCGTGGCTGAGAGAGAGAGAGGGTGAAGTGTACGTGGCGCAGAATGGCAGTGAAAAGTGGGGCCTCCCTCTGGGGACACGTGTGAGCTCTGGGTCTTTATACTGATTCATTTCTGGATTGCTCTGGAATGATCTGGAACGACCTGGAAAAGTCTGGATACGCTGGACATTTTTTGGACCTATTGGACTCATTTTTTGGACGAATTGGACTGCATACTCTGGGCCTTTTTGGACAATTGGGTGGGCCTAATACGAAAATGGCTGAAGAAAAACTGTAAAACTGAAAATCAATATTAAAAACTAATTACCACCTAATCCTATTTAACTAAACTACTAATTCAATTAAACTAATTAACTCCTAGTCTATTAATACAAATCTAATAAACCTCTAATTTCTCATTAAACTCTAATTAAATTCTAAAAATCTATTATTCTATAAAAGAAAATAAAACCTATTTATTTTCAATAAGGAAAAATCTATTCATTTATTATTATTATTTCTATTTAGATTCTATTTAAAAATTATACTAATATTCTAACAAAATCCTATATTATCTAAAATATTAAAATCTATAAAAGATTTCTACAAATGATTTAAAATCTATTTAAAGGAATTAAAAACCTACTAAATTCTAAAATGAATTTAAAAATCTATTTAATTCTATAAAATGCTAAAAATTTATTTAAAAATATTAAAATCTATTTAAAATTCTATTAAATCCTAAAAATTGATTTAAAAGCTATTTAAACCCTAAAAAAAATCCTATAAAATCCAGAAAAATCATCACAATTCCCAGAGGGACAAAATGAGCACCGAACGACACAAAAATAATCGGTAAAAATAAACGGGCACCGAAAAATCCCAAAAATCGATTCTACTGATCAAAAACACCTGAAACACGAGACGGGAGCTGTGATCCCTGATAAAATCAATACAAATGAAAATATGCAATGGATGCGATATGCAGATGCGAATGCGATTATGCGTCGAAACATCGAGCCAAATGCGAGACCCGGTTGGTCAAATTTTGGGGTGCAACACCGTTCTGAGGGATAAATAACGAAAGGTGGCGACTCTTCTGTTTTGCCGGCACCTTATTTTCGCGGTAGCGACAGCTGGCGACTCTGCTGGGGACTTGATAGTTTCCTGGGATCCAACGTCCCTTATGCGAGTCAGTTTGGGGATCCAACGTCCCCTGCGAGAGTCAATCCTAGCGCTTGTATGATTACTTGTTGGGTTGTGTTTGTTTATCGCATTTTATTTCCCGCACTTTATTTTCAGTATGATATGATTATTTGTGCTGTTGTGGGAGGGGCATTCTGATGAGTGAGAAGCCAGACCCAGGCTTGAGTGTACCTAGCATTAGTTGTGGAAATTAGTGGGCGCGTGCTTGCTTTGCAGGCACTAGTGTCTCATGAAATCCACGCTCAGACGAGGTTCTCCCGGTTGACTTCTTTTTCGGCCCTTTGGGCCTGAGGGGTTGTTGGTTTGGAGGATTGTCGACTCTGGGGACCGATCATTTGGGATTTAGCTGAGTGAGGCCGCTTCAGGAGATGGTGATGCCACACCTCCTGGGTATCGTATCACCCCTCTTGAATGTCTATGATGCTGATGACCGCATAGGATGCCGAACTTGTGTCAGTTTAGGTCCATACCTGTGAGCAGGGTTGGGTTTGTTGCAGGAAACCTTAACCTTCAGACTACCTGGTTTTCTTGATAGTGAATCAGTTTTGTTGGAATCAAAGGTTCTCATCATCAGATGTATTTGTTCTTGACAGAGCAGAGTTATGGTCCTGTATCAGAGGTCCTTATCTTCAGAGATGTATTTGTTCTTGACAGAGCAGATTTATGGTCCTGTATCAGAGGCCCTTATTATCAGATGGGTGTTTGTTCTTGACAGAGCAGATTTATGGTCCGATACCAGGGTTTTCTTCTCATCAGAGATAGGGTTGTTCTTGACAGAGCAGTATTGTGGTTTTGTTGATACATAATCTTCACCTTCATCTCTTCAACAGCACAGTCGTCTTGATCTCCTGCCGCATGATTGCATTTTGCATTGTTTTGCATACTCATTTCATTAACGTGTGTCTGTGTTGCAGGTACCGTTTCCCCCGATTCAGGTTTTCTTGCCTTCTATTGTGCTGTCATGGGTTCTCTGAGGAAGACTGAGCCTACAAGCTCCCCACTCCTGATGTTGTTCAGCTGACTGGTTTTATTGCTTTGGCAGATGATTCTGTGAGAGGTGAATTCAGAAAGTCTTACGGTAAACTGCTCAGTTTGGTTCGTAAACCCTCTGCGTTTGAGTTGAATGGGTTGCACGCCCTGCTGCAGTTCTACGATCCTCCTTTGAGATGCTTTACTTTCAAGGACTTTATTCTCGCACCCACACTAGAGGAGTATGTTGATTTGTTAGGGGTGCCTATCAAGAGTCAGATGCCCTTTGTTCATATGGATGCTGAGCCTAATCTGGCTAGTATAGCTCCCTCACTTCATCTGGACGCCTCCGAGTTGGTCTTGTCTAGTTGGAACAGGGTTCCCGGTTTCTCCTTGCAGTTCTTAGTGGGAAAGGCTCAGCAGTGCGCCAAAAACGGATGTTGGGTCGTGTTCAACGCCATTCTTGCTCTGTGCATATATGGCATCATTCTGTTCCCCAATATGCCCGACTTTGTAGACTTCGACGCCTTCCACATCTTTGCATCAGGGAATCCAGTCCCTACCTTGATAGGAGATGTCTACCATTCCGTCCATTACAAAAACGAGAACAGAAGGGGTAAGAATGTCTTGTGCTGTGTGCCCCTACTCTACAGATGGCTTGATAGTCACCTACCCAAGAAGGGCCCCTTTGCTTCGTCTGCAACCACAACTGAGTGGTCTGAGCGTTTGATGAGTCTATCAGCGGAGGATATTTCCTGGTTTGGTAGAGATAGGTTGGGTACTGAGATTATCTTCAGCTGCAGCGGATTTTCGAATGTGCCTTTGATAGGCAGGAAGGGTTGTATCAACTATAATCCATCCTTGTTGGTCCGACAGTTTGCTTATGCTTTGAGAGCTCCGCCGAAGGATGAAGAGGTGCAGGAATCTCTGTTCCTCATTGGTCTTCTAGAGGGGGATATGTTACATAAGCTTCAGCACGCTTGGAATGGTATCAGTAAGCGGGGAAAACCATTGCTGGGGAAGAGTAATAGCCAGGCCTACGCTCCGTATGTGACTTGGATCAGAGCCAGAGCAGGTGTTATAGGGATGCCGTTTCCACCTGCCCAGCCAGAAAGCCCTCCAGTGATTGAAGAGCCTACCACCGTGCCTATTCAGCAGCATAATCAGGTGTTAGCTGAGAGAGATGAGCTGAAAAAGGCAAATGAAGACCTGGAGAAAGAATTGGCTCAACTCAGAAGCGAGAGAAGCGAAGCCGTCCATTCTTTCAAGAGGCAGACAAAGCTGGTGAACCAGTTAGGGACAGATTTGACTAAGCAGATAGCTGAGCGTGAGCGCTTGGGTCGAGACTTCAAAGCTGTCAATGATGTACTGGCCACTAAGAAGCAGCACTTGGATGAAGCGTACCGGAGAATATCCAAGTTTAATCAGCATTGGAAGGCCACCCTAGCCAACGGCAAAGAACAGGAGGATAAGCTGAAGCAACAGATCTCCAAGTTGAAAGCCCAGGTGAGAGCTAGTGAGAAGAGGTTTGATGAAGAAACCGCTCGCAGATATGCCGCTGAAGGCCAGCTCAACAAGGCTCTTGCTAACCTGAAGGAGCGCAAACTGATGTTTGAATCCAAGAAGCGGAAGTTAGAAGAGTGTTTCGGCAAAGGAGCATGGGAAGACTCGGTTGAGGGTCTTCAATACAACATTATGCAGAGAGATTTACTCGTCGAAGGGTTACTCACTCGGCCTGATCATCCAGAAACGAAGGGGTTGTTAGAAGAGTTTCGCGCCCGTGGCCGTGCTTGACTATTTGTAATCCTTTTGTTTTGATCATTGTTGTGGGCTGACCATCACCAGGCTTGTTGGTTGAGGTCATGCTATTGATTCAGCTTGTACTCAGTGACGTTGTGTACCGCCTTGTTGGGCTTTCTTTATATATATGAGATGTTATTTCCATGACTGGACTCAGACTTCTTATTATCAGCACTGGCACTCAGGCACTAGGATCGGGGGGGGGGGGGTATCTCCCTAACGCACGGACACACGTTTGCATTTTCATAACGAGCACTTTGTCATTTTTCTAACCCTTTGTGTATGCAGGTTGTTCCAGGATTGATCAAAGACCAATCCACCGCTATCCAACCAGAGCAAATCAAGCCAGAGTTATGGAGCAAGTGCAAACTGACGTTCAAGAACTCCGAGAAAGGATGGACCGATTCATGGAGCTCATGTAAGTGGTCGCCAATGGCCAGGACCAGCTCAGAACTTTGGTCCAGCCTCTGATTTCAAGGGTCGACAGCAATGGTGTACTCCATGGTGGGACTGTGCCAACCCCTCCACCTATTGAAACTCCTCAGAATGGCGTCCCTGTGACCGGGGGGAATGGCAGTGCCAACGGCAATGTAATCGCTAACATGGGACTCAACGGTAATACGACTGGCATCAGTAATGGGAATTTCGAAGCTAATGTCAATGTTGGACTGGGCAACAGCAATGCGGGTGTTGGAAATCTGTATGGGCCTCAGCCATGGTTAGAAGACCGTCAAGACGATGTGTTCTCACAGAGAGGTGCTGAGGGAGAGCTGACTGCTGAAGCACGTCTGAGGTTTAAGGCACTTGAGGACAAGATGAGGAATTTCGAGAACTTGAACACCATGGGTGTTGACATGTCCAAGTTGGGACTAATTGCTGATTTCAAGGTGCCTCCCAAGTTCAAGGTACCCGACATTGAAAAGTACAAGGGCACCACTTGCCCTCGCGTCCACCTGAGATCATACTACCGGAAAATGTCCGCTCACTCTGAAGACGAGAAGTTGCTGATGCACTTCTTTCAGGACAGTCTGTCCGGGCCCTCCCTGGAATGGTACATGAGTCTGGAACCTACCAGTGTGCGCACGTGGAAGGAACTTGCTGAAGCATATGTGCACCACTACCAATATAACAGTGACTTGGCTCTGAACCGAGTCCAACTGCAGAATTTGTCACAGAGGAACAACGAAGGGTTCAAGGAATACGCCCAGCGGTGGCGTGAATTGGCAGCTAGGGTTCAGCTGCCGATGGTTGAACGCGAGCTTGTGGAAATGTTCGTAGCCACCCTCCCAGGGGTTTATTACGAGAAATTGGTCAGCAGTATGTCTGGAAGCTTCTCAAATCTCATTATCACGGGTGAGCATGTTGAAAATGGGATCAAACTGGGGAAAATTCAAGGTGATCTATCATCAGCTGGAGGAGGAAAGAAACCCTATGGTGGCAAAAGGAGGGAAGGAGAGACAAGCGCCGTGTCCAACGCTCTAAGGAAGGGTAAAGGCCAGCACCAGCAGGTGGCCAGTATAACCATCCCCACGGTCCAATAGCCACAGCAGCAGCAGCAGCAGCAGCCGAATCAGCAAGGGTACAAGAGGTATCAAAATAGGGCACCTCTGTCAAGTCGTCACCTCGAGACACCGCCCATGTCTTATGCTCAGCTATTACAGACTCTGCTTCAGTTACAGCTAATCCAGAAGAGAACCCTGGCTCCTTTGACAGGGGCACCACCTCCAGGTTATGATGCGAATGCAACTTGTGAGTTTCACTCAGGGGCACCAGGTCACACGATAGAAAATTGCAAAGCCTTCAAGCACAAGGTGCAGGATATGGTGGACGCTAAGATCATCAACTTCTCAGATAATGTGCCAAATGTCACGAAAAACCCCATGCCGAATCATAGGGGAGGTGGGGTAAATGCCATTATTGAAGACGAGAGCTTGGATTTGTTGACTGACGTCAAGGATCTAAAGACACCGCTTAGCTTCGTTAAAGCCAAGATGATGAAGAGAGGCTTCTTCCCAGGTTGTGGAGAACTGTGTATGGGCTGTGCGACTAGTCCTGATGGATGTGAATAGTTGATAGAGGGGATCCAGAGTCTGATGACCGAGGGAATCTTACAGTTTAGCCGAAGGGCCGAAAGCGGAACGGGAGAGGTAATGCTGAAGCAAGATGATGAGGTTGCCACCATCACCATCCCTCGTCGGACGATAACTATTTCTGCACCCAGACCGCCCACAATCACCATCACCAAAGCTGGGCCGATACCCTTCGAAAGCACCAATGCTGTCCCATGGCATTATGGGGCAGACGTCTACTGCAACGGACAGAAGTTGGAGTTGGAACCATCAGGGACGTGTGTGGATAACCTAGTGGGAATTGGCGGAATCACTCGTAGCGGGAGAGCATTTGCTCCACATGAGATTGTGGCGGACAAGGCGGACAAAGTTGAAGTAACTGATAAAGGAAAGAGTAAAGTCGTTGAAGAAACCCCTCGTGGGGCAGAGAAGGATTTACTTGTTAAAGACGCTGAAGAGTTTATGAGGTTGATTAAGAAGAGTGACTACAAGATCGTGGATCATCTCCATCAAACACCCTCGAAAATTTCCATCCTGAATTTGTTGCTATGTTCAGAGTCACATTGCAACGCGCTGTTAAATGTTTTGAATGCCACGTATGTACCGCAGGAAATATCGGTCAACCAGTTAGAAGGGGTCGTAGCCCACGTGAATGCTGGAAACGGGTTAGGGTTTACTGACCTGGAGCTGACGCCGAGGGGAAGAAACCACAATAGCGCCCTGCACATCTCGATAGAGTGTAGGGGAACAATTATGTCTCATGTGTTGGTGGACACGGGGTCGTCACTCAATGTTCTTTCGAAGAAAGCATTGATGAAGTTAGATACTCGGGGATTGATTTGCACACCCAGTGATCTGGTTGTGAAAGCGTTCGATGGAACCAAACGTCATGTTTTCGGGGAGGTGACCCTACCAATCCAAGTTGGGCCGAAAACTTTCGACGCAATCTTCTACATTATGGACATCATGCCTGCCTACAGCTGTCTCCTAGGCCGGCCATGGATCCATTCGGCTGGCGCCGTGACCTCCACGTTGCACCAGAAGCTCAAGTATGCTGTTGGAGGAAGCATTGTGACCGTATGTGGCGAGGAGGATATAATGGTGAGCCATTTGTCATCCTTCAAGTATGTTGATATGGATGGGGAAATCCACGAAACTCTATGTCAGGCGTTCGAAGCTGTTAAAGTCAAGAACGTAGCTCCTGTAGTGACTGAGAAGCCAGAGATGACTCTCTCTTCCTTCAAGGAAGCCCGAGCCGTTGTCCAAGCCGGATCCACCCCAGGTTGGGGGCGAATTCTAGAAATACCTAACAAGAAAGACAAGTTTGGGTTAGGATACTCTCCGGCGACTGAAGCCTCCTCTTCTAGCAGTGCGTTGCGAGGTAAAGGGCCGATCCAGTTTACCAGTGGCGGGGTGATATTCGAGAGTGTCAGCGCAGTGTCTGAAGACGGCGAAGACAGCAATTGTGACCTAGATTCTTGGATCCAGCCAAGCAAACCAGGCGAGAGCCTCAACAACTGGTCCATCAGGGATACCATCCAAGTGACAGGCAAAGAGTAATGATTTACTTTCTCCAATCATTGTACGACCCTATGTCCTACCCGGGGCATAGTGGTTTTATTGTCAGGGCATTGTTTGGTTATGTACATGCATTTTACCAATAAATCAAAAGGCGTTTTTCGTATTCAAATGTTGTGATCTCTGTTATTCCTGTTTTATATTTGTTTTGAAAAACAATAAAATGGCAATGAGGTTTGTGCTAACCTGCATATCCTTGTTTTAAGCTTAACCCTTGTTATTGCAGGATCCACATAACAGATGACATCGACTCTGGACCTTCTACGACTCACTTCGACTTCAATTGCCCGATCTATCAAGCCGAAGAAGAGATTGATGAAGACGAAGACCTTCCCAAAGAGTTGGCCCGCTTGTTGAAACAAGAAGAGAAAGTTATTCTGCCTCACGAAGAAGAGATTGAGATTGTGAATCTGGGTTCTGAAGAACTAGTCAGGAATGTCAGGATAGGGGCTGCATTGCAGAGTGATGTCAAGCAGAGATTGGTCGAGATGCTTCGAGACTATAGTGACATCTTTGCTTGGTCATACGAGGATATGCCCGGACTTGACACTGACATTGTGGTCCACCACTTGCCGCTGCGAGAAGATTGTCCTCCCGTTAAGCAGAAGCTTAAAAGGACGCGACCAGATATGGCCGTTAAGATCAAAGAAGAAGTGCAAAAGCAGCTTGATGCTGGCTTCTTAGCGGTCACTACTTACCCTCCGTGGGTTGCCAACATAGTACCTGTTCCGAAGAAGGACGGTAAGGTGCGAATGTGCGTCGATTATCGGGACTTGAATAGGGCGAGCCCTAAAGATGATTTCCCGCTCCCCCATATTGATGTGTTGGTCGACAATACAGCTCAGTTCTCCGTATTTTCGTTCATGGATGGCTTCTCCGGTTACAATCAGATCAGGATGGCGCCGGAAGACATGGAGAAAACTACGTTTATTACACCCTGGGGAACATTTTGCTACAAGGTAATGCCTTTCGGTCTGAAGAACGCAGGGGCCACTTACCAACGAGCAATGGTTACTTTGTTTCATGATATGATTCACCATGAGATTGAAGTCTATGTTGATGACATGATTGCGAAGTCCCAAACGGAGGAAGGACATCTGGTCAATTTGCTGAAGCTTTTTGAGAGGCTTAGGAAGTTCAGGTTGAGGCTGAATCCTAACAAGTGTACTTTCGGAGTACGGTCTGGAAAACTACTGGGGTTTATCGTGAGTGAAAGAGGCATTGAGGTTGATCCTGCGAAGATAAAAGCAATACAAGAAATGCCAGCGCCAAAAACAGAAAAAGAAGTTCGTGGTTTCCTGGGCAGGATAAACTACATTGCAAGGTTTATCTCTCAGCTCACGGCCACGTGTGAACCGATGTTCAAACTGTTAAAGAAAAATCAGGCGATTATCTGGAACGAGGATTGCCAGAAGGCATTTGATAAGATAAAACAGTACCTACAAGAACCTCCGATCTTGATACCCCCAGTTGCTGGAAGACCCTTAATCATGTACTTGACAGTTCTTGAGAATAGTATGGGGTGTGTTCTCGGTCAGCACGACGAGACGGGCAGAAAGGAGCATGCCATCTATTACTTGAGTAAAAAGTTCACGGACTGTGAATCTCGTTACTCGATGCTGGAGAAAACGTGTTGTGCACTAGCCTGGGCTGCCAAACGTTTACGACAGTACATGCTCAACCACACAACCATGCTAATTTCGAAGATGGATCCGATCAAGTACGTCTTCGAAAAGCAAGCGCTTTTGGGCAGGATTGCCAGATGGCAAATGGTGTTGACGGAATATGACATTCAGTACGTTTCCCAGAAGGCCGTTAAGGGCAGTGTATTGTCTGATTACCTTGCCGAACAACCGATCGAGGATTATCAGCCGATGAAATTTGAATTCCCTGATGAGGATATCATGTTTCTTAAAGCGAAAGATTGTGATGAATCGTTGCCCGACGAGGGGCCGGACAGGAAATCCCAATGGAAATTGATATTTGACGTGGCGGTTAATTCTTACGGAAGTGGCATAGGGGCGATCATCACGACTCCCCATGGATCCCACATCCCGTTCACCGCGAGACTGACGTTTCCGGTCACCAATAACGAAGCGGAGTACGAAGCATGCATCATGGGTCTAGAAGAAGCAATTGATTTGAGAATCAAGAACCTAGATGTGTAGCGTGACTCGGCACTTGTGATTAACCAGATTAAAGGGGAGTGGGAGACTCGTCAATCAAATTTGGTGTCGTACATGAATTATGCCAGAAGGCTGCTTCCGTTCTTTGATCGAGTGGAACTCCATCATGTGCCCAGGGCCGAAAATCAGATGGCTGACGCCTTAGCCACGTTGGCTTCGATGTATAAAGTCAATTTTTGGAATGAAGCTCCAAGAATTGTCCTTTCTCGTCTTGATAGACCTGCATTCGTCTTTGCGATCGAGGAAGCCTCCGACGACAAGCCATGGTTCCACGATATCCAGACCTTCCTTATGACTAAGGAGTATCCTGCGGGAGCGTCAACCCAGGATAAGAAGACTCTGAGGAGGCTGTCTGGAAATTTTTATCTCAATCCTGACGGAGTTTTGTATAAAAGAAACCACGATCTCGTGCTGCTCAGATGTGTAGATGAGAAAGAAGCGAGTATGCTTATGGAAGAAGTCCATGAAGGCACATTTAGTACGCACGCCGGCGGGCATGCTATGACAAGAAAGATCCTGAGAGCAGGATACTACTGGCTGACGATGGAATCGGATTGCTTCAAATTCGCGAAGAGATGTCATAAATGCCAGATTTATGCTGATAAGATTCATGTGTCGTCGTGCCCGTTGAATGTCATGTCTTCCCCGTGGCCGTTCTCCATGTGGGGCATCGACATGATAGGCAAGATCGAGCCCACTGCATCTAACGGTCATCGCTTCATTCTAGTAGCTATCGACTACTTCACCAAGTGGGTGGAGGCAGCCTCATACGCTAATGTGACCAAGCAGGTGGTGGCTAAATTCATAAAGAGGGACATCATCTGTCGTTACGGAATTCCCGAGCGGATCATTACTGATAATGGTTCGAATCTGAATAACAAGATGATGAAGGAGCTGTGCCAGAGTTTCAAGATTGAACACCACAACTCATCTCCTTACCGGCCGAAGATGAATGGCGCCGTTGAAGCGGCCAATAAGAACATTAAGAAGATTGTACAGAAGATGGTTGTGACCTATAAGGACTGGCACGAGATGTTTCCATTTGCGCTGCACGGTTATCGTACAACGGTACGTATATCAACCGGGGCAACTCCTTTCTCACTGGTGTACGGTATGGAGGCTGTCCTACCGTTAGAAGTGGAGATCCCTTCTTTACGAGTTTTGGTTGACGTGAAACTCGATGAGGCAGAATGGATTAAGAACCGACTAAACCAACTCAGCCTGATGGACGAGAAGAGGTTAGCATCGATTGCACATGGTCGTCTGTACCAAAGCCGAATGAAGAAAGCTTATGATAAGAAGGTGCATCCTAGAAGCTTTCAGACGGGTGATCTCGTCCTGAAGAAGATTCTTCCTCCACACTCTGATCACCGGGGCAAGTGGACTCCTAATTACGAAGGTCCATACGTCGTCAGCAAGGTCTTTTCGGGAGGAGCCTTGTTGTTATCCACGATGGATGGTGAAGATTTTGCATCCTCGGTGAACGCGGACGCAGTTAAAAAATACTTTGCTTAAAGAATGACCCGCTGGAAAGAAAAAGAATATCCAGGCGAAAATGGGGCATCCCGGCGAACCATAAAAAAGGAAAAGGTTCGGGCAAAAATTAGGGATATAAAGAAAAGAATGTACACCCGCAAGGTCGAAAACCCGGATGGGCGACTTTGGCAAAAAAGGGTATCCCGGTGAATCGAAAACCCGAAAGGGCGATTCAGGCAAAAGTTAGGGATTTGAAAAGGCAAATGACTGCGTTCCGCGTATGGAATCTCATTGTTTAGTGGTTTGGAAGACCTGAGGGCCGTTTATCTGAATCAATCTCTTCTGAAGCTGAAGCGTCGGAGAAGTATCGAAGTCGAGTGGGCCATAGAGGGATCAACTCATGGTGTTCGTCTATGTCTCATTGTCGACATTTGTGTATATACTGATGTATATTTATGTTTTATTTTTTGCGCAGCTTCCTCATTCCAGGAGCTTGCATCTGTTGTAAACATTTTTACCCATTCAGGGGTTCGTTATCAATAAAATGTGTAATATTCAGCATTTCTGTTTGTTTGTTTAGCACTTATCTGTTTTGTTTGCGAAAAAGAGCGCCGATGTTTTTGATAAAATGCGCATACATAAACTTACTGGCCTAGGCCACTGATTGTTGAAACAATAAATTACTTGAACATTGTCACAAGATGATAACCTTGATAGGTCCCTTTGAGAAGGGTATCTTGTCTGTTTGTTTGTGTTGTTGCAGGTATAGCATATTCCAGGCAGTAGGCCGTATGTTTCCCCAAGCAGAGAAGATTCTCTCTCCAATCAGAGGTGTCCTGAAGGATCGTCATCTCCCCAGCCGAGTCATACACTGAAGCGTGCAGCACCCGATAGTACAGACTGAAGTCTCCAGGAGAATTGAGATTCCCCGCAGAGTCGTACTCTCCCCTGTGAGCAGGATGACTTCTTCTTCCCCAGCCGAATAGGCAAACCCCCAAGAGAGCCGAGTCCTTGGAGAGCGTTCGGGCCATGATCGGTTTTCCCCAGTAGAGTACTGAATAGCTGATGCTGTATTTCCCCACCGGAGTCGTTATCTCTAGGAAAGCTTTGCCGCGAAGGCCGTGCAGTTTATGTCTACGATTGATATTGTTTCCTCAGCAGTTGGTGGTTCGAATACCCGGTTGAGCGAGTCCAAGTTCTCGGAAAGCTTTATTCCCCTGCAGTAGTTGACTGAAGTTAGAGTCCCCAGGCAGAGTCCAATTGATATTGGTGTGACTTTTTCTCCTTGGCAGGATGAGTCCTTCCTCCACCAGAGTGGTCCTTTCTCCTTGACAGGAGGATTCTCCCTTCGGCATTTATTTTTCTGATGGGGTCGTAGCATTTTGCATGATTGCATAGCATTTACCCCAAAATGCGTAGCATTTCCACCGTGTGGAGCATTGTGCCATAGTCAAACATATGCATATGAAACATGAGTTAGGTCGTTACCGTTCTTGTTTTGCAGGTGTTCCTCCGTAGAATGGTTTGCTCAAGATGATTCTTGAATTCCCCAGCGAAGGTGATTGCTTAAGATGACTCTTAAAATCCCCAGTGAAGTCGCCAGAGTTGGTTGCTCAAGTTGATGCTTGAAGTCCCCGACAGAGTGTTCGCTCAGGATGATTCCTGAAATCTCCAGCAGTTATTGGTTCAGGATGATTCTTGAAGTCTTCGGCGGAGTTATTTTTCCAAGATGATTCTTGAAGTCCTCAGCAGAGTTGATTCATCCAGAATGATTTTTGGATCCCCGAAGCTGAGTTACTTGATAGTTCTCTAGAATCCCCAGTGGAGATGTGTCATCCCCAGCAGGTTTTAAACAGGGAAGTTGAAATTTCCCTTGAAGACTTGGTGATTAAAGTCTGGAAGTAGTGCCAAAACCCCTGACTTACTGATGAAGTCCAACCGCGATGGCGAAGCAGTTATCTCAGCTGACGCGGAGTGCCTGATGGCAATGGTTTAGGTATCCCTATTGGTTCATGATTAATTGAGGAGTCTGTTTCCGACTTTCTGATGATGTCCAGCTGACGCCTGAGATGTTCTGTGAATGCCCGACGGCATAATTAACTTGATTTTTAAAAAGTTCCTAATGACCTGATGAGTCCCGAGGAATCCTTCTGTCGCAGAATGCCTGACGGCAATACCAGCTATGTATCATCGGTTACTGAATGACCTGTGATCCCTTGATGACTTGAGGAAGAAGCTGCAGCGAAATCTGATAATCATCCCGACGGAGATTTGAGAGTAGCCCTTCACCAGTTACCGAGTAACTAGTGATCCCTTATTGACTTACTGATGAAGTCCGACAAAGATATTGTCGACGTGCCTAGCGACACGATGAGTCCATAGGTGACGATAAGGAATTCTTCTGCAGTGGCGCAGAACGCCCGACGGCAGAATCAACCATCATTCACCAATTACTGAATAACCGGTGATCCCTTATTGACTTACCGATGAAGTCCGACAAATATGTTATCGACGTGCCTAGCGACACGATGAGTCCATAGGCGACGATAAGGAATTCTTCTGCTATGACGCAGGATGCCTGACCGCACGATCAACCATCCATTACCAGTTACCGCGTAACTGGTGACCCCTTGATGACTTGAGGACGAAGATCTACAGCAAAATCAGATGATCATCCTGACAGAGATTTGAGATTTGACCCTTCACCGGTTACTGTGTGACCAATTCCCCATCGGAGTACCGTGTACTTGGGCAGTTGGCAAATTTCCGGGTTTATTGGTATTTGTTGCACCCTAAAATTTGACCAACAATTATTCATCCATCAAGTGTTTGAAGGTTGATACCTTCATCAGAAAGTTCAAGAGATCCTCAGAGGAATTGGTTGAAACCAAGGTTGTGTGCTTCATAGCTTGAGAGTTGTGGGAGCTGCTCAGATGATTCTGAGACTTTGAGAATATACTTGAAGCTTTGAGAAAGTTTATGAGATGTCTTGATAGCCATCATGAAGCCCAAAGAAGTCATTGTGCAAGAATTCAGAAGATTCAGCCATGAGTGGTGAAATTAGGGTTTTGACTGGGTCAACCCTAAGTCAACTGAAGATTTGGAGAAGGTTGAGACCTAATCCAAGGGCCATGAGATCATGGAAGGATGTATGGAGATGTTATAAAGATGATTCCTAGACCAACTCATCATGATTGAGGAGTTTGAGAAGTTTTGAGTTAGGGTTTCCAGGGATTGTCAGTGAAAAACCCTAATTTGATCCCTATCTTCCAGGCAGTTTTAGCTTAAGATGTGATTGATATCTCATATTCCCCACAACATTAATGTTGTAGAGCTTGTTCTTAGCTTTAAGTTGAGTGGTGGAAGTCCTTGATAGGAGTTGCAGAGCTCAAGTTATGGTTTTGACAAATTATAGGTCAGCTGAGGTGTGTGAATCTGGGTCCTTGAAAGTCACCCAACTTGCAGACAACTTTTGCCCTAGTAGGATGATTCCTATGATCTCTTGGTCAACATGAATGTTGAAGAGAATCTTCTTAGCTTTCTAGAGATTACTAGAAGTCCTTGATAGGATTTGTAGAACTCAACTTATGGTTTGAACAAGACAGGGGTATTTTGGTCATTTGGCAATTATAGGTCATTTTAAGCAAAGGCCATATCTCCTATTTCCAAGCCTCAAATGGAAAAACTCAAAACATCAAAGTTGTTAAAAATGGGATTTTAAGCCTATAAAAGTGGTCATGAGTTATTGAAAAAGCTTGTAGCAAGGATTTACAAGATTGGGTAAAAATGACCTAAAAATGGCTTATAAGTTAAAAAAGTTGAAATGGGATTTTGGTTTAGGAGATGTATAAATCCAAAATGGGTCATCCAATATGTCATTTTGACTCCAAACATTATTTAAAAAACAATGGTTCAAGTAGAATTTTTATTTGAAGCCTAGAAATGGGGGTTACTTTGTAATGTTGTTACTTGCATATTAAGGCAACTTGACAAAACTTCACCAAAGGCAAGGAAGTGCATGTTTTTCACTCATTCTTTCTCAATATCTCTTGTAAGGAGATTTTAAAGCCAATTTGACAAGCTTAAGGCATGATATAAGGGATATCCAAGGTATCACTTCAAGAGAAGTTCTAAAACTTTCTAGATGATTCCATAAATTTCTAGATGAATCTAGACCCTTCTTTGGATTGCTATAAGAAGGGTAGATCACCATGAGAAAAAGGTTGGTGATGATTGTTGGTGAGTGGTGAGATTAGAGTGTAAAAAAGTGAGATTCCTCCATTTGCAATTCCATAACAAACTTCCATTCTCTGCCATTTCCATTCTTTTCTTCTCCACAAACACATTCTTCTGATCCTTATGATCACTTGCATACTGAGTTAGAGGAAGATCCATGGAGGTTTGAAGCTTCATTGAAGAATTTGCAAGAAAGGCAACTTGATATCAAACACAAGATTCAAGCATTGTTCATCAATCTTTTTGCATACAGAATTCTTATCTTCCATTGAAGATCAATCAGGGAAGGTTGCAGGCATTGAATTGGAGTGAAACCACATCCACCATTACAACTTGACAGGTTGGTGATTTCACTCGTATCACCTTATTTATATGCATTCCATCATAGCTCTAGGGTTAGACTTGTTAAGATAAGGTAGAGGATTGTTTTCTGAGAATTTGAGAAAGTTTCATGAGGTTCCATGGCAGATCCTAGTTTCTTTCAGTTTCAAGAATGAGTCGTGTGTTGGGTATGGATGGACATGGTATAGTATAGAATGATGAGGGTAACCTAAGGAACAAGTTTAGATCATTGGATTTGAGTTTGGTTAAGGTCGATCACAGAGAAGAGAAGTTGAACCCAGAACTTTGAGCCATCGGGTTAGGAGTTACACGAGGTTTCAGTGGAAGATATGAGTAGGGTTGGATTCCTGGTAACACGTAGAGCATTTTTGCCTTTGGAAGTTCATGAATTCATTGAGTAACGGAGGAGAACGAAGGAGGTGAAATTCTTGCATGGAGTTAGGGTTTCTGAAAACCCTAGGGTGTGTTTGGGGACGATGGACTCCCACCGTTGGATCATCCTGGTTTTTTGACTTTGTATTTCCATCCAGCGGCCACGATTTGAATTTGCAAGCGGAGGGAATTTTGAAGAGCTAAACGCTGCGTTTGATTTAGTGGTGAATCCTGGGCTGAATGCAGATCTCGCTACCCACACCCCCACCATTGGCCCAATTCAATTTTCAACGTAAAAACGTTGCTATCTGCACCGTATCCCTTTTATTTTTCTTGTAATTTTTCTCTTCATTTTCTGAGCGCAGGTGGGCCTTAATATTTTAATATCTGCACCACCCTTTCCTGGCCCAATGGACAATATAACTGGGCGTAGTTACTCATGACACCCCCCATCCCCTTTATTTCATTTTCTTTTATTTTAATCCCTTTTATTTTTCTTGCATATTAAAAATTTCATATAAAATAGAAAAATTAGTATTTTTTAATGCTTCTTTTTTTCACATATTCATAATCATGTCTAGAAAAATGTAAATAAATAAAATTCCATTTTATTTTTCTTTTAATATTTTTTAGCATATTTTCTTGTAAATAGTATTGTTAATTGATTTTAGTTAATACTCAATTTTGTAGGATTTGTTTTAGGACTTTCCCTTAGGATTTTTGAGCCATTCTTTTTGGCATAGTTAGATATTGAATCATAGATCACATGGGATTTAATTTGCAATTTGTAGATTAAAATTTGATATAGTTTGCTTGTTTGACATTTAGGTGCTCAATTAGGGTTTTAGGTTGTATAAGTAGACTTGAACAATTTTGTTTTCGGGTTTATAGACCAAATTAGTGTATGGGGAATATATGGGTTAAGGGTAAGTATGTATAGAGTCCCCTAGAATTTTACTAGAATATTATATGGTATTATAGTATTTTTAATTGATTTTTGAATGTATGGTTAGTATGTGTGTTGCTTGAAGGCATAGTTTGTATTGTTGTGCTTGTTTTTCTTCTCCTTTGAGTGTGTGAGCTTTGAAGATTGAGTTGAAGACCTTGTGTATCATCATTGAAGCTTTGAAGACCTTGCAGAGGAGTTTAGTTAGCTTTTTTTGTTCTGTTTATAGGATCATAAGTGCATAGGTAGAGCTTTAGATAGCATAATTCCATTCAATAAACAAGGAGTGTCTTGTTCATCTCCTTCCTTCTCTATGACATAAAGTCCCTTAAGGGTATTCACCTCTCTCCTTTGGAGGGATTAGTGACCTTGCCCTCTGAGGTAGAACTTTGAGAGAGCCTTTCCTTTTGATGTTAAGTCCTTAATGGCATCCTTTGGAAGTCAGTGAGCACTGTAACATCCTCACCTCATCTTGTTGGCTGAATCTTGTTTGTTGGAGCATTTAAGCCATTGAAGATAGAAGCTGAAGCTTTGAAGAGGATGATTCCTTGAAGAGTGTTGAAGTCTGAAGACTTTGTGAAGATCAAGTTGATGCTTGAAGATCCCTGAAGATAGTGAAGCCTGAAGGTGGAGCTGATCAAAGAAGCTGAAGCTTAAGGGAGAAGATGAGTTGATACTCATGTTGTAGGGTTGATACCTGGAAGGCAAGTGATCTCTGAAGTCTGAAGACTGAGTTGCTGCTGGAGGAGCTGAAGCTTTCTTCTGTTTTTCTTTTCTGTATTGTTTGTTTTACTTGATTTGTCTGTTGCATTAGAATGAGTCCATTTAGAATAAGTTCAGTCCAGGAGCATAATTGCATTAGAGGTTGAGTTGCTCCCTCTGCTTGTATTGTTATTGCATGGCTTTGCTTGCGGGTATTCGGTAGAGCCCAACTCCCTTGCCCATGTGTTTATTTTGCCTGATGGCATTTCATTTCTTTTATCTGTATGATTGCAGTTTACTGCTTATTGCTTGATAGCATGTCGTTTATTTTTCAGTATGATTACTGTTATTTCATGACTGGCTTGAGGTTGAGATGAGCTTGTGGAGGCTGAAGCCCCACACACATTTCCTCCCTCACTTGCATTGCATGCATTTTACTGTTAAAGCTGATGCTTTGTCTGTTTTGGTGTATCACTGACATGATCCCTTAGGACTCTCATTTCCTTTGATAAGGATTTGATGATAGACTTTTAGGTTGAAACCTATGCATGACAACATCTAGGAGTTCCCTGTTTAAACCTCAACCATAGGATGAATCCATGGCATGATAACAGTAGGACTTGATAGTCTCCCTCCTAGTTGGGCCTGTTCTCTTCTCATCTCAAACAGTTTAAGATACAGTAATCATGAATGATTTCTTTCGTACGTTACGAGCCTTAAGCTATCTGAGAAAGGATTGTGGGAGAGTTTCTTTTCCACAGTCTGGATGTTTAGTATGGTACCCTTTGGGTGACATGCGACACATTCACTCTCAGGTCATAGTCTCTAAGTGCGGTTGAAATCGCAAACACAATAAAAAACACTTCTTTCGTAAAAAACAGGAAATAAACCGTAGTTTCTCGAACTACGTGAGCTCTAATCTCTCATGTCTGTTGAGAGTATGTAGGCACAAGATGGCGAAGTCTTGGCGAGCTACCTACCCCCACAACCCTTCGTAGGCCGAACTACGTTGACTCTGATTTCTCATTCTCTGATGAGAATACGTAGGCATAAAGTGCGACGCTTTGCCGAGTCATTTTTCTTTTCTTTTTCAGCCAGCCTTGATAGGTAGATAGATTATAACCAACCCGTCCAAGTAAGCAAACCAGCGAGGATCCCGTCGAGTACGACGGACGTGAGGGGTGCTAATACCTTCCCCTTGCGTAACCGACTCCCGAACCCAGACAATGGTTGCGATGACCTTGTCTTACCCTTTTTCGTCAGGTTTTTCCGATCGTTTCCTTTCCCGCTCTGAGGGATAAATAACGAAAGGTGGCGACTCTTCTGTCATGTCGGCACCTTATTTTCGCGCGAGCGACAGCTGGAGACTCTGCTGGGGACTTGATAGTTTCCTAGGGATCCAACGTCCCGAAAGCGAGTCAGTTTTGGGATCCAACGTCCCTTAAGAGAGTCAATCCTACCGCTTATGTGTTTGCCTGTTGGGTTGCGTTTATTTATCGCATTTTTACTTCTCGCACTTTATTTCCCGCATTTTATTTTCAGTATAATATGATTATTTGTGATGTTGTGGGATGGGAGTTCTGATGAGTGAGAAGCCAGACCCAGGCTTGAGTGCACTATAGATTTAGAGTGGAAATTAGTGGGCGCGTGCTTGCTTTGCAGGCACTAGTGTCTCATGAAATCCACGCTCAGAAGAGGTTCATCCGGTTGGCTTCACTTTCAACCCTTTGGGTTGAGACGGTTGCTGGTTTGGTGGATTGTCGACTCTGGGGACCGATCATTTGTGATTCAGCTAAGTGAGGCCTCTTCAAGACTTGATGATGCCACTCCTTCTGGGAATCGTATCGTCAGTTTTGAAAGTCTGTGACGCTGATGAACGCATAGGATGTCGTACCTTGAGTCAGTTTAGGTCCGTACCTGTGAGTGGGATCGGGTTTATTGCAGGAAACTTAGACCTTCAAACTACCTGGTTTTCTTGACAGTGAATCAGTTATGTTGGCACCATGGCTCTCAGTTGCAGATATGTTTTTTCTTGATATAGCAAGTTTTGATCAGAGGATCTTATCGTCGGGTGTTTGTCTGTTCTTGATAGAGCAGGTTTTGATCAGAACATTGTTATCAGTGGTTTGTTCTTGATAGGGCAGATTTTGAGTGGGGTCTGAAGATCTCATCAGCAGATGTTATTTGTTCTTGATAGGGCAGATTTTGAGTGGGGTCTGAAGATCTCATCAGCAGATGTTATTTGTTCTTGATAGGGCAGATTTTGAGTGGGATCTGAAGATCTCATCAGCAGCTGTGTGTTTGTTCTTGATAGGGCAGATTTTTTGATTTGGGGTTTGAAGACTTCATCAGCAAATATCTCTTGATCATACACCCGCGGTCCTTATTATCAGCCATTTGTTCTCGACAGAGCAGAATTTTGATCTTGGTCCTATCAGATGGTTATTCTCAGCAGATCAGATCAGTGGTTTTACACCAGGGTTTTCTTCTCATCAGTGATTGTTGATACAAAATCTCCATAGCAGCTATCCGGATATATTATTGCATGCCTGCATTTTGCATTAGTTTGCACGTTCATTTGCATTCCATTAACGTGTGTCTGTGTTGCAGGTACCGTTTCCCCGATCCAGGATTTCTCGCCTCCTACTGTTATTATGGCCTCTCTCAGGAAGACTGTTGCGTACAAATTCCCGACTCCTGATGTGTCGAAGTTGACTGGGTTAATAGCTCTGGCAGGGGATTCTGTGAAGGATAGGTTCAGGAAGTCTTATGGCAGGTTGCTCAGTCTGGTTTGCAAACCCTCTACGTCCGAGTTGAATGGGTTACATGCTCTCCTGCAGTTCTATGACCCTCCTCTGAGGTGTTTCACTTTCCAGGACTTCGTTCTCGCGCCAACATTGGAAGAGTATGCTGATATGCTGGGTGTGCCTATCAAAGGGCAGATGCCTTTCGTCCACATGGATGCTGAGCCCGATCTGGCTGGTTTAGCTTCCTCACTCCATTTGAGCGCTTCTGAGTTAGTGGTGACGAGCTGGAACAAGGTCCCTGGATTCTCCTTGCAGTTTCTGATAGCTAAGGCCCAGCAGTGTGCTAAGGACAAATGTTGGGACGCATTCAATGCCATCCTTGCTTTATGCATATATGGCATTATCCTGTTCCCCAACATGCCAGATTTCGTAGACTTTGATGCATTCCACATCTTCGCCTTAGGGAATCCAGTCCCTACTCTGATCGGAGACGTCTACCATTCAGTGCATTACAAGAATGAGAACCGGAGAGGGAAGAATGTCTCATGCTGCGTATCGTTGTTGTACAAGTGGTTTGATAGTCATTTGCCCAAGAGGGGTTCTTTCGTCTTGTCTGCAGCCACAGCTGAGCGGCCTGAGCGTCTGATGAGTTTGTCGGCAGAAGACATTGATTGGTTCGTTGACAGAGACAGGTTAGGCACCGAGGTGATCTTCAGTTGTAGTGGGTTTCCTAACGTACCTCTGATAGGTAGGAAGGGTTGCATCAACTACAATCCGTCATTGCTAGTTCGTCAGTTCGCATATGCTTTGAGGACTCCACCGAAGGAGGAAGAGGTACAGGAATCTCTGTACCTCATGGGTACTCTAGAGGGGGATTTGTTGTCCAAGCTTCAGCATGCGTGGAACAATATTAGCAAGAGGGGAAAGCCTTTGTTGGGAAAGAGCAACAGCCAAGCCTACCCTCCTTATTCAGATTGGATCAGAGCCAGAGCCAGCGCTATAGGGATGCCATTCCCTTATGTCAGACCGGAGAGTCCTCCACCAGTCGAAGAGCCTACCACTGTGTCCATTCATCAGCACAACCAGGTATTAGCCGAGCGTGATGAACTGAAGCGGGCGAATGCAGAATTAGAGAAGGAGTTAGCTCAGCTTCGAAGTGAGAGGAACGAAGCCGTGCATGCTTTCAAAAGGCAAACAGAGTCGGTAAACCAACTGGGTGCAGACTTGGCAAAGCAGATTGCTGATCGGGAACGCTTAGGTCAAGACTTCAGGGCTGCTAATGATGTACTAGCTACGAAGAAGCAGCATTTGGAAGAGGCATATCAGAGAATATCTAAGTTCGACCAGCATTGGAAGACTTCCATGGCCACCAGGAAGGAGCGAGAGGACAAGCTGATGCTGCAGATTTCTAAGCTGGAAGCCGAAGTAAAGGACAGTGAGCGGAGGTTTGATGAAGAGACCGCCCGCAGATACGCCGCCGAAAGCCGACTCAACAAAGCTCTTGCTAACTTGAAGGAGCATAAGCTGATGTTTGAGTCTAAGAAGCGGAAACTGGAGGATTGCTTTGGCGAAGGAGCTTGGGAGAGTTCAGTTCAGGGGCTTCAGTATACCATCAGGCAAAGGGAACTACTCGTCGAGGGGTTGCTCACTTTGCCAGATCATCCAGAGACGAAGGAATTATTAGCAGAGTATCGCACCCGTGGCCGTACTTGACTAGTTGTATTCCTGTTGTTTTGATCTTTGATGTATGCTAACCATCACCAGACTTGTTGGCTGAGGTCATGCTGTTGATTTGTTTGTACTCGCTGATACTGTATACTGCCTTGACAGGCCTTTCCATATATATATGAGATTGATGTTTCCATGATTGGGCTCAGATTTCTTCTTCCTCTTATTATTATCAGCACTGGCACTAAGGCACTAGGATCGGGGGGAAATCTCCCACGCACACAGACACACGCATGCATCTGCATGAAGCATATTTGCATGGTGTATATCTTATCGCTTTTCCTAACCTTTATTGTTGACAGGTTTTTCAGGTTCCGAGCTGTCTCCGGTCTACAGGATTGATCAAAGACTCATCCACCGCTACTCAACTCGCGCTAATCAGACAAGGATCATGGACCAGGTGCAGTCAGATGTTCAAGAGCTCCGTGAACGGATGGATCGTTTCATGGAACTGATGCAGGTGGTCGCTAATGGTCAGGACCAGCTTCGCACTTTGGTTCAACCTCTGATCTCCAGGGTTGACAGTAATGGCATACTTCACGGCGGGGCCGTGCCTACTCCTCCTCCAGTGGATGCTCCACAGAACGTTGTTCCTGTTGCCGGGGGCAACGGCAGTGCTAACGGCAATCTGATGACTAATATCGGGCTCAACGCGGCAGGCGTCGGCAATGGTAGTCTGGGAGCCAATGTTAACATAGGGCCGGTCAACAGCAATGCTGGTGTAGGAAATCTGTTGGTGCCTCAACCGTGGCTGGAGGACCATCAGGATGACGTATTCTCTCAGAGAGGTGTGGAAGCAGAGTTGAATGCTGAAGCTCGACTCCGGTTCAAAGCGCTGGAAGACAAGATGAGAGACATTGAAAATCAGAACACATTGGGCGTCGATATGTCCAAGCTCGGGTTGATTGCTGATTTTAAGGTGCCTCACAAATTCAAGGTGCCTGCCTTTGAGAAGTATAAGGGTACTACTTGCCCCCGTATTCACCTTCGATCTTATTATAGAAAGATGTCTGCTTATTCTGACGATGAGAAGTTGCTGATGCACTTCTTCCAGGATAGTCTTTCTGGTCCATCACTCGAATGGTATATGGGCCTGGAGCCCGCTACTGTGCGCACCTGGAAAGATCTCGCAGAAGCGTTCGTCCTCCACTATCAATACAATAGCGACTTGGCCCCCAACCGAGTTCAGCTTCAGAATCTCTCACAGCGGAACAATGAAAACTTTAAAGAGTACGCCCAGCAGTGGCGTGAATTGGCTGCTCGGGTTCAACCGCCGATGGTTGAGCGCGAGCTAGTGCAAATGTTCGTGGCTACCCTTCCTGGAATCTACTATGAAAAGCTGGTCAGTGGCATGTCTGGGACATTCTCGGCTCTCATCATTATGGGCGAGCATGTCGAGAACGGTATAAAGATTGGAAAAATTCAAGGCGAATCATCCTCAGCTGGAGGAAGTAGCAAGAAACCTTACGCTGGCAAGCGTCGAGAGGGAGATGCCAGTGCTGTCACTAATGCTCGGAGAAAGGGCAAGGGCCCTCAGCCCCAGATTGCTAGCATAAATATCCCAGCTGCTCCACCCCAGCCGCAGCCTCAGCAGCAGAATCAGCAGGGGTATAGAAGATATCAGAATCGGGCTCCTTTGACAAATCGTCATTTTGAAACTCCACCTATGTCGTATGCACAACTCTTACAAACGTTGCTTCAGCTTCAGTTAGTTCAAAAGAGGACAATGGCTCCCTTAACAGGGGCGCCGCCGCCGGGGTATGACGCCAATGCTACTTGTGATTTCCATACTGGGGCACCAGGCCATACGATTGAGAATTGCAAAGCTTTTAAGCACAAAGTGCAGGACTTGGTGGACGCCAAGGTTATTAACTTTTCTGATAGCGTGCCCAACGTTACCAAGAACCCCATGCCTCATCATAAGGGAGGCGGAGTGAATGCCATTATCACTGAGGAGAGTGCAGACTTGCTGACTGATGTCAAGGACTTGAAAACGCCGCTTAGTTTTGTCAAGGCTAAGTTGCTGAAGAAGGGCTTCTTTCCTGGATGCGGAAAGTTATGTATGACTTGTGCTACACTTCCTGATGGGTGTGAGCAGCTGGTAGAAGGTATCCAAAGTCTGATGTCCGAGGGTATTTTGCAGTTCAGCCGGAGCGTTGAAAGTGCATCAGGGGAAGTCGTGCTGGAACAGGCAGATGAAGTTGCTACTATCACTATTCCTCGTCACCCTATTACTATTTTCGCGCCCCGACCGCCTACAACCACTATCACCAGGGCCAGACCGATCCCATTCGAGAGTACTAACGCCGTCCCATGGCATTACGGCGCCGAAGTCTACTGCAATGGTCAGAAGTTAGAGCTGGAGCCATACAGATCGACTATGCAGAATCTCGCCGGAGTCAGTGGCATTACTCAGAGCGGTAGAGTGTTCGCGCCAGCGGAGGTTGCAGCAGAGAAAGTGGTCCGAGCTGATGCTGCTGATAAGGGTAAAGGTAAGGCTGTCGAAGAGGTCCCTTCTGGGGCAGAAAAAGATTTGCTAGTTAAAGATGCTGAAGAATTCATGCGGTTAATCAAGAAGAGCGACTACAAGATTCTAGATCATCTTCATCAGACTCCGTCAAAGATCTCTATTCTTAACTTGTTGCTGTGTTCTGAAGCGCACCGCAACGCATTACTGAAGGTATTGAACGCTGCATACGTGCCGCAGGAGACATCAGTAAATCAGCTGGAAGAGGTGGTAGCCCATGTCAATGCCGGTAATGGGCTGGGATTCACAGATTTAGAGCTGACTCCCAAAGGGAGAGATCACAACAGCGCCTTGCACGTCTCGGTAGAGTGCAGAGGCACTATTATGTCGCATGTCCTGGTGGATACGGGTTCGTCGTTTAATGTGCTTCTGAAGAAGGCACTAATGAAGTTGGATACCCGCGGATTGCTTTGCACGCCCAGTGATCTGGTAGTGAAAGCCTTTGACGGAACTAAGCGCCACGTTTTCGGAGAGTTGACCCTGCCAATTCAAGTTGGTCCAGAGACGTTTGATACGGTTTTTTATATCATGGATATCATGCCCGCCTACATTTGCCTCTTAGGTCGGCCATGGATCCATGCCGCTGGTGCCGTGACGTCCACGCTGCATCAAAAGCTTAAATATGCTGTCGGGGGAAGCATAGTGACCGTCTGTGGTGAGGAGGACATTATGGTGAGCCACTTGTCGTCCTTTAAATATGTCGAAATGGATGGCGAAATCCATGAAACTCTCTGCCAAGCATTTAAAACCGTCAAGGTGAAAGAGGTGGCTCCTGTCGTCGTAGAGAAGCAAGAGATGGATCACTCCTCGTTTAAAGAAGCTCGGGCCGTCGTTGAAGCCGGTTCCACCCCAGGCTGGGGGCATGTTTTGGATATACCAATCAAGCAGGATAAGTTTGGATTGGGGTACTCTCCTGAAGCTGAAGCTTCATCTTCTTCGTCTAGCAGTTCGTCTCGCGGGAAAGGGCCGATCCTATTCACCAAGGGCGGAGTGATTTTTGAAAGCATCAACGCAGCGTCTGAGGACAGCGGGGATAGTGATTGTGATCTTGACGCCTGGATTCAACCGAGCAAGCCGGGCGAGCGCCTCAACAATTGGACCATCAAGGAGATTATCCAGCTGACAAGTGAAGAGTAATGATTTGCTTTTTACAATCTTTGTACAACCCTATGTCCTACCCGGGGCGTAGTGGTTTTATTGTCAGGGCCTTGTTGGATTATGTACATGCATTTTGTTAATAAATAAAAGGCGTTTTCTTCGTACTCAAATATTGTGTTCTCTGCTATTCCTGTTTTATGTTTATTTTGAAAAACAGCAAAATGGCAACGAGGTTTGTGCTGACCTGCATATTCTTGCTTTAAACTTAACCCTTGTTATTGCAGGATCCACATAACAGACGACATCGACTCTGGACCCTCTACGGCTCACTACGACTTCGATTGCCCGATCTATCAAGCCGAGGATGAGATTGATGAAGACGAGGACCTTCCGGAAGAGTTGGCCCGCTTGTTGAGACAAGAGGAGAAGGTTATTCTGCCTCATGAGGAGGATATTGAGATCGTCAATCTGGGTTCTGAAGAGCTCGTCAGAAATGTCAGAGTAGGGGCAGCGCTGCAGGTTGATGTCAAGCATAGACTGGTCGAGATGCTTCGAGAGTATAGTGACGTCTTTGCTTGGTCATACGAAGATATGCCCGGACTCGACACTGACATCGTGGTTCATCGCTTGCCGTTGCGAGAAGATTGCCCTCCAGTCAAGCAGAAGCTTAGGAGGACGAGACCAGACATGGCTGTAAAAATCAAAGAAGAAGTCCAGAAGCAGTTGGACGCAGGATTTCTAGCCGTTACCACTTACCCTCCGTGGGTCGCCAACATAGTGCCTGTACCGAAGAAGGACGGTAAGGTACGCATGTGCGTCGATTATCGGGATTTGAACAGGGCGAGCCCTAAGGATGATTTCCCGTTGCCTCATATCGATGTGTTGGTCGACAATACAACCCAGTTCTCCGTGTTTTCGTTCATGGATGGCTTCTCCGGTTACAATCAGATTAAGATGGCGCCGGAGGACATGGAGAAAACGACGTTCATCACCCCCTGGGGAACATTTTGCTATAAGGTAATGCCCTTCGGTCTGAAGAACGCAGGGGCCACTTACCAGCGAGCAATGGTCACTTTGTTTCATGATATGATTCATCATGAGATCGAGGTCTATGTTGATGACATGATTGCAAAGTCCCAAATGGAGGAAGAGCATCTGGTCAACTTATTGAAGCTGTTTGAGAGGCTTAGGAAATTCAGGCTGAGGCTGAATCCTAACAAGTGCACTTTCGGAGTGCGGTCCGGAAAGTTATTGGGGTTTATCGTTAGTGAACGAGGTATTGAAGTTGATCCTGCGAAAATAAAAGCTATTCAAGAAATGCCAGCGCCGAAAACAGAAAAAGAAGTTCGTGGTTTCTTGGGCCGAATAAACTACATTGCAAGGTTTATCTCTCAGCTCACGGCCACTTGTGAACCGATGTTCAAGCTTTTAAAGAAAGATCAGGCGATTACTTGGAATGAGGATTGCCAGAAGGCATTCGACAAAATAAAGCAGTATCTTCAAGAACCTCCAATCTTGATACCCCCAGTGGCTGGACGGCCATTAATCATGTACCTGACGGTTCTGGAGAATAGTATGGGGTGTGTTCTCAGTCAGCACGACGAGACGGGCAGAAAGGAGCATGTCATTTATTATTTGAGTAAAAAGTTCACTGAGTGTGAATCTCGATACTCGATGCTGGAGAAGACGTGTTGTGCATTAGCTTGGCCCGCCAAACATCTCAGACAGTATATGCTCAATCACACCACTATGCTAATTTCGAAGATGGATCCGATCAAGTACGTCTTCGAGAAGCAGGCTCTTTCGGGCAGGATTGCCAGATGGCAAATGGTGTTAACGGAATATGATATTCAGTACGTCTCTCAGAAAGCCATTAAGGGAAGCGTATTATCTGATTACCTTGCCGAACAGCCAATCGAAGACTACCAGCCGATGAAGTTCGAATTCCCTGACGAGGATATTATGTTTCTCAAAGCGAAGGATTGCGATGAGCCATTGCCCGGTGAGGGGCCAGATAGGAAGTCTCAGTGGAAGTTGATATTCGACGGAGCGGTTAATTCCTATGGAAGTGGTATCGGGGCTATCATAACGACTCCTCACGGATCCCACATCCCGTTTACTGCGAGACTGACGTTTCCAGTTACCAATAATGAAGCAGAGTATGAAGCATGTATCATGGGTCTAGAAGAGGCAATTGATTTGAGAATCAAGAATCTAGACGTATATGGTGACTCAGCGCTTGTAATCAATCAGATTAAAGGGGAGTGGGAAACTCGTCAAGCGAATTTAGTGCCGTACATGAATTATGCCAGGAGGCTGCTTCCTTTCTTCGATCGAGTGGAACTTCATCACGTACCCAGGGCTGAAAATCAGATGGCTGATGCTTTAGCCACGTTGGCTTCAATGTATAAAGTCAATTATTGGAATGAGGCTCCAAGAATTATGCTTTCGCGTCTTGACAGACCGGCATTTGTCTTTGCAATCGAGGATGCCACCGACGGCAAGCCATGGTTCCACGACATCCAGACCTTCCTTATGACTAAGGAGTATCCCGCGGGTGCGTCTACCCAGGATAAGAAGACTCTAAGGAGGCTATCTGGAAACTTTTATCTCAATCCTGATGGAGTGTTGTATAAGAGAAACCACGATCTCGTGCTACTCAGATGTGTAGATGAGAAAGAGGCGAGAACGCTCATGGAAGAAGTCCATGAGGGCACATTTGGTACGCACGCCGGCAGGCATGCCATGACGAGAAAGATCCTGAGGGCAGGATATTACTGGCTGACGATGGAGTCGGATTGCTTCAGATTCGCGAAGAAATGTCATAAATGCCAGATTTATGCTGATAAAGTTCATGTGCCGCCGTGCCCATTGAATGTCATGTCCTCCCCTTGGCCGTTCTCCATGTGGGGCATCGACATGATAGGCAAGATCGAGCCCACTGCATCCAATGGTCATCGTTTCATTCTGGTAGCTATCGACTACTTCACCAAATGGGTGGAGGCAGCCTCGTACGCTAATGTGACCAAGCAGGTGGTAGCTAAATTCATAAAGAGGGACATCATCTGTCGCTATGGAATTCCCGAGCGGATCATTACTGATAATGGTTCGAATTTGAATAACAAGATGATGAAGGAGCTGTGTCAGAGCTTCAAGATTGAACACCACAACTCATCTCCTTACCGGCCAAAGATGAACGACGTTGTTGAAGCGGCCAACAAGAACATCAAGAAGATTGTTCAGAAGATGGTTGTGACGTACAAAGATTGGCACGAGATGTTGTCGTTTGCCTTGCACGGTTATCGTACAACGGTACGTACGTCGACCGGGGCAACTCCTTTCTCCTTGGTGTACGGTATGGAAGCTGTCCTACCGTTAGAAGTGGAGATTCCTTCTTTGCGAGTTTTGGTTGATGTGAAACTCGACGAGGCAGAATGGATTACGAATCGTCTAAACCAACTCAGCCTGATGGACGAGAAGAGGTTAGCATCGATTGCATTTGGTCGCCTGTACCAAAGCCGAATGAAGAAAGCTTATGATAAGAAGGTGCGTCCTAGAAGCTTTCAGACGGGTGATCTCGTCCTGAAGAAGATTCTTCCGCCACACTCCGATCACCGGGGCAAGTGGACTCCGAATTACGAAGGGCCGTATGTCGTCAGCAAGGTCTTCTCGGGAGGAGCTTTGTTGTTATCCACGATGGATGGTGAAGATTTTGCATCCCCGGTGAACGCGAACGCAATTAAAAAATACTTTGCTTGAAAGAGACCCGCTAGACAAAAAAGAAAGAGTCCAGGCAAAAAAGGGGCATCCCGGCGAACCAAAAACAGAATAAAAGGTTCGGGAAAAAATTAGGGATATATTGAAAAAATGTACACCCGCGAAGTCGAAAACCTACACTGGGCGGCTTCGGCAAAAAAGGGTATCCCGGTGAACTGAAAACCCGCAAAGGGCGGTTCACGCAAAAGTTAGGGATTTGAATAAGCAAATGACTGCGTTCCGCGTGGACTTTCATTGTTTAGTGGTTTGGTGGACCTGAGGGCCGTTTATCTGAATCAATCTCTTCCGAAGCTGACGCGTCGGAGAAGTATCGAAGTCGAGTGGGTCTTAGAGGGATCAACTCATGGTGTTCGTCTACGCCTCGTTGCCAACATTTGTATATACTGATGTACATTTATGTTTTATTTTTGCGCGGCTTCCTCATTCCAGGAGCTTGCCTCTGTTGTAAAACATTTTTGCCCATTCAGGGGTTTCACCATCAATAAAATGCACATTATTCAGCAATTCTGCTTGTCTGTTTAGCATTTATCTGTTTTGTTTGCGATTAAAAACGCTGATGCTTTTTTTTGATAAAATGCGCATACATAAACTTACGGGCCCAGGCCCATTGGTTGTTGAAACAATTAATTACCTGAATATTGTCACGAGTTAATAACCTTGATAGGCCCCTTTGAGGAGGGTATCTTGTCTGTTCGTTTGTGTTGTTGCAGGTGTAGCACCTTCTAGGCAGTGTGCCGTGTGCATCCCCGAAGCAGGGCGAGCCCCTCCTTCTCCAGCAGAGTTCAGTAGTTTCTCCTCCGCAGAATCTGAACGCAAGATAGTGAGCATTGATATGTCTCTCCAGGCAGAGATGATTCTCTTCCCCAAGCAGACGCATCCTGAAGGAACGTCACCTCATCAGCTGAGTCAAGCACCGAAGAATGATGTCTTCTTCCCCCAGCATCGGGTCACAAGTGCAGATTTCAGAGGAATGTTCGGGTACCGAAGCTCGTGTTTTCCCCAGTAAAGCCGCCGCAGCGGATGTTTCTCCCCAGCACCGGGTCACAAGTGCAGGTTTCGCCGAAGTACGCAGTAACTGATGGTGCCAGACTGAAGTCTCCAGCGGAATTGAGATTCCCCACCAGAACTGTATTCTCTCCTGAAGCCGGATGATTCCCTCTTCCCCAGTAGAGTGTTGGAACAGCTGATGTGGTATTCCTCTGCAGAGTTGTGCTTTCCCTCGAAGTCAGATGATTCTTTCTCCCCCCAGCGGATTTGAAATTCCTCATCATAGTTGTACTCTCCAGTGAAGTAGAATGATTTCTCTCTCCCCGGCGGAGTCCACAAACACCCAGGAGAGCCGAATCCTTGAAAGCAGTTGGGACCATGAGTGGATTTTCCCTAGCAAAGCATTGAACAGCTGATGCTGTATTCCTCATCAGAGTTGTACTCTCCAGTGAAGCAGAATGATTTCTCTTTCCCCAGTCGAGTTCGCAGATGTCCAAGAGAGCCGAGTCCTTGGAAGTTGATCAGACCATGATTGGTTTTTCCCCAGTGGAGTGTGGAGCCGCTGAAGTTGTTTCCCCACAGGGTCATCATCCCCAGAAGAGCAGCCGAGACGGCCGCGCAGTTCATTCTCGCGATTGATATCAGCAGGTCCAGGTTCTTGTAGAGCTTCGTTTCCCCTGCAGCAGTCAACTGAAGTTGTTTTCACTGCAGCTGTCAACGGAAGATCATTTCCCCAGACGGAGTCCAATTGATATTGGCGTGTCCACGCTCTCCTCAGCAGGATGATTCCTCTACCGGAGTAGTTCTTTTCTCCTTGACAGGAGAATTCCCCTTCGGCATTTATTTTGCTGACGGGATTGCATAGCATTGTGCATGATTGCATGGCATTTAGCATAAACGCATAGCATTCCCACCGTGTGGGGCAGGGCACCGAAGCATAGGCATCATACGCATGATCTAGGTTACTATCATTCTTGTTTTACAGGTGTTCCACCAAAGGACCAGTTGCTCAGGATGATTCCTGATATTCTCCCCAACGAGGTCGCTTTCTTAAGATGATTCTTAAGACCCCGGTGTAATCCCCACAGTCGCTCGCTTAAGATGATTTTTGAGATCCCCAGCGAAGTCTTCAGTTCAAGACGATTCTTGAATTCCTCAGCAGGGCCGTTTGCTTAAGGTGACTCTTAAGACCTTCGCGCAGGTTCCCGAATGGTTTGCTTAGGATGATTCTTGAGCTCCCCAATAGCGTCCCCAGCAAGAGTTGCCCAGGAAGATTCCTGGAATATCCCTAGCAGAATAAAAGTTTCCGGAATGGTTATCAGTTCAGGTTCAAGATGATTCTTGAAGTCCTTAGCAGCATGATATGTTTGCTCCAACCGTGATGTCTAATCTGAAGATTGACTTCGTGAACGCCTGAAGGCGACATCAGAATGTTCCTGTGGATTCAGGTTTCCGTGCTGATGAATCAGCGCTTATCTGAAGACAAAGTTCAAAAATTTGTAGATACAGCTTTTGTTTGCAAAGTGATCCGTGTTGGCCTGAAGACCAAGTCAGTTATCCTGAGGTGATGATTGATTGCGATCAAGTGAATAGTTTTTCTTCTGACTGAAGTCGAAGATGTTTCTCCAGCTGAAGCGGAGTTTTTCCTGAAGGCAAAGTGTTTGAATCCCCGTAGAGTCATGAATGGCTCAGGATACCATTTCTCTGACTGAAGTCGCAGATTTCCCAAGTTGAAGCGAAGGTGCCTGAAGGCAAGGTTATCCCCAAGGTCATGAATGACCTAGGATTCATTTTTCGGACTGAAGGCCGAAGTATATCCCTGACTGAAGTCACGGATACTCTATAGCAGAGGCGGAGTTGCCTGAAGGCAGATCCATGTATCCTTGAAGGCCAAGGGCCATTTCTTTAGACTGAAGTCGAAGATACCTCCTACAGAGTGCCATCCTTGAAGGCCAAGGATGCTTATCTTCAGAAGTACTTGAAGATCTTTTCTAGCTGAAGCTGGAAGTGGCCAGAGGCCCGAGTTTCATATGTCTTGGATGTTGAAGTTCTACGGTGAATTCAGTGTGCAGTAGTATTCCGATGTTCGTTATGGTTCTGAGGGTGAACCCCAGATCAGAGTGTGCGCGGTTAAGTCTCTCATTCCCAGCGGAGTAGTTTCAAATACGCAAGTGTATCTTTTGTTCCACTTACCAGGGGTGAACCCCAGGTCAGAGGTTGAATGTTGTTTGACGGCGAGGTCAGATTACGATGTGTTCGACGGCGAGGTTGGATATTTGTTTGACGCCGAGGTCAGATTATGATTGGTTCGACGGCGATGTTGGATGTGTTCGACGGCGAGGTTGGATATTTGTTTGACGGCGAGGTCAGATTATGATTGGTTCGACGGCGAGGTTGGATTTTTGTTTGACGGCGAGGTCAGATTATGGATGTGTTCGACGGCGAGGTTGAATGTTGTTTGACGGCGAGGTCAGATTACGATGTGTTCGACGGCGAGGTTGGATGTTTGTATTGACGGCGAGGTCAGATTATGTTGGTTTTCGGCGGTGATGTGGGAGGATTATGTTCGACGGCAATGTCAGACTCTTCAAATCCCCAGCAGAGATGATGTTTGTACGACGGCGACGTCGAGTGTCTCTCAGAGCGATGTTTGTTTCCGACGGCGATGTCAGATTCAGTTTTCCAGCGGTGATGCTGGGCATGTCAAGTTGATCCAGTCTTCTGACGGCGATGTTAGGTGATGCAGATCCTTCAGTTCTCCAGCGGCGATGCGGGGTATTTTGTCAGATTTAGTTCTCCAGCGGCGAGGCGGGGTGTTTTGGGTGATCGACGGCGATGTCAGATTTAGTTTTCCGGCGGCGATGTTGGATGTTTGTTTCCCCGAGTTATGGTTGTTCCTGACGGTGATGTCAGGTGGTTTGGCCTCCCCGCGGCGATGTAGGGTGTTCCTCATAATTTTGTCTGCTTCCGACGGTGATGTCAGGTGGTTTAGTCTTCCAGCGGCGACGTTGGGTGTTTTGGTTGTCGGAAGGCAATATCAGAAGAAGTTAACGTGGATAACTGACGGCGATGTCAGATCGATATTTCTCCAGCTAGTTGTTGAGCAGCTAGTGTTGCAGTGTTCGAAGATTTGTTCTCCGCAGAGTATCGTGTGCTCGTGCAGTTGGCAAATTTTCGGGTTTATCGGTATTCAACCGTCTCGCACCTTGATTGGCTGATAGTCGTTCGCTCCTCACCCAGTCAGGTTCACGCCGTTTGAATAGGGGCAGCTGTTGCACCCTAAAATTTGACCAACAATTATTCATCCATCAAGTGTTTGAAGGTTGATACCTTCATCAGAAAGTTCAAGAGATCCTCAGAGGAATTGGTTGAAACCAAGGTTGTGTGCTTCATAGCTTGAGAGTTGTGGGAGCTCTTCAGATGATTCTGAGACTTTGAGAATAGACTTGAAGCTTTGAGAAAGTTTATGAGATGTCTTGATAGCCATCATGAAGCCCAAAGAAGTCATTGTGCAAGAATTCAGAAGATTCAGCCATGAGTGGTGAAATTAGGGTTTTGACTGGGTCAACCCTAAGTCAACTGAAGATTTGGAGAAGGTTGAGACCTAATCCAAGGGCCATGAGATCATGGAAGGATGTATGGATATGTTATAAAGATGATTACTAGACCAACTCATCATGATTGAGGAGTTTGAGAAGTTTTGAGTTAGGGTTTCCAGGGATTGTCAGTGAAAAACCCTAATTTGATCCCTATCTTCCAGGCAGTTTTAGCTAAATATGTGATTGATATCTCATCTTCCCCACAACATGAATGTTGTAGAGCTTGTTCTTAGCTTTAATTTGAGTGGTGGAAGTCCTTGATAGGAGTTGCAGAGCTCAAGTTATGGTTTTGACAAATTACAGGTCAGCTGAGGTGTGTGAATCTGGGTCCTTGAAAGTCACCCAACTTGCAGACAACTTTTTCCCTAGTAGGATGATTCCTATGATCTCTTGGTAAACAAGAATGTTGAAGAGCATATTCTTAGCTTTCTAGAGAGTACTAGAAGTCCTTGATAGGATTTGTAGAACTCAACTTATGGTTTGAACAAGACAGGGGTATTTTGGTTATTTGGCAGTTATAGGTCATTTTAAGCAAAGGCCATATCTCCTATTTCCAAGCCTCAAATGGAAAAACTCAAAACATAAAAGTTGTTCAAAATGGGATTTTAAGCCTAGAAAAGTGGTTATGAGTTATTGAAAAAGCTTGTAGCAAGGATTTACAAGATTGGGTAAAAATGACCTAAAAATGGCTTATAAGTTAAAAAAGTTGAAATGGGATTTTGGTTTAGGAGATGTATAAATCCAAAATGGGTCATCCAATATGTCATTTTGACTCCAAACATTATTTAAAAAACAATGGTTCAAGTAGAATTTTGATTTGAAGCCTAGAAATGGGGGTTACTTTGTAATGTTGTTACTTGCATATTAAGGCAACTTGACAAAACTTCACCAAAGGCAAGGAAGTGCATGTTTTTCACTCATTCTTTCTCAATATCTCTTGTAAGGAGATTTTAAAGCCAATTAGACAAGCTTAAGGCATGAGATAAGGGATATCCAAGGTATCACTTCAAGAGAAGTTCTAAAACTTTCTAGATGATTCCATAAATTTCTAGATGAATCTAGACCCTTCTTTGGATTGCTATAAGAAAGGTAGATCACCATGAGAAAAAGGTTGGTGATGATTGTTGGTGAGTGGTGAGATTAGAGTGTAAAAAAGTGAGATTCCTCCATTTGCAATTCCATAACAAACTTCCATTCTCTGCCATTTCCATTCTTTTCTTCTCCACAAACACATTCTTCTGATCCTTATGATCACTTGCATACTGAGTTAGAGGAAGATCCATGGAGGTTTGAAGCTTCATTGAAGAATTTGCAAGAAAGGCAACTTGATATCAAACACAAGATTCAAG
Organism: Lathyrus sativus; assembly: GCA_963859935.3. Taxonomy (NCBI): domain Eukaryota; kingdom Viridiplantae; phylum Streptophyta; class Magnoliopsida; order Fabales; family Fabaceae; genus Lathyrus; species Lathyrus sativus. Next base: position 261,041,938 of record OZ012738.1, read on the forward strand.
CATTGTTCATCAATCTTTTTGCATACAGAATTCTTATCTTCCATTGAAGATCAATCAGGGAAGGTTGCAGGCATTGAATTGGAGTGAAACCACATCCACCATTACAACTTGACAGGTTGGTGATTTCACTCGTATCACCTTATTTATATGCATTCCATCATAGCTCTAGGGTTAGACTTGTTAAGATAAGGTAGAGGATTGTTTTCTGAGAATTTGAGAAAGTTTCATGAGGTTCCATGGCAGATCCTAGTTTCTTTCAGTTTCAAGAATGAGTCGTGTGTTGGGTATGGATGGACATGGTATAGTATAGAATGATGAGGGTAACCTAAGGAACAAGTTTAGATCATTGGATTTGAGTTTGGTTAAGGTCGATCACAGAGAAGAGAAGTTGAACCCATAACTTTGAGCCATCGGGTTAGGAGTTACACGAGGTTTCAGTGGAAGATATGAGTAGGGTTGGATTCCTGGTAACACGTAGAGCATTTTTGCCTTTGGAAGTTCATGAATTCATTGAGTAACGGAGGAGAACGAAGGAGGTGAAATTCTTGCATGGAGTTAGGGTTTCTGAAAACCCTAGGGTGTGTTTGGGGACGATGGACTCCCACCGTTGGATCATCCTGGTTTTTTGACTTTGTATTTCCATCCAGCGGCCACGATTTGAATTTGCAAGCGGAGGGAATTTTGAAGAGCTAAACGCTGCGTTTGATTTAGTGGTGAATCCTGGGCTGAATGCAGATCTCGCTACCCACACCCCCACCATTGGCCCCAATTCAATTTTCAACGTAAAAACGTTGCTATCTGCACCGTATCCCTTTTATTTTTCTTGTAATTTTTCTCTTCATTTTCTGAGCGCAGGTGGGCCTTAATATTTTAATATCTGCACCACCCTTTCCTGGCCTAATGGTCAATATAACTGGGCGCAGTTACTCATGACACCCCCCATCCCCTTTATTTCATTTTCTTTTATTTTAATCCCTTTTAATTTTCTTGCATATTAAAAAATTCATATAAAATAGAAAAATTAGTATTTTTTAATGCTTCTTTTTTTCACATATTCATAATCATGTCTAGAAAAATGTAAATAAATAAAATTCCATTTTATTTTTCTTTTAATATTTTTTAGCATATTTTCTTGTAAATAGTATTGTTAATTGATTTTAGTTAATACTCAATTTTGTAGGATTTGTTTTAGGACTTTCCCTTAGGATTTTTGAGCCATTCTTTTTGGCATAGTTAGATATTGAATCATAGATAACATGGGATTTAATTTGCAATTTGTAGATTAAAATTTGATATAGTTTGATTGTTTGACATTTAGGTGCTCAATTAGGGTTTTAGGTTGTATAAGTAGACTTGAACAATTTTGTTTTGGGGTTTATAGACCAAATTAGTGTATGGGGAATATATGGGTTAAGGGTAAGTATGTATAGAGTCCCCTAGAATTTTACTAGAATATTATATGGTATTATAGTATTTTTAATTGATTTTTGAATGTATGGTTAGTATGTGTGTTGCTTGAAGGCATAGTTTGTATTGTTGTGCTTGTTTTTCTTCTCCTTTGAGTGTGTGAGCTTTGAAGATTGAGTTGAAGACCTTGTGGATCATCATTGAAGCTTTGAAGACCTTGCAGAGGAGTTTAGTTAGCTTTTTTTTGTTCTGTTTATAGGATCATAAGTGCATAGGTAGAGCTTTAGATAGCATAATTCCATTCAATAAACAAGGAGTGTCTTGTTCATCTCCTTCCTTCTCTATGACATAAAGTCCCTTAAGGGTATTCACCTCTCTCCTTTGGAGGGATTAGTGACCTTGCCCTCTGAGGTAGAACTTTGAGAGAGCCTTTCCTTTTGATGTTAAGTCCTTAATGGCATCCTTTGGAAGTCAGTGAGCACTGTAACATCCTCACCTCATCTTGTTGGCTGAATCTTGTTTGCTGGAGCATTTAAGCCATTGAAGATAGAAGTTGAAGCTTTGAAGAGGATGATTCCTTGAAGAGTGTTGAAGTCTGAAGACTTTGTGAAGATCAAGTTGATGCTTGAAGATCCCTGAAGATAGTGAAGCCTGAAGGTGGAGCTGATCAAAGAAGCTGAAGCTTAAGGGAGAAGATGAGTTGATACTCATGTTGTAGGGTTGATACCTGGAAGGCAAGTGATCTCTGAAGTCTGAAGACTGAGTTGCTGCTGGAGGAGATGAAGCTTTCTTCTGTTTTTCTTTTCTGTATTGTTTGTTTTGCTTGATTTGTCTGTTGCATTAGAATGAGTCCATTTAGAATAAGTTCAGTCCAGGAGCATAATTGCATTAGAGGTTGAGTTGCTCCCTCTGCTTGTATTGTTATTGCATGGCTTTGCTTGCGGGTATTCGGTAGAGCCCAGCTCCCTTGCCCATGTGTTTATTTTGCCTGATGGCATTTCATTTCTTTTATCTGTATGATTGCAGTTTACTGCTTATTTCTTGATAGCATGTCGTTTATTTTTCAGTATCATTACTGTTATTTCATGACTGGCTTGAGGTTGAGATGAGCTTGTGGAGGCTGAAGCCCCACACACATTTCCTCCCTCACTTGCATTGCATGCATTTTACTGTTAAAGCTGATGCTTTGTTTGTTTTGGTGTATCACTGACATGATCCCTTAGGACTCTCATTTCCTTTGATAAGGATTTGATGATAGACTTTTAGGTTGAAACCTATGCATGACAACATCTAGGAGTTCCCTGTTCAAACCTCAACCATAGGATGAATCCATGGCATGATAACAGTAGGACTTGATAGTCTCCCTCCTAGTTGGGCCTGTTCTCTTCTCATCTCAAACAGTTTAAGATACAGTAATCATGAATGATTTCTTTCGTACGTTACGAGCCTTAAGCTATCCGAGAAAGGATTGTGGGAGAGTTTCTTTTCCATAGTCTGGATGTTTAGTATGGTACCCTTTGGGTGACATGCGACGCATTCACTCTCAGGTCATAGTCTCTAAGTGCGGTTGAAATCGCAAACACAATAAAAAACACTTCTTTCGTAAAAAACAGGAAATAAACCGTAGTTTCCCGAACTACGTGAGCTCTGATCTCTCATGCCTGTTGAGAGTACGTAGGCACAAGATGGCGAAGTCTTGGCGAGCTACCTTCCCCCACAACCCTTCGTAGGCCGAACTACGTTGACTCTGATTTCTCATTCTCTGATGAGAATACGTAGGCATAAAGTGCGACGCTTTGCCGAGTCATTTTTCTTTTCTTTTTCAGCCAGCCTTGATAGGTAGATAGATTATAACCAACCCGTCCAAGTAAGCAAACCAGCGAGGATCCCGTCGAATACGACGGACGTGAGGGGTGCTAATACCTTCCCCTTGCGTAACCGACTCCCGAACCCAGTCAATGGTTGCGATGACCTTGTCTTACCCTTTTTCGTCAGGTTTTTCCGATTGTTTCCTTTCCCGCTCTGAGGGATAAATAACGAAAGGTGGCGACTCTTCTGTCATGCCGGCACCTTATTTTCGCGCGAGCGACAGTATTCAACCGTCTTTTACCTTGATTGTTTGAGAACCGTTCGCTTCTCACCCAGTCAGGTCCAAGCCGTTTGAATAGGGGCAGCTGTTGCACCCCAAAATTTGCCCAACATTTCTTTACCTAGCTTATGTTTCATTTCATTCACATTAGCATTATCATTTGCATTTCATTGACATGTATGCAGGAGATTAAGAGGTATAATTACCAATCAAGAGCTATACAAGACTGTGAGGCTAGCTAAGAAGTTTATTCAAGTGCTCAAGGGTTGGTATCCTTGTCATAGAAGTTAAAAGATCCTCAGAGAGAGTGAGTGAAACCAAGAGTGTGTGTCTCCTAACTTGAGAGTGGAGGGAGGTCATTAGATGATTCTGAGGCCATGAGGATGGACTTGAGGTCTTGAGAGAGCTCATGAGAATTTCTGAAGATCACTTTGAGGCCTAGACAGGTCATGGTGTGAGATTAAGAAGCCTCAGCTATGAGTGGTGCAATTAGGGTTTGACTGGGTCAACCCTAAGTCAACTGATGATTTGGAGAAGGTTGAGACCTAATTCAAGAGCCATGTGATCATGGATTGATACATTGAAATGTGATGAGGATGATTCCAAGGTCAACTCATCATTATTGAAGAGTTTGAGAAGTTTCAAGCTAGGGTTTCTAAAGCTTGACAGTGTAAAATCCCATAGTTTGACCCCTATCTTCAAGGCAATTTAGCTCAAGATATGATTGTCATCTCATCTTGCCCCCAACATGATTGTTGTAGAGCATGGTCTTAGCTTTAATTTGAGTGCTAGAAGTCCTTGATAGGATTTGTAGAACTCAAGTTATGGCTTTGGCAAGTTACAAGTCATCTGAGGAATGTGAATTTGGGGCTTGAAAGTTGTCCAACTTGCATGAAACTTTTACCCTAGAAGGATGATTCCTATGAACTTTTGGTCAACATGAATGGTGTCCCTTATCCTCTTAGATTTCTAGAGAGTACTAGAAGTCCTTGATAGGATTTGTAGAACTCAAGTTATGGCTTTGACAAGTCAAGGGTATTTTGGTCATTTGGAGATTATAGGTCATTTCAAGCATAAGGCCATAACTCCTATTTGCAACCTTCAAATGGGAAAATGTCCAACATCAAACTTGTTCAAAATGATGTTTTAAGGCTAGTCAAGAGGTCATGAGAGGTTGGAATTGCTTGTAACTCAAAATTGCAAAGTTGGCTTAAAAAGGAAGAATTAAAGTTCATTAAAAAGACCAAATTTGGGATTTTTCATTTGATGACCAAATGAGACAAACCTATATGTCATTTTGATTGTAAAATGCATTTTAAAGACAATGGCAATGGAACTTTTCTCATTTGAGGTCAAGATCATGGAGTTGTATGTTGTTACTTAAAGCTTAAGTTACATAACCCAAACTATGCATAAGTGCAAGACCAATGCTCCAATCCATCAAAACACTTTCAAAATCTCATGTGGAGAGAATTTGGATGAGAATGAGGGCAAGTGCAAGATGCTAGCATAATTGGTATGAGAATGGCATGAGATTGAATTTTCCATGACATGAGATATTGAAATACTCATTGGATTGATCTAGAACTTTCTAGATCATTCATTTATGTCCTATATATGATTATGAGTTGGTTCAGAGTGAAGGTTGGTGAGAATTGAGAGAGGAGAGTGAGATTGCATTGTGAAAGTTCTTCTTGCAAATCAAAATCTATTACAAGGTTAGAGGCCATTTCAGTCCAAGAAATTGATCTCAATAGCTTGCTCTGAGGTTGGTGATCAATTCCAGATCAAATTCAAGGCAAGATCGTGGGAGAATTGGGAGTTGGCACTTGGATTTCTGCATCTGCAACTCATAGTCGGGTTCAAAGATTCAGAGCATTTCAATCCATTTGGTTGCATACAGAAGGTTGATTGGAGGTTAGTGAAGGAATCTACAAGTTATTGAGGGTTGATTTGAAGATTCAACCACTCTGTTTGCTTAATTTTACCAGGTATGCAGTTCTTATTCCATGGCTTGATTTAGGTAGAATCCAGAGGAATTATTGTATTAGATGCATTGTAGATTGATGTAGGAAGGTTTTTGGATCATCAATTGGGGGATTAGTGACCAATTAGGGTTTATCCAATTTTCGGTTGAGATTGTGTTCTTGCGAATCTTAAACTTTTAGGATGATTAAGTGGTATAGGAAGATTCCTTGTGAGATTTGGGACAAGTTTCGTGTAGAGACCATTTGGAATGGTGGATTCTGGAAAGAGATAGGGTTTGAGCTGATGACCGGAGAACCACCGGCGGTGGCCATGGCTACGCGCGTGTTTCAGGAATTCAAATGGAGAAGATGACTTGATAGCCATTAGATCGTGGGTTGACTTTGACTGAAGGCATCATCCCACGGCCACGATCATTTCCAAGTTTGTGAAGGATTTCTGACTTAATATGAAACGCAGCGTTTCATTTATTTGCTGGTTTTGGGCTTAAGTCAATAGTTGATACCAACACCCCCCCCCCCCCTCTGGGCCCAATCACTAAAATGAACTGGATTTTGTTGCTACCTGCACCACACGCCTTTCATTTTCTTTTGATTTTTCATTTTATTTTTCATTTCATACATGGTTATTGAATAATCCATAAAAAATTGAAAAATAACTCAATTAATTCCATTCTTTTTGCCATTGATTCATGAGTGAATCTAGTTTTTTTTAGATAAAAAATATTAATATTTCATGCATTTCCGATTTTATTAGCATTTTTTACATTTTAATTGATATTAAAATAATCATGGTTGATGCTTGATTTTGTTGAATTTGGTTTGATCATTTGATGATGGTTTTGGCCTTGATTTTTTGTGTGTAGCTAGCATAGATATGCATGTTCCCCCTAGATTTTTCTCACATTTTTGTGATGAATATAAGTGGTAGTTTTAGGTTGAAACTTCAAGGGCTCCATTTTTAGGGTTTATGGTTGATACCTTATGATTTAGGTTTTATTTCTAGAACTTGGTGGATGATTCAACCTCTGAATTTTGTATGGTAGATTCATGATTGAATTAGGGTCCCTTAGGAATTTTTGTAGGAATTTTCAATGTAGTTTACTATTTTGTTTTATTTTAGTTTAGGTGCTAACTTTGGATGATTCTAATGCACTGATTCAACTAGAATGACTTCTTTAGTTCCCTTAGATTAGGGTTTTGTATCTCTTGCTCTTGGTTGAGGATGAAAGCAAGTTGAAGATGCAATGGAATGCTTGAAGAAGCTTGGATGTGAAGATCTTCCCTTCTTTTGGAGTAGTGTTGATTAGGTGTTAAGATTAGGGTTTTGTAGGCAGAGCTTCTAGATAGATTCTTTTCCTTCATAAACATGGAAGGTATTGATCACTTCCATTCTTCCCTAAGATGTAAGGTACCTTTGTAAATGCCTCATCCCTCCTTTGGTAGGATGTGTGTCTCTTTACAAATTGGTAGAACCTTTGAGGGTCCCTTTCTCTGATGATAGGATGCTTAGTGGTGACCTTTGGTCTTCACTCTGCTACCAATCATCTAAACTTTTCTCTGGTTAGATGAATCTTCCTCCCTTGCTAGAGGATGGAGTTTCTTGCTTGAAGAGATTGAAGGATAGGAGTTGACACTTCCCTGTGTTTGAAGATTACTCTTAGGAGCTGAAGCTTGTAGAACAGGAAGAGTAAGTTGATATTTGTAAGGAGGAGAGAGCTGAAGCTTGAAGGTCCAGAAGAACAAGTTGACACTTGTGAAGAAGATCAAATTGAAGTTGAGTGAGGAGCTGAGGCTTGAAGAAGAAAGAATCAGTTGATACTTGTGTATGATGCATTGAGAGCCTGAAGGAGCCAAGTTGATACTTGATTTTAGGGGTGAAGTCTAAAATTGGAATTTACTGAAGAGCTGAAGCTTGAAGTTGAAGTAGAGGGATAAGTTGATACTTATGGTGGATAGCTTAGAAGCTTGAAGAAGCAAGTTGACACTTGCTATTGAAGATGGTAGCCTTGAAGAGTGGTTGAGGACTGAGGATTGAACTGCTGTCAAGGGATTGCTTTGCTGTGAAGCTGTAGGAGCTGTTGATTTGCTTTCTTGACTGTTTGTTTTCTTTCTATGCAACTGTATTGCTGTGACTTATTTGATTTGCTTGATGCATTAGAATAAGTTCATATTTAGATTGATTCAATCTAGGAGCATGATTTCACTAGAGGTTGAGTTGTTCCCTCTGCTTGTATTTTTACTGTATGGCTTTGCTTGCGGGTATTCGGTAGAGCCCTGCTCCCTTGCTTATGTGGTTTGTCATTTGCTTGATGGAATTTTATTTCTTCGGTATGATTGCAGTTCATTGTGTTTTGCTTGATAGCATGTTATTTCTTCTGTATGATTGCAGTTATTCATATCTGGCTTGAGGTTGAGATGAGCTTGTGGAGGCTGATGCCCCACACACATTTCCTCCCTCACTTGCATTGCATGCATTTTACAGTCGTTTACTGTTTACTGTTTAAGCTGATGCTTTATCTGTTTCTGTTTATCATTGACATGATCCCCTAGGAATCTCACTTCCTTTGATAAGGAAGTGATGATTAGAACTTTAGGTTGAAACCTATGCATATAACTTCTAGGAGATCCTTGTTTCAAACTTCAACCATAGGATGAATCCTTGGCATGACAACATTAGGACTTGATAGTCTCCCCATTGATTGCGTTCTCTTCTCATCTCAAAACAAATTAAAATACAGTAATAAAGGTTAACTGACGTCGTACGTTACGAGCCTTAAGCTATCTGAGAAAGGATTGTTGGAGAGTTTCTTTTCAACAGTCTGGATGTTTAGTATGGCACCCTTTGGGTGACATGCGACGCATTCACTCTCAGGTCATATTCTCTAGTGCGATATTGGTTGCAAACAACTAAAAAAACAGTTCTTTCGTAAAAGACAGAAAACAAACTTTAAACCTTTTTGCCCCGTGGGCCCATAATTCAAAGGAAAGCTTTTATGAAGAAAAGAGTGTCGTTAACTCCCAGTTCTACCACAAACGGTAACGCCTAAGTCTCCAAGGGTCGAGCTGCGTACATCCAACTGCTGGAACTGTTTGTTAACCCTACTCGATAAAACAGATGAATCTGAATCCCCGTAATCCGTATTATCCCGAACTACGTAAGCTCTGATCTCTCATATGTGTTGAGAGTACGTAGGCACAATACTGACGTATTGGCGAGCCACCTTCCCGGTAACCCGTAGTTAGTCGAACTACGTTGACTCTGATTTCTCATTCTCTGATGAGAATACGTAGGCATAAAGCGCGACGCTTTGCCGAGTCATTTTTATTTTCTTTTTCATACCAGCCTTGATAGGTAGATAGTAAACAAACCCGTCAGATAAACACAACAAGCGTGGATCCCATCGAGTATGATGGACGTGAGGGGTGCTAATACCTTCCCCTTGCGTAACCGACTCCCAAACCCAGACAATGGTTGCGATGACCTTGCCTTATACCTTTTCGTCAGGTTTTTTTGATCGTTTCCTTCCCGTTCTGAGGGATAAATAACGAAAGGTGGCGACTCTTCTGTTTTGCCGACACCTTATTTTTGCGGTAGCAACAGTGCCAAGCATGCTCCGATCAAACCAAATGATGTTCTCAGCAGACAGTCCCATTAACCGGTTAGACCAATCCAAAGTATCAACAACATCAAAAAAAAAAGGCCCTGTCTTCGGAAGATGTCCCTGGAAGCACCTGTACAAAAGAGGAAGACAGCAGGAAACATTCTTGCCACGACGTTTCTCATTCTTGTAGTGAACGGAATGATAAACATCGCCCAATAGAGTAGGAACAGGATTCTTTGAGGCAAGAATCAAGAAGGCCTCTGAGTCGACAAAATCCGGCACATTAGGAAACAAGACAGTCCCATAGATGCAGACAGCTAGAATGGCACTGAAGGCAACCCAACATCCACTCTTCGCGCACTGTGTAGCCTTCTCAACCAGGACAGACAGGTGGAACCCATAAGCTCCATTCAGCTTGACCAACCCTGCATGGAACTCATAAGCGTCCAAACTGACAATCTCAGCAAGTGTAGCCACCTCAGGCTCAGCATCAACATGTATAAAGGGCATCTGGTCTAACACGGGAACTCCCAACATAGCAGAATATTCCTCCAAAGTGGGTGTCAGAATATAGTCGGGAAATAAGAAACATCTCAGCTGCGGCTCATAAAACTGCATCAAAGTGTACACCCCAGTCGTCTCAAATGCTGAAGGCCTGTACAACAAACTAAGCAATCTCCCATAAGATACTCTGAACTCAGCCCTCACTCTCTCATCTGCTAGAGCAACCAATCCCAGCAAGGGACTGATATCAGGCGAATGCAACCGGTAAGCAACTGTCCTCTTTGTGAACTCCATGTCTGGCCAGAAGATATACTAGAATCAGAGGGGAATGAACACACCTGCGACATAAATACACGTTAATGATATGCGAAATGAGTATGCAACAATGCAATATGCGAAATAATGCAACAAGGATCAAGTGATATATTACGGAGGAGATCCATCCATAATATCTGTCTCCTTAGACCCACAATACTTCTCAAACCTGGTCTTGACAGACCCATAACAATGCTCTAGCCTGGTCTCAACATACCCATAACAAAGCTCTAATGAAGAAACCCAGGTAGCCACACATACTGATCCAATATCAAGAAAACCGGGTGATCTGAAGGTCAAGTTTCCTGCATGCCCCAATCCCTCTCACAGGTAGGTGTCCTATCAACTGACACAAGGTATGGCATCCTATGCGGTCGTTGGCGTCACAGACTTTCAAGACTGATGATACGATACCCAGAAGGTGTGGCATCATCATGTCCTGAAGAGGCCCTCCTCAGCCAACTTCCAATTGATCGGTCCCCTGAGTCGACAATCCTCGGGTCAGACAACTTGTCGAGCCCTAAGGGCCAGGCAAGAAGCGTCAAAGAGAATCTCGTCCGAGCGCAGATTTCGCGGCTAGCTGGTGCGAGCTAAGCAAGCAGGCTAACCACTACTCTCTACTTCTAAGTCTATGTGTAACCTCAAGCCCAGGTCCGGCTTATCTCTCAACAGATCACCCCCTCCCCACAACAGCAATAATAATATAAAGCTGACAATAAAATGCGGAAAGTAAAGACAGAAATTTAAATCCATACAACACCCACGACGGGAAAACAAGCGCTAGGATTGACTCGCGTAGGGAACCACTGGATTCCCCAGCAGAGTCGCCAGCTGTCGCTACTGCGAAAATCGGCGTCGGCTATGACAGAAGAGTCGCCACCGTGCGTTATTTATCCCAAAGGAGGGAAAGGAAACGCTCAGAGTAAACCTAACGCAAAACGGGAAAGGAATGGTCATCGCAACCAAATCCTGGATTCGGGAGTCGGTTACGCAAGGGGAAGGTATTAGCACCCCTCACATCCGTCGTACTCGACGGGATCCACGCTTGTTTTCTAGTACGGATTGTTATTTTATCTACTCTAAAGGGTCAAGGGTTAAAAAAAAAAGAAAATGACTCGGAAAAGTATCGCATTTTATGCCTACGTATTCCCGTCTGGAACGAGAAATCAGAGTCAACGTAGTTCGCCTACCTACGGAAAGGAGGGGAAGGTTGCTCGCTAGGATACGACATCTTATGCCTACGTACTTTCATACAGCATGAAAGATCAGAGCAAACGTAGTTCGGGCCACGGAAGACACAGGTTTGTCTGACTATTTTTTAGATCCTTCTGAAAAGGTTTTCTTCTGATTAGGAGTCCAAGCGGACAAAAATGACACTTTGATGTTTGTTTTGATGCTTCATCTTTAAGTTACATATCAAAATCATGCCATTGATCTCCATCGACCTCCACATACTTAAATGACGACAGATGGCTGACCAGGATGTCTTCTTCTCTGCATACAGTGACCACGCTGTCCCCCACCATATATTTCAACTTTTGATGCAAGGCAGACGTGACTGCCCCAGCCCCATGGATCCAGGGTATTCCGAGAAGGCAGCTATATGCAGGCTGGATGTCTATGATATAAAATTCGGTCGCGAAAACCTCCGGCCCCACCTGTAGAGGTAAAGTTATCGATCTAAAAACTGTTCTCCGCGTGCCATCGAATGCTCTGACTACCAAGTCACTGGGCGTGCACAGGATTCCTCTGACATCTAGCTTCATCATCGCTTTCTTGGGCAGCACATTCAAAGATGATCCGGTATCGACCAATACATGCGACATGACTGATCCTCTACATTCCACAGAGACGTGCAGCGCCATATTATGATATCTCCCCTTCGGGGTCAAATCGAAGTCTGTAAAGCCCAAGCTATGGCCTGCGTTTACATGCGCTAACACCCATTCCAGCTGATTCACGAAAACATCTTGGGGTACGAAGGAAGTATCCAGGACTTTCAGCAATGCATTTCTGTGAGCTTCAGAACACAATAGCAACGATAGTATAGAGATCTTTGAAGGCGTCTGTTGCAGATGCTCCACAATCTTATAATCACTTTTACGAATCAAGCGCATGAACTCTTCTACATCTTTCGATGCTGTTGCTTTTTCATTCCCCTGTACTGGGACATTCTCAACCATCTTTCCTTTCCCCTTTGCCAGTCTTTCAGCCTCTACTTCAGGCGATATGAAGATCCTACCACTTCTTGTCATACCTCCTGTACCAACAACATTGTCTACAGTCTCGGCTGGCTGCTTACTAACACCAATCTTTATTCCGTCACAATACACTTCCAACCCATATGACCATGGGACTGCTTTAGTGCTTTCGTACGGGATTGGTCCGGCCTTAGTGATAGTGATCGGTGGTCGCTGGGCCGGTGCTGTTATAGTGATTGTCTTTCGAGGAATCGTTACAGTGGCCACATCACTCTGATTATCTGCCAATGCCCCTGCATGCTCCTCAATTGTTGCTCGGTCAAATTGCAATGTGTCGCCATCTATTAAAGCCTGAATACCTTTCTTTAAATCATCACACCCCCCAGCTAGGGACCAGCACTCTAAACAATACTCGTCGCACCCAGGATAGACACCCCCTTGCAACAATCGGCTCTTTATCTCGCTCAACGGCGTCTTTAAATTGTCGACATTCATAATCAAATTCAACCCTTCCTCAGTTAGAATGGCGTTTGCCCCATGGTTAGGCATGGGCTTCTGCACTATATTCGGACCCGCCGTTCCAAAATTGATAGCCTTACTGTCCAATAGATCCTGCACGACATGCTTAAAGGCATGGCAACCCTCTACATCGTGGCCCGGAGCCCCAGAGTGGAATTCGCAGTGCCTGCTTGCATCATAACCATACGGAGGAGTCCCCGTTATCGGTGCCAGAGTTCTCTTTCTCTACCAAGTTCAAACCCAATAGTGTCTGTAACAAATCGGCATACGTTGAAGGAGGCTTCTCAAACACTCTCCTTGGTTTACCCCCTTGGAATCTGCGTTGGGAAGGCTGTGCCCCCTGTTGTGGTTGCTGCTGTTGTTGCTGTTGTTGTTGCTGAAACGGTTGTTGCTGAAACAAAATAGTAACACTCGCCACCTGCTGCGGCTGATTATACTGGTTTCGACCTCTGCCCCGGCCTCTGCCTCGGCCTCCAAACACTGCGCTTGCATCGCCCTGGCGGCGCCCACCAAAAGCCTTTCTATTACTGCCAGATGCCGTAGATTCCTCAGCTTGGAATCTTCCCTGCTTAATGTTGCTTTTGATCTTTTCTCCCATCAGAATTAAGTCTGAGAAACTGGCCAAAGATGTGTGAAACAACTTGTCATAAAACATGCCGGTGAATGTTCCTATGAACATGTCATTCATTTCCTTGTCTTCTAAAGGAGGACGGACCCTAGCAGCCATGTCGCGCCATCTTTGCGCATATTCTTTAAAGCTCTCACCCTTCTTTTGAGACAGCCCTTGCAATTGGACTCGGTTGGGTGCCAAGTCGCTGTTATACTTATAGTGAGCTACAAATGCTTCCTCCAGCTGCTTCCATGTCTTTATATGAGTTGGTTCCAATCCCATATACCACTCTAGGGAAGGACCTGACAAGCTATCTTGAAAGAAATGCATTAGCATCCTCTCATCAGTAGAATACGCCGACATCCTTCTGTAATATGACCGCACGTGCACTTTCGGACAGGTGTCCCCTTTATACTTATCAAATGTGGGAGCTTTGAATTTGATTGGCACCCTCAAGCCAGGCACCAAACCCAATGTTGACATATCTAGGCCCACAGCACTTTGATTTACGACCCCCCTCATCTGCTCTTCTAGCATTCTGATCCTCTGGGAATCATCCATTGGCCCCTCGAAACCTCCGCCGGAGAAAGCGTCCTCCTGCTGATCTTCCTGCCAGTTACCATTCCCAGCTCCATACCCATCGTATCCGTTGTTACGGCCAGCTCTAATCTGATTCATTATCGGGCCTCGCCCTCTGTTGCCGTACCCCGGAGCAACTCCAGCAGGTCCAAAAGCCATTAACCCAGCGCCATTTCCATTTCCAAATCCTCCATAACCCTGATTGGTCATACCATAACCGTCCTGCCCGAAGCCTTGAGCATTGAAACCATATTTCCCAGCATTATCGAATCCCTGATCATTGAACCCGAATCCAGCATTACCGAAGCCGTTGCCTCCCATATTATCACCCAAGTTAACATCACCAATCCCAACGTTATGGACAGCAGTCTCGTTCCCAATTCCAACGTTACCATTCCCAGCAGCAGTACCGTTGTTGACATTGACAGCAGGCATATTGACTACAGGTGGAGCCACTGGTGTGGGAGTACCATCCCCATGAACAGTGTCGACTCGCACAGACTGATGATCCTCATTTCCATGTCCAGCATTTCTTGCCAACAGAGGTTGCACCATGGCTTGCAAATTCTCCTGACCTTTTGCAATAGTCTCCATGGTCTGCATGAAGAGCGCTAGCTTCTCGCGCATATCTTGCATCTCGTTCTGCATTTGATCCATGATTCTTCGACAGTTGGTGCAAGTGGAGTATCGGTGCGGTTGCTGATCTGCAATCCTGAAAAGACCTGGTACAGTGCAAGAAATAAGATACCATCCAATAATTACCTGTAATGCAATATGAATATGAATGCAATGCAATGTGTGTCTGTGCATTAGGGAAGATTATTCCCCGGTTCTAGTGCGAAGGTGCTAGTGTAGTGACAGTGCTATCAATACGAATATCGGAGCTGAATCATAGAAAGCCTCGTATATTGCAGAGAAAGTCATTAAGCCAAGAATACAATATCACTGAGTACAATGAGAAGGCATGACCTCAACCAACAATCCTGGTGATGGTCAGCGTTATGCAAATAAAGCATACAAGTTAATACATGAAATGATCAAGTACTCTCATAAGCCCGGTACTCTTCTATTAACTTCTTGGTCTCTGGATGACTTGGTCGGGTAAGCAGACCCTCGACAAGTAGGTTTCTTCTCTTGAGAACACGTCGCACGTCACCAGCGGTTTCTTCCCATGCCCCTTCTCCGAAGCGATCCTCTAGCTTCCGCTTCTGAGACACAACTTCGTTCCTGCCTTCGATGGCCTTGTTCAATGCATTCTGGAGACTATACCTGGTCATCACTTCTTCTTCATACTTCTTAATGCTAGCCTTCAACTGCTTTTCGAGGTCGGAAATTTGCTGCTTCAATTTATCTTCCCTCTTTTTATTGTTGGTCAGCGTAGCATTCCAAGTCTTGTTACAAGAAGAGATTTCCCGGTGAGCGGCATCGAGTGCTTTCTTTTTGGACTCCAGCATGTCATGGGAGCTTCTGAACTCTTGCCCCAGACGTTCGCGCTTCTTTTTCTCCTCAGTCAACTCAGCCCCTAGTCTGTTTACTAGTTCGATCTGCTGTTGGAAAGCATGCACAACCTTGTTTTTCTCACTGCGTATCTGGGCTAGCTCTTGCTCTAACCCTTCATTGATCTTCATTAAGGCTTCTTTTTCTTTAACAACTTGCTCGTAGGCCTCCCTAGTAATAGTAGTTGGTTCTTCCGCAGGGATATGAACAAGTACTGGTGCATCTGGAAATGGCATCCGCAACTGTCTTACTCTCTCCTGGATCCAAACTCTGTAGGGTGTGTAAGCCTGACAATCATTCTTCCCTAACAGTGGCTTCCCTTTTCTGTTAATACGCGTCCAGGCATGCTGCAGCTTGGCTAATAACTCTCCCTTCAAATCACCGGTGAAGTACAGAGATTCCTGTACTTCCTCCTCCTGAGGTGGGTTCTTCAGCGCATATCCAAACTGGCGGACGAATAGAGATGGGTTGTAGTTGATGCACCCTTTTCTCCCTATCAACGGAACATTAGGATACCCAGAACAACTGAAAATAAGCTCGGACCCCAGCAAGTCTCGGTCAAACCACTCAATGTCTTCAGAAGATAGCCTCATTAGGCGCTCTGTCCAGTCAGCTGTAGTTGCACTATCCACAAAAGGTCCCTTCAAGGGAAGATGACTCTTAAACCACATGTACAGCAAAGGCACGCAACAAGAGACATTCTTGCCTCTCCTGTTCTCATTTTTGTAGTGCATCGAATGGTAAAAGTCCCCGATCAGTGTAGGCATCGGGTTGCCAGCAGCAAATAAATGAAATGCATCCATGTCCACGAAGTTTGGGAAATTGGGAAACAGCACTATCCCATAAATGCATAGAGCCAAAATAGCGTTAAAGACCACCCAACACCCATTCTTGGCGTACTCTTGAGCCTTACCAACCAGAAACTGGAGAGAGAAACCTGGAACCCCTCGCCAAGAAGTCATCAACAGCTCGGAAGCATTCATGTGCAGGGCCTTAGCTAAATCCTCCAACTTGGGCTCAGCGGCAGAATGAATAAAAGGAACTGCATTCTGTACTGGTAGCTCAGTAAACTCTACATACTCCTCGATGGTAGGCCCCAAAATGAAGTCAGCAAATGTGAAACACCTCAAAGCAGGGTCATAGAATTGCATCAGCGTGTACAGCCCATTCAGTTCATCATCAGTTGACTTGCGAACCAATCTCAACAACCGTCCGTAACTCTGCCTAAAGCTTCTACGGACATCCTCATCAGCCAGGGAAATCAGACCCAGGATGGGAGTAACATCAGGAATGGGTAGCTTGTACGCAACTGTCATCCTCAAACCAGCCATGATCAATACTCAGAAGTCCAGATACTAGAACCGGGGGATATGCAAATGCACCTGCAGCACAGACACACGTTAATGGGATGCAATGATAATGGGTATGCAAACAATGCAATGCAAGTAACATGCAACAGGGACCAAATGCCGTGGCTGAGAAGCCTGAACCATATCAAGAAGTCTCAGATAGACTCTCCAGAATTCCTCAAACCCTGGTCTCAGATAGACCCATCATGAATCTCTAACACTGGTCTCTGATAGACCTCATGCCATAACTCCAACTGGTCTCTGACAGATCTCAAACCATAACTCTGACTGGTCTCTGATAGACCTCTTCACTGTCCATAAATACCCAGGATCTTAGATCAAGAAATAACCGGTATATGAAGGTCTAGTTACCTGCATAACCCCAAACCCTCTCACAGGTAGGTGTCCTAGTAACTGACAAAGGTATGGCATCCTATGCGGTCGTCGGCGTCACATACTTTCAGGGTTGATGATACGATTCCCGGAAGGAGTGGCATCATCAAATCCTGAAGAGGCCTCACTTAGCCAACTTCCAAATGATCGGTCCCCAGAGTCGACAATCCAACTAACCAGCAACCCGAGCCACCCAAGGGGCAGGACAGGAGGACAACCAGAAGAATCTCGTCTGAGTGTAGATTTCGCGGGACACTAGGACATGCAAAGCACGTGCGCACCCACTAATCTCTACTCTAAGTCTAGGTGCACTCAAGCCCAGGTCCGGCTTATCTCTCGATCATAGAACACCCGTCACACCCCAATACAACAATAATAATCAATAATATAATGCTGAAAATAAAGGTCAGAAATATAAATCCATACAAAATCCTCGACGGGAAAACAAGCGCTAGGATTGACTCTCTTAAGGGACGTTGGATCCCAAATGCATAAGGAACTATCGCAGTCCTTAGCAGCCAGGGGACGTTGGATCCCCAGCAGAGTCGCCAGCTGTCGCTACTGCGAAAATCGGCGCCGGCTGAACAGAAGAGTCGCCACCGTGCGTTATTTATCCCAACGGAGGGAAAGGAAACGCTCAGAGTAAACCTACCGCAAAGACGGGAAAGGAATGGTCATCGCAACCAAATCCTAGATTCGGGAGTCGGTTACGCAAGGGGAAGGTATTAGCACCCCTCACGTCCGTCGTACTCGACGGGATCCACGCTTGTTTTCGGGTATGGATTGTTATTTCTATCTAAACTAAAGGTCAGGGTTAAAAGAAAATAAAATGACTCGGCAAAGTATCGCACTTTATGCCTACGTATTCCCGTTTGAAACGAGAAATCAGAGTCAACGTAGTTCGCCTACCTACTGGAAAGGAGGCGAAGGTTGCTCGCTAGGATATCACATCCTATGCCTACGTACTTTCATACAGCATGAAAGATCAGAGCAAACGTAGTTCGGGCCACGTACGACACAAGCTTGTCTTGATTGTTTTTATTCCTTCTGAAAAAGGTTTTTCTAATTAACAGTCCAAGCGGACAAAAATGACGTTTTGATGAGTTCACATTTTTTTACGGAAGAAGTGTCTTTTATTGTGTTTGAAATATTTATTGTGTTTTTCTGTTTGTTTTGAGAAAGAAGAGACAGAAGTCTACCTATGGTTGAAAAGGGAATCAAACTAACCTAATGTTATCATGCATGGGTTAAGACCTAGTGTCTATCATGCTCCTCTCTTGCACAGAGAGAAACAGAGATCCTAAGGGATAAACAGAAACAGAAGCAATAGCATATACAATAAAGCAGTAAAATGCATGGATGCAGCAATACAAGCGAGGCAAGGGAGTCCCATTCAACCTCGAACCTAGAAAACAATAGGCAAAAGTGAACAGAATTCACCTTCAACCCCACAGGTTAAACAACAAACAATACAGTCAGGGAAAACCAATCAATACATCAGAAATGAAACAGCAAAAATAAACAGCCACAGCAACCCTGCATCAACATCTGACTTCAAGTCATCTCCAAACAGCTACAGGCTTCAGGCAAGCATCAATCTCCATCTTCACAGCCTTCAAGCAAGGTCTTTGCCATCAATCTTCAGTCTACAATGGCTTTTCTTCAAGTCCAAATCTCCAAGCTGAGGAATCAATCACAAGAGTGAACTGGGTGTTAAGCAATTAGTTGACCACCAAAGGTGGCAAACAGACTGCTAACAACACATAGAATATTTCTCTCAAGAGTTCTATCTCTTAGACACTATCACCAAGCCTTCCAAAGGAAAGGGGTGAATGTCTTAGAGAGACTCTGCATCACAGAGAGGGATGGAGGCAATCAAGACCTTCCATGTTTGAGAATCAAGTTTACTACTCTAGAGCTCTGCCTAGCTCCTAAACCCTATAGCCTTCAACAGCTGCCAGCAAGGGATACTCCTCATCAACTCTGGAAGTTGGCCTTCATCCTCTGATCTCCAAATGGGCTTCATCTTCTCAGTCTTCAGCTCTCCCAATCCCCAAGCAAACCCAATACCCCACACAGACAAATGAAATAACCCTAGAGAGGGCACACCACACAGTCAAACCAATATAAGCAGTATACTAATAGCAGTAGGGGAATCCTAATAATGTCTGAGGGATCTATTAACTACCCATAATCCCTATAGTCCCATACCCCAAAGATTCAATCTCTAACTCCTAAGGGAAATGAACTAATTCACCTATGTTATCTCCTAAAACCTAGTTTTGATCATGCTATTCACACCTAAACAAATCACCTCAAATTAAGTTCTAAAATTGTGAACTAAATTTTATATACAAGATAAAGGTCTAAGCTAATCAACCTAAAAAGAATGGGACAAAAATATTAAAGCATCTATTCAAACTAAAATTAACAAAATCATGCATCAAATTAAACTACTTAAAATGCTATTTAAAAGAAAAACATGCTAAAAATATAAAAATGAAATGAAATACCAATTTTTTCATGTGATATTTTTCTTAACAAAATTATGAACAATGTGCAAAAAGAACCAATTAAAATCATGCATTTTCCAGTTTTTTATGATTTTCCAAAGAATTAAAATTTTTGAAAGAAATTAAAATGAAATTGAATGGATGAGGGTGCAGAAATTAATTAAAACCAGTTAAAACAACCAGATGGGCCCAGACTGGGGGCGCGCATAGCAAGCGCGTCTGGGCCCAATGACTCAGAAAGCTTCACAAAAAATTAAAAAAACAAGAACGGTGCAGTTAGCAAGAAATGTAGTTCATTTTAGCTTTGGGCCTGATTGGGAGGGTGTTATTAGTAACAAATTCAAAGCCCAGCCAGATGGAGTTTAAGTGAAACGGTGCGTAGCACCCTTGGAATTTCCCTCCGTTTTTCATTTTAAACCACAGCCACACGATCAAGATATGAGTCCAAGTCAACAGATGGATCCAACGGCCTGGGGTCATCTTCTACCTCCAGCAAACCCTAGATTCTGAAAATCTCTTCTCCCATGCACGAGTTCCCCACCTCTGTTCTCCCTTGCCTCTCCATGAAATCACACGATTCAAAGAGCAAAGTTGCTCTAATTTCTTCCCTCTACACAGCCATATCATTAGCTCCTTCTAAAACTCAACCAATAAGTGAACCCGATAGGTGTAACATTCTGAATCCATCATTATCACCTGCTATCAACCATCTCAATTCTTTCTAATTTTTATCCTAACCTAATCTACACCTTATGCTGATCAATCTGAGCTATGGACCCAAGATTATCATGCATTATCCTTGATGTTATAAGCTCTAACAGTTTTGGTACACCATTAACAACCTCCATGAAACTTCTCCAAACCTTGTGAAATCAATCCTTTAACCTATCCTAACAGTTCTATACTAACAATTCCCTATGATTCTAACTAAAACAGTCAATTCGAAGAGGAAACTTACCTGGTGCAAATGGTGAAAACAGCTATGGAAATCCTTGGATCTGATGCTTGCAATGATTGGAACTTGATCCCCACACTCAATTCTTGATTCTGTATGCAGAAATTCTGGCTCAAACCTCTTGGATCTTGTAATTGAAACTTTCTTGCTTCTTGGATGATTAACTTGTATGGAACGAGTTCTCTTCAATTCAACCAAATGCTTGTGTGGATTGTGATCTATGAATGATGTTGATGATGATCAAATCAAGAAAAATGGAAATTGATAGAGATTTTGTGGAGTTTGAGAGGTTTTGCAAAAATGGAAGAATTGTGTATAACTTGGTATTATGAGCACAATGAATCACCAACCATGGCATGGAATTACTTCATTCAATATATAGATGAGAATAGAAAGCCCTAGAAGCTTGGAGAAACTTCCCATGCACACTTTCCCTTGGATTTGGATTATGTAACTTCTTTTGTAAGTAACCATGCATAACTTTCAATTCTTGAACCAAACTCAAAATTCTACTTTTTCCAATGTTCTTAAAACATTTTTCCCAATCAAAATGACCTATAATTTCATCCCATTTGGCCAAATTATGAAAAATCTCATTTTTAGGTCATTTTTTATTCATTAAATCCACCAATTTTGAAACCTTGAGCTATGAGTCTTTCCAATATTTCATGGTCATTTTTCTAGATTCAAAATGTCATTTGGAGCAAGTTTGATGTTGTGAAGTTTTCCATTTGAAGCTTCCTTGTATGAGTTTTGGGCATAGGCTTGAAATGACCTGTAATCCTCAGATGACCAAAATACCCTTTGCTTGCCAAGACCATAAGTAGAGTTACACAAATCATATGAAGGCATACCATACCATTATAGAAAGCTAAGACAATGAGGAACAACTCTTATGTTTACCAGAAATTCATTTGAAATCTCCTTGAGGGGTAAAAGTTGCTTGGAAGACAAGTAACTTTCATAGACAAAATTTCAGATACCTCAGATGACCTGTAACTTGCAAGGACCATAACTTGAGTTCTATAAATCTCCTTGATGTCTTCCACCACTCAAATTAAAGGTCTTTAGATCCTCTACAAGTTTCATGTTGGCCAAGGATCCATTTGAAGCTTGAATTTTTACTTACCTTGCTTGGAAATTTGACCTAAATCAGGGGATTTTACACAGAAACCCTAATTTAGAAACTCCTCTTCTCCTTGATTTCTCTTGATTTCTTCTTAACACATCACCATATCCTTCTCTACATGTCAAATGATGAACCCCACATCTCTCCAATAGACCTCAATGCCCTTCAATCAATCAATTGACCTAGGGTTGACCTAGAGTTGACCTCAGATGAAACCCTAGTTGACTGTCTTCAACTGCAACTCTTGTGATCATATCAATGACTTGTCTCCTTCTCCAAATGATTTTCTAAGTCTCCCATGATGTCTACATACTCTCCATGCTCAATTCACAGCTCATAACTTCTTTGATGACCTTCAGATACCCTCAGATAGGAGATAGATTCACTGCTTGATCCACTGACTTCTTAACTCTCAATTTCTTTCTGATGACTTGAGTATGCTTGAATTTGAATAATAACCTCTTGATAGGCTCATAGAGATGATAATAGTACTTGGTCCCTTGTTGGATGACTGGCTATGCTATGCTATGCTATGCAGATGATTAGACTATGTACATGACTCTATATGCAAATGCTAATGCAATTGAAACATAAACCAAGTGAAATAGGTTGAGCAAATTTTAGGGTCCAACAGCTGCCCCTATTCAAGCGACTTGGACCCGATTGGGTGAAGAGCGAACGGACTTCAAACATTCGAGGTACGAGACGGTTGAATACTAAGAACCCGGAAATTTGCCAACCGCAGAAATAAACTGCACCACTGCTTGGGGAACGACATTCATCAACTGAATCCGACTATTACAGCAACCAGCTGATCCATTAGCGACCGTGCTGGGGATTCTTTTCATCAGCCTGAAAAAGATTCTATCATCGCAGAGATAGAATTTTGTCCACGTTAGGACGCCTGTTTCGTCAACACAAAGAACATCAACTAAAACTTGTCCACGTCAGGACTCCATCTGCCGTCAACCCGGAAAAATCTCGGCAACTTCTCTGGGGATAATTCGTCTGCATTTCATCAAAAATAAATCGTCCACGTTAGGAATAAACTCTTCCACGTTAGGAATAACACCGTCCACGTTAGGACTAAGACTTCGTCTGGATCTGTCCGCGTTAGGACTAAACTTTCTAGGTTATGAGTACATCGTCCACGTTAGGACTCACCCTTCCACGTTAGGAATAAACTTCTTTCCATCTTGTGAATAACATCTTTCCACGTAAGGAATGCCTCTTTCCACGTAAGGAATACAATCTTGCCTTTCCACGTAAGGAAACCATCTTTCCACGTAAGGAATCGTCTCATCTTGATTTGTCCACGTAAGGACTCCAATCTTTCCACGTAAGGAATCAAACTTGATCTGTCCACGTAAGGACTCCAATCTTTCCACGTAAGGAATACAATCTTTTCCACGTAAGGAATGCATCTTTTTCCACGTAAGGAATCACAATCTTTCCACGTAAGGAAACCATCCTCTTTCCACGTAAAGAAACCACTTTATCTTGATTTGTCCACGTAAGGACTCCAATCTTTCCACGTAAGGAATACAATCTTTCCATGTAAGGAATCAACTTCTTTTGGATCTGTCCACGTAAGGACCCCAATCTTTCCACGTAAGGAATACAATTTTTCCACGTAAGGAATCATCTCTTTCCACGTAAGGAATCGCCATCTTGATTTGTCCATGTAAGGACTCACTTCTTGACTTGCTGAGGAAATAAAACTTTGTCCACGTCAGGACTCATGCTGCGTCAACACGAAGGAAGATAAATTTGTCCACGTCAGGACTTGCGCACCTTCGACTCGCTGGGGAAATGAAACTTGTCCACATTAGGACTCACATCTCGACCTGCTGAAGGAATAAAACTTGTCCACGTCAGGACTTGCGCCTCTTATCATCACAAAAAACTATAAACTCGTCCACGTCAGGACGCACCTTTCACCATTACGAAGAAAGATATCTGCTGGAAATAAATTGTCCACGTTAGGACACCAACACGAAGGGTAATCAATCTTTGTCCACGTTAGGACTCCACATTCAATCAATACCGAGAAATCAAATCTGTCCACGTTAGGACTAGCACACCTTGTCAAGGAAACAAATTTGTCCACGTCAAGACTTCACCTTCTATCAATTCTGAGAAGTCGAACCTGTCCATGTTAGGACTAGCACCTCCTATTAGCCCGGGGAAATAAATCTGTCCACGTTAGGACTCATCTCTCCATTGGTCCCAACCCACAAACTTCTTAGTACTGACGTGACAGCAACTTTGAGGTGGACTCTACTGGGAATATTTGGAAACCAAACTACCGGACTCATGTTCTAATAACCGGCGGCAGCCTCTGAAATTCTGATTCATGAAACCCTTTGATGACAAATAACTCTGCTTGGGAATGAGGAGAGATTTTGCCTACTAACTCTGGCGGGGAAAACAAGAGAAATTCGCAAATAACTCTGTTCGGAGACAAAGAGAACCTCATCATGATAACTCTATGGGGAGTTATGCCAAAGCTGACACTTTCGTTGAATGTCTCACGTCGAGATCTTGAATGTTTGGTAATTCATTTGAGCAAGAGCTCCTTCAACCTGCAAGAGAGCCATACTTGAAACAAACGGTTAGGCAACCTGGTTCATGTTTCAAAATGCATATGTTTGACAATGACGCAATGCTCCATTCGCCATGGAAAGGCTACGCGTTTTTATTTGGTGGATGCAAGTATGACACTATATGCCAATGCAAATGCAGACTCGAACTGCTGGGATACAGAAAACTGCTTCAGCAAAATAAATGCCGAAGACAACGCCAACTCCACTGGGGATAGCCAGGTGCTACAGAATTATTCCAGCAAAATAAATGCTGGAAGAGTGAAGTCAACTCAGCTGGGAAATTGGGAACTTAAGCCAAGCACCTCATTGAAGTAACACCCTGCTGGGGAATATAACTCTGATGGGGAATAGCAGATGAACCCGATATGATTGAACTTCTGCTGGAGAGTGAACGGATATCACACGGTATTCTGGCAAAATAAATGCCAGGGCGCAACCAACTCGGCCGGGGAGAGTCTTAATCTTTGGATTCCACTGGGAGGAATGAAAACACTTGCTGAAAAGAGCACTCTGCTGGGGATGGGACGATTCTCTTGGGGAAAATCAAATGACTCCGCTGGGGGAGAGTAAATGACCCTGCGGGGAAAGGTGAACTGTCTGAATACAGCTCACAAATATTAATTGTCTGCGGCTACACCACTCTGCTTGAGATGCACTGTCTGAATACAGCCTTCGATCTAGGAATCGTCAAACTCTGCTAAGGATAAACGACTTTGCTGGAGAACATCCTTTGCATAAGCTACGGCTAGCTGGGGAATTCGATCCTTCTTCAGGAAGAGGCATTGTTGTCTTAGAATCGCGACCTGCATGGGGATCGAGTCTTTCGTTACGAGCTTTTGATCCATACTGCAATCTTTTGATCGCCCATTTCGTACGGCTATGAACCCTGCAACACCACAAACAAGACAATACAAGTCTATACAACCAAATCTATTCAGGTTAGCGTTAGTGACGTTATCTTCAGTTAATTCAAAGTTTTAGCAATTGTTGGCAAGGGCCAGTGACGTTATGCACATGCTAGTTTCATTAAACCTAGGGTTTATCATGCACAAAACAGTAAAGAACCAGCATCAAGTACTGAATGATATATTTTATTGATTGGGCCCCTAAATGGGCGGAGTTTTGTACACGGGATGTAACTCCTGAAAAGAGGAAGCTACACACAACAAATATACAAGTATGCACAACAAGCATAAATATATTGACAAATTAAATTTGTACACATGTCGGCAACGGGATGCAGACGAACATCACGAACTGATCATCCTATGACTCGCCCGACTCTAATGCTTTCCCGGTATCCACACTTCCGAAGAGATTGTATCTGATAATCGACCCCCTCAGGTATATTCTCCCGCACCAATGCTCAAATGCAGTATCAAATTCGGACCGCAGTCATTTGCTTTTCGAATCCCTAACTTTTGCGTGAACCGCCCTTTACGGGTTTTCAGTTCACCGGGATACCCCTTTTTGCCGAAGCCGCCCAGTGTAGGTTTTCAACTTCGCGGGTGTACATTTTTTCATTTTATCCCTAACTTTTGCCCGAACCTTTCATTCTGTTTTTGGTTCGCCAGGATGCCCCATTTTTGCCTGGACTCTCTTTTTTTTTTGTCCAGCGGGTCAATTTCAAGCAAAGTATTTTTTAACTGCGTCCGAATTCACAGGCAACGTAAAGTCTTCACCGTCCATAGTGGACAACAATAACGCTCCTCCTGAAAATACTTTTCTGACAACATATGGCCCTTCGTAATTGGGGGTCCACTTGCCCCTGTGATCTGCCTGCGGCGGGAGAATCCTTTTCAGCACAAGGTCGCCCGTCTGAAAGCTCCGCAGATGTATTTTCTTATCATATGCTTTCTTCATTCGGCTCTGGTACAAACGACCGTATGCTAGAGAAGCTAGCCTCTTCTCATCCATCAAACTCAATTGGTTCAACCTGTCTTTTACCCATTCTGCCTCATCTAGCTGAACATCTCGCAATACCCTCAGAGAAGGAATCTCGACTTCCAATGGTAGTACTGCTTCCATTCCGTATACCAACGAGAACGGAGTTGCCCCGGTTGATGTGCGTACCGTCGTACGATAACCGTGCAAAGCAAAAGGCAGCATCTCATGCCAATCCTTATAGGTCACCACCATCTTTTGAACGATCTTCTTTATATTCTTATTGGCCGCTTCAACAGCGCCATTCATCTTGGGTCGGTAAGGGGAGGAGTTGTGATGTTCGATCTTGAAATTCTGACAGAGCTCCTTCATCATTTTGTTGTTCAGGTTTGAACCGTTGTCAGTGATTATCCGCTCGGGAATTCCATATCTGCAAATGATATATCTCTTGATGAATCTGGCCACCACCTGCTTAGTCACATTTGCGTAAGACGCCGCTTCCACCCACTTGGTGAAATAATCGATTGCTACTAGGATGAACCGATGCCCATTAGAAGCCGTCGGCTCGATCTTTCCAATCATATCGATCCCCCACATCGAGAATGGCCATGGCGATGACATCACATTCAGAGGACTCGAAGGCACATGGATCTTATCAGCATAGATTTGGCACTTGTGGCATTTCCTCGCAAACAATCAGTTTCCATAGTTAGCCAAAAATAACCTGCCCGCAGCAACTTCCTCGTCATGGCATGCCCACCAGCATGCGTACCAAAGGTACCTTCATGTATTTCCTCCATGAGCAGCTTCGCCTCTTTTTCGTCTACGCAACGCAGCAGCACCAAGTCGTG
This sequence comes from Lathyrus sativus, assembly GCA_963859935.3. Taxonomy (NCBI): domain Eukaryota; kingdom Viridiplantae; phylum Streptophyta; class Magnoliopsida; order Fabales; family Fabaceae; genus Lathyrus; species Lathyrus sativus. The sequence continues at coordinate 261,068,929 of OZ012738.1, forward strand.
ATTTCTTCTGTATAAGACACCATCCGAATTCAAATAGAAATTACCCGCTAATTTCCTGAGAGTCTTCTGATCTTGACTGGATGCCCCAACCGGATACTCCTTATTCTTCAGGAAATTAAGGATATCAAAATACCATGGTTTGTCGTCAGAAGCTTCGTCAATAGCAAATACGAATGCTGGTCTGTCGAGCCGAGAGATAATAATTCTGGGAGCCTCGTTCCAGAAGTTGACTTTGTACGTGGAAGACAAAGTGGCAAGGGCGTCAACCATTTGATTCTCTGCTCGCGGTACATGATGCAATTCAACCTTGTCGAAGAAAGGCAACAATCTCCTTGCATAATTCATGTAATGTATTAAATTGGGCTGACGTGTCTCCCATTCCCCTTTTATCTGATTCACCACCAGAGCTGAATCACCGTATACGTCCAGATTTTTGATTCGTAAATCAATGGCTTCTTCAAGCCCCATGATACAAGCTTCGTATTCGGCTTCATTATTGGTAACTGCAAAGGTCAATCGGGCAGTAAACGGGATGTGCGACCCGTGTGGAGTAGTAATGATTGCCCCTATTCCGCTACCGTAAGCATTTACAGCTCCGTCAAAAATCAACTTCCACTTGGAACCCAATTCTGGTCCTTCGTCTAGCAACGGCTCTTCACAATCTTTCATCTTTAGGTACATGATATCCTCGTCAGGAAAATCAAACCTCATCGATTGGTAATCTTCAATAGGCTGCTCCGCCAGATACTCAGACAGCACACTCCCCTTTATTGCCTTCTGCGAGACATACTGGATGTCATATTCAGTCAAGACCATCTGCCAACGGGCAATTCTCCCTGATAATGCTTGCTTTTCGAATACATATTTGATAAGATCCATCTTCGAGATGAGCATGGTTGTATGATTCAGCATGTATTGCCTTAAACGCTTGGCGGCCCAGGCTAGCGCGCAACAAGTTTTTTCAAGCATTGAGTATCTGGACTCACAGTCAGTAAATTTCTTACTCAGGTAATAGATCGCATGCTCTTTTCTTCCTGTCTCGTCATGCTGACCGAGAACACAACCCATGCTTCCCTCAAGAACTGTCAAATACATAATCAAGGGTCTCCCTGCCACCGGGGGTATCAAAATAGGAGGCTCCTGTAAATACTGCTTTATTTTATCGAACGCCTTTTGACAATTTTCGTTCCACGTTACAGCTTGATCTTTCTTCAACAGCTTGAATAATGGTTCACACGTAGCAGTTAGGTGAGATATGAACCGAGCGATGTAGTTCAACCTCCCTAAAAACCCGCGCACCTCTTTCTCTGTTTTAGGCGTCGGCATCTCTTGAATTGCTTTTATTTTAGAAGGATCAACCTCTATTCCTTTTTCACTGACGATAAACCCCAACAGTTTACCCGATCTCACCCCGAAGGTGCACTTGTTAGGGTTCAGTCTCAGCCTGAACTTCCTAAGCCTTTTGAATAACTTCAGCAGATTCACGAGATGCTCTTCCTCCGTCTGGGATTTGGCAATCATATCGTCAACATAAACTTCGATCTCCTTATGCATCATATCATGAAAAAGAGTCGTCATTGCACGCTGATACGTTGCCCCAGTATTCTTCAATCCGAAGGGCATCACTTTATAACAAAATGTTCCCCAAGGTGTTATGAAAGTAGTCTTCTCCATGTCTTCTGGTGCCATCTTAATCTGATTATAGCCCGAGAAGCCATCCATGAAGGAGAATACGGAGAATTGAGCAGTGTTGTCAACTAGCACATCGATATGCGGAAGTGGAAAATCATCTTTCGGGCTCGCTTTATTTAGATCATGGTAATCTACACACATTCTCACTTTACCGTCTTTCTTGGGCACTGGTACAATATTAGCGACCCATGAGGGATATTTTGTCACAGCTAGGAAACCAGCATCCCACTGTTTCTGAACCTCCTCTTTAATCTTCACTGCCATATCGGGTCTAGTTCTGCGAAGCTTTTGTTTGACCGGCGGGCATTCTTCTTTCAACGGCAGACGGTGCACAACCATATCCGTATCGAGCCCTGACATGTCTTCATACGACCAAGCGAACACATCATTATACTCTCTGAGCATTTCAACCAGTCTTCGCTTGATGTCGCTCTGCAGCGCGACTCCTATACGAATATTCTTTTCAACCCCTTCCGACCCCAGGTTAATAATTTCGATGACCTCTTCATGAGGCAGAATGACACGCTCTTCTTGCTTCACCAACCAAGACAATTCTTCAGGAACGTCACCATCTTCAACAACCTCTTCTTCGGCCTGAAATACCGGATGCTCAAAGTCGGGACGAGTCATAGGTGGTTCAAGGATGTCATCTGAAAATGTTATCCTGCAAAAAGAATGGTTAAATGCTTCAAAATGCGTATAAAGCGGATAACCACGTTCCATTTTATTGAAAAATACAAAACAAGAAAAACAGAGATCGCAATATTTGCACATGAAAAACGCCTTTTATTTAATGTTAAAACAACGCAATGTTCATAACAGCACAGCCCTAAGAAAATCATGATGCCCCGGGCAAGACACCAGATTGTTCAACAATTAATAAAACAAAGCATTACTGTTTAAGAGTCACAGGAACAATCTCCTGAATAGACCAGTTGCACAATCCCAGTCCTGGCACGCTCGGCTGAATCCAGGTGTCCATATCGCAATTGATGTCTCCTTCGTCAGACTCTGAAGCAGCGTTGATGGTCTCATGACATACTCCACTGGCAGTGATGGTTATTGGCCCTCTGAAACGGGGTGCCCCCACAGCAGGTGCTGACGACGACGGTTAGTATCCCAGCCCAAACCAATCCATCTTCACAGGAATATCCAGCACTTTGCCCTAGCCCTTGGTCTCACCAGTCTCTACTAAAGCTTGAGCTTCCTTATACGACGAGACGGCTACCTCCGACGCTTTGCTCGGCCCGGGACCTTTGTCCTTGATGCGCAACCCTTCAAATGCCTGGCAGGGTGTTTCGTGAATCTCTCCATCGACCTCCACATACTTAAATAACGACAGATGGCTGACCAGGATGTCTTCTTCTCCGCATACAGTGACCACGCTGTCCCCCACCATATATTTCAACTTTTGATGCAAGGCAGACGTGACTGCCCCAGCCCCATGGATCCAGGGTCTTCCGAGAAGACAGCTATATGCAGGCTGGATGTCCATGATATAAAATTCGGTCGCGAAAACCTCCGGCCCCACCTGTAGAGGTAAAGTTATCGATCCAAAAACTGTTCTCCGCGTGCCATCGAATGCTCTGACTACCAAGTCACTGGGCGTGCACAGGATTCCTCTGACATCTAGCTTCATCATCGCTTTCTTGGGCAGCACATTCAAAGATGATCCGGTATCGACCAATACATGCGACATGACTGATCCTTTACATTCCACAGAGACGTGCAGCGCCATATTATGATCTCTCCCCTTCGGGGTCAAATCGAAGTCTGTAAAGCCCAAGTTATGGCCTGCGTTTACATGCGCTAACACCCCTTCCAGCTGATTCACGGAAACATCTTGGGGTACGAAGGAAGTATTCAGGACTTTCAGCAATGCATTTCTGTGAGCTTCAGAACACAATAGCAACGATAGTATAGAGATCTTTGAAGGCGTCTGTTGCAGATGCTCCACAATCTTATAATCACTTTTACGAATCAAGCGCATGAACTCTTCTACATCTTTCGATGCTGTTGCTTTTTCATTCCCCTGTACTGGGACATTCTCAACCATCTTTCCTTTCCCCTTTGCCAGTCTTTCAGCCTCTACTTCAGGCGATATGAAGATCCTACCACTTCTTGTCATACCTCCTGTACCAACAACATTGTCTACAGTCTCGGCTGGCTGCTTACTAACACCAATCTTTATTCCGTCACAATACACTTCCAACCCATATGACCATGGGACTGCTTTAGTGCTTTCGTACGGGATTGGTCCGGCCTTAGTGATAGTGATCGGTGGTCGCTGGGCCGGTGCTGTTATAGTGATTGTCTTTCGAGGAATCGTTACAGTGGTCACATCACTCTGATTATCTGCCAATGCCCGTGCATGCTCCTCAATTGTTGTTCGGTCAAATTGCAATGTGCCGCCATCTATTAAAGCCTGAATACCTTTCTTTAAATCATCACACCCCCCAGCTAGGGACCAGCACTCTAAACAATACTCGTCGCACCCAGGATAGACACCCCCTTGCAACAATCGGCTCTTTATCTCACTCAACGGCATCTTTAAATCGTCGACATTCATAATCAAATTCAACCCTTCCTCAGTTAGAATGGCGTTTGCCCCATGGTTAAGCATGGGCTTCTGCACTATATTCGGACCCGCCGTTCCAAAATTGATAGCCTTACTGTCCAATAGATCCTGCACGACATGCTTAAAGGCATGGCAACCCTCTACATCGTGGCCCGGAGCCCTAGAGTGGAATTCGCAGTGCCTGCTTGCATCATAACCATACGGAGGAGTCCCCGTTATCGGTGCCAGAGTTCTCTTTCTCTACCAAGTTCAAACCCAATAGTGTCTGTAACAAATCGGCATATGTTGAAGGAGGCTTCTCAAACACTCTCCTTGGTTTACCCCCTTGGAATCTGCGCTGGGCAGGCTGTGCCCCCTGTTGTGGTTGCTGCTGCTGTTGCTGTTGTTGTTGCTGAAACGTTTATTGCTGAAACGGAATAGTAACACTTGCCACCTGCTGCGGCTGATTATACTGGTTTCGACCTCTGCCCCGGCCTCTGCCTCGGCCTCCAAACACTGCGCTTGCATCGCCCTAGCGGCGCCCACCAAAAGCCTTTCTATTACTGCCAGATGCCGTAGATTCCTCAGCTTGGAATCTTCCCTGCTTAATGTTGCTTTCGATCTTTTCTCCCATCAGAATTAAGTCTGAGAAACTGGCCAAAGATGTGTGAAACAACTTGTCATAAAACATGCCGGTGAATGTTCCTATGAACATGTCATTCATTTCCTTGTCTTCTAAAGGAGGACGGACCCTAGCAGCCATGTCGCGCCATCTTTGCGCATATTCTTTAAAGCTCTCACCCTTCTTTTGAGACAGCCCTTGCAATTGGACTCGGTTGGGTGCCAAGTCGCTGTTATACTTATAGTGAGCTACAAATGCTTCCGCCAGCTGCTTCCATGTCTTTATATGAGTTGGTTCCAATCCCATATACCACTCTAGGGAAGGACCTGACAAGCTATCTTGAAAGAAATGCATTAGCATCCTCTCATCAGTAGAATACGCCGACATCCTTCTGTAATATGACCGCACGTGCACTTTCGGACAGGTGTCCCCTTTATACTTATCAAATGTGGGAGCTTTGAATTTGATTGGCACCCTCAAGCCAGGCACCAAACCCAATGTTGACATATCTAGGCCCACAACACTTTGATTTACGACCCCCCTCATCTGCTCTTCTAGCATTCTGATCCTCTGGGAATCATCCATTGGCCCCTCGAAACCTCCGCCGGAGAAAGCGTCCTCCTGCTGATCTTCCTGCCAGTTACCATTCCCAGCTCCATACCCATCGTATCCGTTGTTACGGCCAACTCTAATCTGATTCATTATCGGGCCTCGCCCTCTGTTGCCGTACCCCGGAGCAACTCCAGCAGGTCCAAAAGCCATTAACCCAGCGCCATTTCCATTTCCAAATCCTCCATAACCCTGATTGGTCATACCATAACCGTCCTACCCGAAGCCTTGAGCATTGAAACCATATTTCCCAGCATTATCGAATCCCTGATCATTGAACCCGAATCCAGCATTACCGAAGCCGTTGCCTCCCATATTATCACCCAAGTTAACATCACCAATCCCAACGTTATGGACAGTAGTCTCGTTCCCAATTCCAACGTTACCATTCCCAGCAGCAGTACCGTTGTTGACATTGACAGCAGGCATATTGACTACAGGTGGAGCCACTGGTGTGGGAGTACCATCCCCATGAACAGTGTCGACTCGCACAGACTGATGATCGTCATTTCCATGTCCAGCATTTCTTGCCAACAGAGGCTGCACCATGGCTTGCAAATTCTCCTGACCTTTTGCAATAGTCTCCATGGTCTGCATGAAGAGCGCTAGCTTCTCGCGCATATCTTGCATCTCGTTCTGCATTTGATCCATGATTCTTCGACAATTGGTGCGAGTGGAGTATCGGTGCGGTTGCTGATCTGCAATCCTGAAAAGACCTGGTACAGTGCAAGAAATAAGATACCATCCAATAATTACCTGTAATGCATATGAATATGAATGCAATGCAATGTGTGTCTGTGCATTAGGGAAGATTATTCCCCGGTTCTAGTGCGAAGGTGCTAGTGTAGTGACAATGCTATCAATACGAATATCGGAGCTGAATCATAGAAAGCCTCGTATATTACAGAGAAAGTCGTTAAGCCAAGAATACAATATCACTGAGTACAATGAGAAGGCATGACCTCAACCAACAATCCTGGTGATGGTCAGCGTTATGCAAATAAAGCATACAAGTTAATACATGAAATGATCAAGTACTCCCATAAGCCCGGTACTCTTCTATTAACTTCTTGGTCTCTGGATGACTTGGTCGGGTAAGCAGACCCTCGACAAGTAGGTTTCTTCTCTTGAGAACACGTCGCACGTCACCAGCGGTTTCTTCCCATGCCCCTTCTCCGAAGCGATCCTCTAGCTTCCGCTTCTGAGACACAACTTCGTTCCTGCCTTCGATGGCCTTGTTCAATGCATTCTGGAGACTATACCTGGTCATCACTTCTTCTTCATACTTCTTAATGCTAGCCTTCAACTGCTCTTCGAGGTCGGAAATTTGCTGCTTCAATTTATCTTCCCTCTTTTTATTGTTGGTCAGCGTAGCATTCCAAGTCTTGTTACAAGAAGAGATTTCCCGGTGAGCGGCATCGAGTGCTTTCTTTTTGGACTCCAGCATGTCATGGAAGCTTCTGAACTCTTGCCCCAGACGTTCGCGCTTCTTTTTCTCCTCAATCAACTCAGCCCCTAGTCTGTTTACTAGTTCGATCTGCTGTTGGAAAGCATGCACATCCTTGTTTTTCTCACTGCGTATCTGGGCTAGCTCTTGCTCTAACCCTTCATTGATCTTCATTAAGGCTTCTTTTTCTTTAACAACTTGCTCGTAGGCCTCCCTAGTAACAGTAGTTGGTTCTTCCGCGGGGATATGAACAGGTACTGGTGCATCTGGAAATGGCATCTGCAACTGTCTTGCTCTCTCCTGGATCCAAACTCTGTAGGGTGTGTAAGCCTGACAATCATTCTTCCCTAACAGTGGCTTCCCTTTTCTGTTAATACGCGTCCAGGCATGCTGCAGCTTGGCTAATAACTCTCCCTTCAAATCACCGGTGAAGTACAGAGATTCCTGTACTTCCTCCTCCTGAGGTGGGTTCTTCAGCGCATATCCAAACTGGTGGACGAATAGAGATGGGTTGTAGTTGATGCACCCTTTTCTCCCTATCAACGGAACATTAGGATACCCAGAACAACTGAAAATAAGCTCGGATCCCAGCAAGTCTCGGTCAAACCACTCAATGTCTTCAGAAGATAGCCTCATCAGGCGCTCTGGCCAGTCAGCTGTAGTTTCACTATCCACAAAAGGTCCCTTCAAGGGAAGATGACTCTTAAACCACATGTACAGCAAAGGCACGCAACAAGAGACATTCTTGCCTCTCCTGTTCTCATTTCTGTAGTGCATCAAATGGTAAAAGTCCCCGATCAGTGTAGGCACCGGGTTTCCAGCAGTAAATAAATGAAATGCATCCATGTCCACGAAGTTTGGGAAATTGGGAAACAGCACTATCCCATAAATGCATAGAGCCAAAATAGCGTTAAAGACCACCCAACACCCATTCTTGGCGTACTCTTGAGCCTTACCAACTAGAAACTGGAGAGAGAAACCTGGAACCCCTCGCCAAGAAGTCATCAACAGCTCGGAAGCATTCATGTGCAGGGCCTTAGCTAAATCCTCCAACTTGGGCTCAGCGGCAGAGTGAATAAAAGGAACTGCATTCTGTACTGGTAGCTCAGTAAACTCTACATACTCCTCGATGGTAGGCCCCAAAATGAAGTCAGCAAATGTGAAACACCTCAAAGCAGGGTCATAGAATTGCATCAGCGTGTACAGCCCATTCAGTTCATCATCAGTTGACTTGCGAACCAATCTCAACAACCGTCCGTAACTCTGCCTAAAGCTTCTACGGACATCCTCATCAGCCAGGGAAATCAGACCCAGGATGGGAGTAACATCAGGAATGGGTAGCTTGTACGCAACTGTCATCCTCAAACCAGCCATGATCAATACTCAGAAGTCTAGATACTAGAACTGGGGGATATGCAAATGCACCTGCAGCACAGACACACGTTAATGGGATGCAATGATAATGGGTATGCAAACAATGCAATGCAAGTAACATGCAACAGGGACCAAATGCCGTGACTGAGAAGCCTGAACCATATCAAGAAGTCTCAGATAGACTCTCCAGAATTCCTCAAACCCTGGTCTCAGATAGACCCATCATGAATCTCTAACACTGGTCTCTGATAGACCTCATGCCATAACTCCAACTGGTCTCTGACAGACCTCAAACCATAACTCTGAATGGTCTCTGATAGACCTCTTCACTGTCCATAAATACCCAGGATCTCAGATCAAGAAATAACCGGTATCTGAAGGTCTAGTTACCTGCATAACCCCAAACCCTCTCACAGGTAGGTGTCCTAGTAACTGACAAAGGTATGGCATCCTATGCGGTCGTCGGCGTCACAGACTTTCAGGGTTGATGATACGATTCCCAGAAGGAGTGGCATCATCAAATCCTGAAGAGGCCTCACTTAGCCAACTTCCAAATGATCGGTCCCCAGAGTCGACAATCCAACTAACCAGCAACCCGAGCCACCCAAGGGGCAGGACAGGAGGCCAACCAGAAGAATCTCGTCTGAGTGTAGATTTCGCGGGACACTAGGACATGCAAAGCACGTGCGCGCCCACTAATCTCTACTCTAAGTCTAGGTGCACTCAAGCCCAGGTCCGGCTTATCTCTCGATCATAGAACACCCGTCACACCCCAATACAACAATAATAATCAATAATATAATGCTGAAAATAAAGGTCAGAAATATAAATCCATACAAAATCCTCGACGGGAAAACAAGCGCTAGGATTGACTCTCTTAAGGGATGTTGGATCCCAAATGCATAAGGAACTATCGCAGTCCTTAGCAGCCAGGGGACGTTGGATCCCCAGCAGAGTCGCCAGCTGTCGCTGCTGCAAAAATCGGCGCCGGCTGAACAGAAGAGTCGCCACCGTACGTTATTTATCCCAACAGAGGGAAAGGAAACGCTCAGAGTAAACCTACCGCAAAGACGGGAAAGGAATGGTCATCGCAACCAAATCCTGGATTCGGGAGTCGGTTACGCAAGGGGAAGGTATTAGCACCCCTCACGTCCGTCGTACTCGACGGGATCCACGCTTGTTTTCGGGTATGGATTGTTATTTCTATCTAAACTAAAGGTCAGGGTTAAAAGAAAATAAAATGACTCGGCAAAGTATCGCACTTTATGCCTACGTATTCCCGTCTGAAACGAGAAATCAGAGTCAACGTAGTTCGCCTACCTACTGGAAAGGAGGGGAAGGTTGCTCGCTAGGATATCGCATCCTATGCCTACGTACTTTCATACAGCATGAAAGATCAGAGCAAACGTAGTTCGGGCCACGTACGACACAAGCTTGTCTTGATTGTTTTTATTCCTTCTGAAAAAGGTTTTTCTAATTAACAGTCCAAGCAGACAAAAATGACGTTTTAATGAGTTCACATTTTTTTACGGAAGAAGTGTCTTTTATTGTGTTTGAAATATTTATTGTGTTTTTCTGTTTGTTTTGAGAAAGAAGAGACAGAAGTCTACCTATGGTTGAAAAGGGAATCAAACTAACCTAATGTTATCATGCATGGGTTAAGACCTAGTGTCTATCATGCTCCTCTCTTGCATAGAGAGAAACAGAGATCCTAAGGGTTAAACGGAAACAGAAGCAATAGCATATACAATAAAGCAGTAAAATGCATGGATGCAGCAATACAAGCGAGGCAAGGGAGTCCCACTCAACCTCGAACCTAGAAAACAATAGGCAAAAGTGAACAGAATTCACCTTCAACCCCACAGGTTAAACAGAAAACAATACAGTCAGGGAAAACCAATCAATACATCAGAAATGAAACAGCAAAAATAAACAGCCACAGCAACCCTGCATCAACATCTGACTTCAAGTCATCTCCAAACAGCTACAGGCTTCAGGCAAGCATCAATCTCCATCTTCACAGCCTTCAAGCAAGGTCTTTGCCATCAATCTTCAGTCTACAATGGCTTTTCTTCAAGTCTCAATCTCCAAGCTGAGGAATCAATTACAAGAGTGAACTGGGTGTTAAGCAATTAGTTGACCACCAAAGGTGGCAAACAGACTGCTAACAACACATAGAATATTTCTCTCAAGAGTTCTATCTCTTAGACACTATCACCAAGCCTTCCAAAGGAAGGGGGTGAATGTCTTAGAGAGACTCTGCATCACAGAGAGGGATGGAGGCAATCAAGACCTTCCATGTTTGAGAATCAAGTTTACTACTCTAGAGCTCTGCCTAGCTCCTAAACCCTATAGCCTTCAACAGCTGCCAGCAAGGGATACTCCTCATCAACTCTGGAAGTTGGCCTTCATCCTATGATCTCCAAATGGGCTTCATCTTCTCAGTCTTCAACTCTCCCAATCCCCAAGCAAACCCAATACCCCACACAGACAAATGAAATAACCCTAGAGAGGGCACACCACACAGTCAAACCAATATAAGCAGTATACTAATAGCAGTAGGGGAATCCTAATAATGTCTAAGGGATCTATTAACTACCCATAATCCCTATAGTCCCATACCCCAAAGATTCAATCTCTAACTCCTAAGGGAAATGAACTAATTCACCTATGTTATCTCCTAAAACCTAGTTTTGATCATGCTATTCACACCTAAACAAATCACCTCAAATTAAGTTCTAAAATTGTGAACTAAATTTTATATACAAGATAAAGGTCTAAGCTAATCAACCTAAAAAGAATGGGACAAAAATATTAAAGACCCTATTCAAACTAAAATTAACAAAATCATGCATCAAATTAAACTACTTAAAATGCTATTTAAAAGAAAAACATGCTAAAAATATAAAAATGAAATGAAATACCAATTTTTTTATGTGATATTTTTCTTAACAAAATTATGAACAATGTGCAAAAAGAACCAATTAAAATCATGCATTTTCCAATTTTTTATGATTTTCCAAAGAATTAAAATTTTTGAAAGAAATTAAAATGAAATTGAATGGATGAGGGTGCAGAAATTAATTAAAACCAGTTAAAACAACCAGATGGGCCCAGACTGGGGGCGCGCATAGCAAGCGCGTCTGGGCCCAATGACTCAGAAAGCTTCACAAAAAATTAAAAAAACAAGAACGGTGCAGTTAGCAAGAAATGTAGTTCATTTTAGCTTTGGGCCTGATTGGGAGGGTGTTATTAGTAACAAATTCAAAGCCCATCCAGATGGAGTTTAAGTGAAACGGTGCGTAGCACCCTTGGAATTTCCCTCTGTTTTTCATTTTAAACCACAGCCACACGATCAAGATATGAGTCCAAGTCAACAGATGGATCCAACGGCCTGGGGTCATCTTCTACCTCCAGCAAACCCTAGATTCTGAAAATCTCTTCTCCCATGCACGAGTTCCCCACCTCTGTTCTCCCTTGCCTCTCCATGAAATCACACGATTCAAAGAGCAAAGTTGCTCTAATTTCTTCCCTCTACACAGCCATATCATTAGCTCCTTCTAAAACTCAACCAATAAGTGAACCCGATAGGTGTAACATTCTGAATCCATCATTATCACCTGCTATCAACCATCTCAATTCTTTCTAATTTTTATCCTAACCTAATCTACACCTTATGCTGATCAATCTGAGCTATGGACCCAAGATTATCATGCATTATCCTTGATGTTATAAGCTCTAACAGTTTTGGTACACCATTAACAACCTCCATGAAACTTCTCCAAACCTTGTGAAATCAATCCTTTAACCTATCCTAACAGTTCTATACTAACAATTCCCTATGATTCTAACTAAAACAGTCAATTCGAAGAGGAAACTTACCTGGTGCAAATGGTGAAAACAGCTATGGAAATCCTTGGATCTGATGCTTGCAATGATTGGAACTTGATCCCCACACTCAATTCTTGATTCTGTATGCAGAAATTCTGGCTCAAACCTCTTGGATCTTGTAATTGAAACTTTCTTGCTTCTTGGATGATTAACTTGTATGGCACGAGTTCTCTTCAATTCAACCAAATGCTTGTGTGGATTGTGATCTATGAATGATGTTGATGATGATCAAATCAAGAAAAATGGAAATTGATAGAGATTTTGTGGAGTTTGAGAGGTTTTGCAAAAATGGAAGAATTGTGTATAACTTGGTATTATGAGCACGATGAATCACCAAACATGGCATGGAATTACTTCATTCAATATATAGATGAGAATAGAAAGCCCTAGAAGCTTGGAGAAACTTCCCATGCACACTTTCCCTTGGATTTGGATTATGTAACTTCTTTTGTAAGTAACCATGCATAACTTTCAATTCTTGAACCAAACTCAAAATTCTACTTTTTCCAATGTTCTTAAAACATTTTTCCCAATCAAAATGACCTATAATTTCATCCCATTTGGCCAAATTATGAAAAATCTCATTTTTAGGTCATTTTTTATTCATTAAATCCACCAATTTTGAAACCTTGAGCTATGAGTCTTTCCAATCGTTCATGGTCATTTTTCTAGATTCAAAATGTCATTTGGAGCAAGTTTTATGTTGTGAAGTTTTCCATTTGAAGCTTCCTTGTATGAGTTTTGGGCATAGGCTTGAAATGACCTGTAATCCTCAGATGACCAAAATACCCTTTGCTTGCCAAGACCATAAGTAGAGTTACACAAATCATATGAAGGCATACCATACCATTATAGAAAGCTAAGACAATGAGGAACAACTCTTATGTTTACCAGAAATTCATTTGAAATCTCCTTGAGGGGTAAAAGTTGCTTGGAAGACAAGTAACTTTCATAGACAAAATTTCAGATACCTCAGATGACCTGTAACTTGCAAGGACCATAACTTGAGTTCTATAAATCTCCTTGATGTCTTCCACCACTCAAAATAAAGGTATTTAGATCCTCTACAAGTTTCATGTTGGCCAAGGATCCATTTGAAGCTTGAATTTTTACTTACCTTGCTTAGAAATTTGACCTAAATCAGGGGATTTTACACAGAAACCCTAATTTAGAAACTCCTCTTCTCCTTGATTTCTCTTGATTTCTTCTTAGCACATCACCATATCCTTCTCTAAATGTCAAATGATGAACCCCACATCTCTCCAATAGACCTCAATGCCCTTCAATCAATCAATTGACCTAGGGTTGACCTAGAGCTGACCCCAGATGAAACCCTAGTTGACTGTCTTCAACTGCAACTCTTGTGATCATATCAATGACTTGTCTCCTTCTCCAAATGATTTTCTAAGTCTCCCATGATGTCTACATACTCTCCATGCTCAATTCACAGCTCACAACTTCTTTGATGACCTTCAGATACCCTCAGATAGGAGATAGATTCACTGCTTGATCCACTGACTTCTTAACTCTCAATTTCTTTCTGATGACTTGAGTATGCTTGAATTTGAATAATAAACTCTTGATAGGCTCATAGAGATGAGAATAGTACTTGGTCCCTTGTTGGATGACTGGCTATGCTATGTTATGCTATGCAGATGATTAGACTATGTACATGACTCTATATGCAAATGCTAATGCAATTGAAACATAAACCAAGTGAAATAGGTTGAGCAAATTTTAGGGTGCAACACACGTGTGTCACAGTATGGGCCGTTGGATCATCGACTAGTCTTCAGATCCTGTGGCCAGTTTTTTTTGCATTTTATTTCATTTTTCTTTTCTTATTTTCTTTACATTCTTGTTCATATTTTCATTTAATTCATAAAAAATGTTAAATAAATGCAATAAATCATGAAAAAATTCATCTAGGTAATCTGACATTTGCTTTAGTTTTGTATATTTTTTTTATTTTCATTTTTAATTCTTTTTCAATTAATTGTGTATTTTTCATTTGATATGTTTTTAATGAATAAAAAGAATTGTATGTTCACTTCTAGAATTTTATTTCATTAGCAAAACATCAAATAAACTTATGATTTTTTGTGTGATGATTCTAGACACCATGATAGATTTTTAGGTATTTTTGTTCTTAATTTTAGATGCCATTTTATTAGGTTTTGGATTAGATCTTTACCACCATTTCTCTTTGTCTCATTCATAGAGCACCTCATGGGTTTGCCCCCTGTTGGCATACGTAGGCTTAGAATTTCCTCCCCAGTTTTGGACCCCTGATCTCTAAGACTATAGGGGTCCCCTAGGATTTTTCTTAGAATTTTTAGATGTGCTTTACTATTTTTAGTAGATTTTAGCTTTCTGACCCATCTTTGTGTGACTTCAACCATACCTTTGACCTAGTTTACATCTTGGGTGATCCTTGTGCAATGATTGTGCATCCCATTCTCCCCTATCCATACCTTAGACATATTAAGGCACTTGTAAGTGCATTTCCAAGTTCAAACCTTGTTCCTAATTAGTTCATAACTTAGGCTCCTTTTAGGACTTTGCTTTTGTCTTTCCATAAGGTGCCTTTGAATGATTTTCTTTCTTCACATGATTCTTCTAATTCATAGTCCTATGATATTTGGTGAAGGTGATAAAATACTTAGAAGGGGGGTTGAATAAGCATGAAGATAAAAACTTAGAAAATTGAAACTCAAGTATTTTTATCCTGGTTCGTTGAACTCAACTACTCCAGTCCACCCTTCCTAGAGTGATTTGCCTTTCTCAATCAAGGACTTAATCCACTATTTAATCAAATGATTACAATAGTAAGCACTAAGAACAATTGTTCAAAGTCTTCTCAAGAACTACTGATCCTAACTGGATCTTCTTAAGGTTTACAATCAAATGTAATAACAAATACAAGTGTTTAAATTGCTTCTAAAAAGCTTTATCACAACTGTGATTTTTCACTTAATATTAAGAACAAAGAAATTAATTCTTAGAAAGAATATGAATAGTATGAGAGCTTTGAATATTGATTTCTTTTCAGGTAAAACGTCAACTGAAGAAGATGGTTGAAGACTTGCTTTTATAGGCAGCTGATCCAAGAGAGCTTCACGTTGAGAAGAGTGTCACAAAAGGTCTGAGCCTTTTTGTCTTCACATCAAGTGACCTTTCCTAGAAGAAGAAAGCACAGAGAAATCCTTTTTGTCTGTGTTCTTGTGTCTAGCATAAATAAGGAAAGAGTCGTTTGGATTATTCCAACGGACATAATCTGTGAATTCTTCTTCTTCAAATTTCAGCAAGATTCATCAGAGTCTAATTTGATCAGAGCCTTCTGATGTTGATCAGAGTTTTGCTGAATCAGAGTCTTCTGCAGCAGGTGTGCTTTTAGCATATGTAAGTTCAGAGCATATTTGAGTCAGATCCTCAGTACTGGCAGCTTTAGTACTTTCAAAATCTTCTGTAGTAACTATGCTTTGAAAACTCTTCATACAGAATTATTCTTTGGTTCAGATGCTTCTGACTTGCTTCAGATTCTTCTGAAGCTTCTGCTTCAGATCCTTCTGGAGGCTACGCTCAGGATCTTCTGTTGGCAGCATTCAGAATCTTCTAATGGATGCATCTAGCGCTTCAGAGTCTAGCATATTTCTTATGTTCAGTTCTGATTTGCTTATGGAGTGATAATTATTTTGATATCTGCAGCAAACACTCTCAAGCAAATTTTAGAGTATATAATTCTTAATTACAAAATTTCATTATAGTTATCATCAAAACATAGAGATATTATTAAGAACCAATTTGTGTTCTAACAATCTCCCCCTTTTTGATGATGACAAAAACATCAGAAATTTTGTTTAATTGAAAATAGAATAATTATAACTCCCCCTGAGATGATGAATCTCCCCCTGAATTAAATACAAAAAAGGAATAGAAACTTCCCTTTTGTCTTGAGTATTTTTCAGAGTTGGAGCTTGATTGTTCTTTAACATTTGAGAGTCAGAGTGTCTTGCAAATTTCAGAGTCAGAGTTTGATAATTGTCAAATGATTTGAGAGTCTCAGAGTTTCTTTTCCAGAGTGTACTTATCAAATATTCTGAAATACTCGGATTTAATGTTAGATAAAATTGATATGTCTGAAGTTTCATTTTGGTGAAGTTTAATTAAACAGTTCATATCTATATTTTCTCCCCCTTTTTTGTCATAAGCAAAAAGTAATAACTTTAAAAAGACAAATAAAAGGAAATAGTAAATGAGATAAATCAAGTGGAGAAAACTTTGAAACATTCATTCATTCAATTCAGAGCAAGAGTGCACACATCAGAAGATATTCAAAAATACATATGCAAACATTATAATGAAAAAAAATAAACTAAGAGTGTTTTGACAAAAGCATCTTCAACAGATCCGTGATCTCAGAAGAGGATTGTTCTCGTTTTGACATCCACTTAGCCATTGTTTCATTCTTCTGATCCTATTGAGACATCCACTGAGTCATGTCTTCAGATTTCTTATCTTGTTTAGCCATCCATGACTTGATTTCTGATTGACCAGCTTCCAAAACTGCAATCTTATCCTCAAGATCTGGATGTTCTTTCTTAATCTCAAATGAAGAAGGTGGAACAGTTTCTGAAGCTTGAACAAAGTCAATTTCCATAGGGGCTTTAGAGCTTGGAGCAGTAGAGCCAGAAGGATGTTCTATCAGAGTCATGGCCAAAGGGTTGTCTTCAGATGCAGATTCAGTATTCTCTTCTGATGATGAAGGAGCATCTGTAAGAAGCAGTGGTCCAGATCTCTTAACAGTCCAGAACAGACTTGTAGCAGCTTCAGCAAATCTGAGCTTCGCATCATCAGAACATATGTTCTTCAGATTTGATGCTACTGTGTTGAATCTGTTTATGAAGCCATTCCAAATGACATCAGATTCCTTTGCATCCATTGTTGCTGAACACTTCCTCTGTACAGAACCTAAATACATGTGTATTTCTTGCAAAAAACATGTAAATAAATGATCAACATTTAGTCTAGGTCTGGGGTGTAACAGAGTTTCCAAGGTTATTGGTTTGGGTTGGGGAGTAGGTGGAAATATGGATTTGTGAATGGAGATCAGAGGAGGAGGGTAGTAGGGTATGAAAGGAATTTCAGGGGATTTGTCAGGTTTCGATCTGTTTAAGGCATTCAACAGATTTGGTTTTGCTTTTGTGTGATAGGAAACCACATCAAAGGGTTTATTTGAGTAAGGTTAAAAAGCAGATTTAGTAGGTTTATCAGAAATAACAATTTTATCAGAATTAACAGGTTTATCAGATGAAGCAGGTATATCAGCTTTAGCAGATATAGCAGAGTATGGTTTTGGATCTGATAAAGGTACTGCTGACATTGTTTTAATGTAGGATTGAAGCACAAATGGTAGAATGATGGTAAGTTTGGGTTTGAGAGGATTGATGGTTTCAGATGGTTCAAATCTGTCATAAAAATCTTTTATTTTTAAACCATGGGGAAGTTTGTGAAGGTGTGATGAAAACAGTTTAAGAAAGGCAGAAGGTACACACTCAGATGTGCTTGCCTTGGGTGTAGGATTGGGAATGGTGATTTCAGAAGATGGTTTAGGTGTTGGAATAGGATCTGGAATAAGAACTTCAGAAGATACAGGGGGTTCTGGTTGGTTTACCTCAGAATCTCTGTGAGAGAGGGATACCAGAAAATCTGGGTGTATATCAGATTATGAGGAATTGGATTATGTGGTTGGTGTGCAAGAGGTAGAGGACACTTGAAAGACAGTTTTGAGAGGTGTAACATCAAGAACCTCTGTCTCAGGGATATTGGTTCCAGATGGGTTGGTTGATTCTGAAGGATTTTCAGAGGGTTTTGATGGAGGTTCAGATGTAGGTGGTTCTGATGTGGGTGGATCAGATGTAACTTTTATTGGTTCAGACGTAACTGGAACAGATGCAATGGGTTCAGATGTGGTGGATGGTGGTTTTTTTGGTTGTTTTTCTTGTTGTTGTGTTTGTGGTTGATCAGATTATTTTTTTGGTTGTTGTGTTTGTTCATATGGTTTTTCTTTTTGTTGTTCAGATGGTTTTTCTTTTGGTTGTTCAGATGGTTTTCTTTTTGTTGTTGTTGTGGTGCAGATTGTTTTGTTGGTACTTCTGGTTATGGAGTCTGAATATGTGGTTTTGTTGTTGTTGGTTTTGGTACAGATGTAGTAGAGAGTTTGATAGGTGAGATGGAAGCAGGATTAGATGATTTTTGTGGGGATGGAACAAATACATGAGGTGGAGCAGTAACAGATTGTTTTTGGATAGAAGGGGGTTTTAGAATAGACTTAATTGTTGAATCATTTACAACAGTATTATTTACAGAAGATACAGACGATTTGTTACCTTTAATCTTGATACGTTTAGCTGAAACAGAAGGAGTGTCTTCAGATGCTTTCCTCTTGAACAGCTTCTGAGGCTTCTCAGCAACCTTGGGCTTCTTCTGAACAGGTGCAGCTTTTGCTTCTGATTGACTTCTCTTTCTTGGAGTCTCTTCTTCTACAATAGGCAATGGTTCCCCTTCTCTTTTTATAATATCTGCAGGAATAGGCGTTCCATCTGCCTTGCAAGCATCAATATAACTCACTATAATTTCCCTTGGTTCTTCAGCAAAGAACAGAGGATAATCATCTACAGGGATTCTCTTCTGACTAAGTTCAGTGATATTCAGCTTCTTGGGTGCTGTTGTGAGTTCTTCTACTATTTTTAGTCTCTGAAGACTTTTGGCATTCAGAGGCTTTCCAAGAATGAATTCCAGTTCATCTATGACTCCAGCAGCATATAGAGCAGTCACCAGTCCATTTTCTGTTAGAAGATCTGAAATTAACCTTCTAAAAGGAATCCAAGTTCTGATCTTCTGACCTTTTTCTTTCACATATTCTCTAGAGGCATTTATATGATTCCATAAGTGCATAAACATAATATAGGGAAGATCTACCTTGGTGCTCTGACTTAAGCAATACATAAAGTAGAGTCGTTCATTGTTGACATAGTCTGGAGAGTTTGTAGACTTTCTGTGATGAATGCATCCCATGAAAATCTTAGCCCAGATCTTGTAGTCAGGCTTCAGATCTTTGAACTTATTAGAAGCTTGTCCAGCAGTCATCACTTCCTCATATACTTCATCCATATCTACACGCCCAGCTGGCAAGTGAGATACTCCATCTGTTTCCTCATATCCAATGAGTTTCCTGATCAGATCTTTTGTGATGATTATCTCTTTTCCCAGAATAGAAGATAAAATGAACTTAGGGTATACAATAGCATGGATCCAGAATTCTTTTACCAGAAGGGGGTAGACTGGTCCAAAAAGTCTATCAAAATATTTCACCCATCCTTGAGCATCTATAATGGAGCAAAACTCAAACCCATTCTCAGCCAGTGAATCAAATTCCACCATTGATTCACAAAGAACCTCCAGTTTTTCAACAGGTGTTAACAAAGTTCTCTTTAGTGTCGTATATGGAGTCACACCCATATTTGCAGAAGTAACTGCAGCCATGGTTGATTGAAACTGAGCAGCAGTGGATGAAGAAGTTGCCATTGAAGATGAGTTTGTCAAATGCTTAGGGTTTTTGTGAAGAGAGAAAAGAAGACAGAAATGCATAAACGATTGAGATGTGAAAAGTGTGAAAATGGTGAGAAGAGTGATATTTATACTAAACACTTAGGCATACAAACAGTCAGATAAAAGCACGTTCACACAAAGCATTTAATGAAAAAGAATAAAATCATTTCAAGCATTTATTGATTCTGACAATTTGGGGGGAAAATCAAGATTTTCACTATTCAAACTTCACCTCAAACGTCTCTTCAGTAGTGTACACGCCACCTTTGCAGATTCAGAGTGACACGTGTTTGCTTGCATGTGCTTCTGAATTCTCTTGAGAAATGAAATGTTAACCAATGTTCAGATCCTCTGAGGATTGTTAGTTCAGAGTTTCACAAGAAAATAATTAAAGAAAATGAATAAGTAATCAGAAGAAATACTTCAGAGCATTAGGCATTTTTGCATCTGTAAAATTTGCTTCTGACAAATATCATTCTGGACAAAAATCCATACCAATATTTTTCAGAACAAATTTGAATCTATCTTCAACAAGGGGTTTTGTGAAAATATCTGCCCATTGATGATCTGTATCAACAAAGGCTAAATTTATGATTCCCTTCTGAACATAGTCTCTGATGAAATTATGCTTAATTTCTATATGTTTTTCCTTAGAGTGTAAAATGGGGTTTTTAGACAAACATATAGCAGAAGTATTATCACAGAAAATAGAAATGTTACTTTCAAATATCTGATAATCTTCTAGCTGACTTTTCATCCAGAGCATCTGCGTGCTACATCCAGTAGCAGCAATATATTCTGCCTCTGTGGTTGATAATGCAATTGTGGGTTGCTTCTTGCTGTACTAAGAGATTAGATTTCTTCCTAGAAATTGACAACTTCCAGAAGTACTTTTTCTTTCCACTCTGTCTCCAGCGTAGTCAGCATCACAGAATCCAACTAATTTGAAATCATCAGATTTTCTGTAACACAAACCCACATTAGAAGTACCTTTCAGATACCTTAGAATCCTCTTGACAGCTATCAAGTGTGATTCTCTAGGATCTGATTAGAATCTAGCACACAGGCATACACTGAACAATATGTCAGGTCTAGAAGCAGTTAAGTAAAGAAGAGATCCTATCATACCTTTGTAGAGTTTCTGATCTACTTTCTTACTTACCTCTTCCTTGCCTAGTGAACTGGTTGGATGCATGGGAGTCTTGGCCAGCTTACTATCAGTCATGTTAAATTTCTTCAGAAGTTCTTTAACATATTTGGTCTGATGTATGTAAGTGCACTCTGGAGTTTGGTTGACTTGAATTCCTAGAAAGAATCTCAGTTCTCCCATCATGCTCATTTCAAATTCTGCCTGCATACATTGAGCAAACTCCTTTCCCAGCATAGTATTGGTAGATCCAAATATGATATCATCCACATAAATTTGACAAATTAGAAGATCTTTCTTAAATGATTTACAAAAGAGTGTTGTGTCCACTTTGCCTCTGATGAAATTTTTCTCCAGAAGAAAATTGCTCAATCTCTCATACCAAGCTCTGGGAGCTTGTTTTAAACCATACAGAGATTTCTTTAGTTTGAAAACATGATCTGGAAAATTTTCACTCTCAAAACCAGGAGGTTGGTGGACATAAACTTCTTCTTCTATAATACCATTTAGAAAGGCACTTTTAACATCCATCTGATACAGAGTGATGTTATTTTGTGCAGCAAATGAAATAAGAAGGCGTATAGATTCTAACCTTGCCACTAGAGCATAAGTTTCAGTGTAATCAATACCTTCTTGTTGACTGTACCCTTGAGCAACAAGCCTTGCCTTATTTCTTTCAACTTCTCCTTTCTCATTTAGCTTATTTCTGAAGACCCATTTAGTTCCAATTATATTGAATCCTTTTGGTCTTTGAACTAAATCCCACACATCATTTCTGGTGAATTGATTTAACTCTTCTTGCATGGCAATAATCCAATCATTGTCTTGCAGAGCTTCATCTACAGAAGTTGGTTCAATCACTGACACCAGTCCAAATAATGATGCTTCAGATGATCTTATAAAGGATCTTGTTCTGATGGGATCATCCTTCTTTCCAATAATAACATTCTCTGGATGAGAAGCTTTGATTCTGGAAGACGATCCTCCAACATTTGATTCTTCAGAAATGTTTAAATTGTTCATCTGAGAAGTTAAAGGAATGGCATCTGGCGTTGCTTCTGGTTCCTTCACTTGAGCTTTGTCTGCCTCTGAGCCTTCAGAGTCTGTGAAGACTACTTCTCTATCTGCAGAGTTTTCAGACTGCTTTGGCTTTTTACTGCCAAGCTTATCATCAAATCTAACATGAATAGATTCTTCCACAATCTGTGTCTCAGTGTTATATACTTTGTAGCCTTTAGAGCGTTCAGAATATCCAAGCATGAAACACTTCTGTGCTTTGGAATCAAACTTGTTCATATTTTCTTTAGTATTTAACATATAGCAAATACATCCAAAAGGATGAAAATATGAAATGTTGGGCTTTCTGTTCTTCCACAGTTCATATGGAGTCTTTTCCAGAAGAGGTCTTACAGACACTCTGTTTTGAATGTAACAGGCTGTGTTGATTGCTTCTGCCCAAAAGTGTTTTGCCAGATTAGTCTCATTGATCATGGTTCTGGCCATTTCTTGCAGAGTTCTGTTTTTCCTCTCTACAACCCCATTTTGTTGTGAAGTTCTATGACAGGAAAAATCATGAGCAATGTCATTTTCTTTAAAATATTTTTCAAAATATTTATTTTCAAATTCACCACCATGATCACTTCTGACTTTTATAATTTTGAAATCTTTTTCATTCTGGACTTGTATACAGAAGTCAAAGAACACAGAATGTGACTCATCCTTGTGTTTTAAGAACTTTACCCATGTCCATCTACTATAGTCATCAACAATGACTAATCCATACTTCTTGCCTCTGATGGATGCAGTTTTCACTGGTCCAAACAGATCAATATGAAGTAATTCTAGTGGTCTGGAAGTAGAAACAACATTTTTTGATTTAAAAGATGATTTTGAAAACTTCCCTTTTTGGCATGCTTCACAAAGAGCATCTGAGGTGAACTTCAGATTAGGAAGTCCTCTAACAAGATTAAGTTTATTAATCTGAGATATACGTCTCATATTAATATGCCTCAATCTTCTGTGCCAGACCCATTGCTCTTCATTAACAGACAAGAGGCATTTAACATTCTGAACCTTAAGTTCTGAAAGATTTATTACATAAATATTGTTTTTCCTCTTACCACTAAATAGGATAGAGCCATCCTTTTGACTAATAGCTTTACAACATTTTTGATTAAAGGTAATATCATAACCATTATCACTTAATTGACTTATGGACAATAAGTTATGCTTTAACCATTTCCAATGGTGCCAGATCCAATGATCTTGCCCTTCTGATTCCCTACAAATTTTACATCACCTCCAGATCTAAGCTCCAGACTTTGGAACATAGACCTTTCTCCTGTCATGTGTCGCGAGCATCCAGAGTCCAGGTACCATGATTGGCGTCCTGACCTTGCTGCTAAGAACATCTGCAACAGGAATTGTTTTACTTTTAGGTACCCAGATCTTCTTGGGTCCTTTAGGGTTAGTTGTTCTGAAGGTTTGTCTAAACTTCTGTTTTTCAACATAAGGTTTATTCTGACTAGCCTTAGATTTAAACACATGAATATTCTTTTCAGAACGTGTTTGTTCAATATCATTCAAGTGACCAAATTTAAAATGGGAATATAAAGGAGTCTTTTTGATGATAATTTTATCAACAGGTTTTGGATTTAAATCCTTTCTAGAGGAAGATTCATATCCAATTCCTTTTCTGTTATTTCTGCTAACTCCATAGATCATAGAAGCCATTTTGCTTCTGTCTATGCTTTTAGCAAGAAACTTCTGAAAGCTATAATCATATTTTTCCAAAATATTTTTACATTCAGATTCAGTTTCAGAATCAGAGTTTTGTTGAGCTAATTCAGAGTCATTTTTCAATTTTAAGTTCTTTTCATTTAGCTCAGCTACTTCTGATTTGAGAATATTATTTTCAGATACAAGATTGCTTTGACGCTTCTTGTATTTGAGCTTAATATTGTTATAGCTCTTCAGAACTTCTGATAATACTTTGATAAGTTCTTCTTTAGTGAGTTTAGCCATTACCTCTTCAGCGTCAGAGTCAGATTCAGAGTCAGATTCAGATCCTGAAGTTCCTTCCTCCTGATCTTCTATGTCTGCCATCAAAGCTACATTTGCACATTCCTCTTCTGACTCAGATTCAGATTCAGATGTATCTGAATCATCCCAGGTGGCCATTAGAACCTTTTTCTTCTTATCAGATTTTCTTTTAGGCTTGTCTTTCAGCACCTTTGGACATTCATTTTTGTAATGTGCAGGTTCTTTACATTCATAACAGACAACCTCCTTTTTGCCAGATCTTCTGTGTCCAGAAGATTCTTTTCTTTGGTCAGGCTTCCTGAAGTTTCTGAACTTCTTTCCTTTGTGCTTCCAGAGTTTGTTTATTCTTCTAGACAACATGGATAGTTCATCTTCATCTTCAGATGAGGATTCTTCAGAGCTTTCCTCTATTACCTGCAATGCTTTAGCAGATTTATTAGATTTTAAAGCAACAGATTTACCTTTCTTTTGAGGTTCATCTTCCTCAAGTTCAATTTCATGACTTCTTAGTGAACTAATTAGTTCCTCCAAGGAGATCTTGTTCAGATCTTTAGCCATTTTCAGCGCAGTCACCATAGGTCTCCATCTGGTAGGTAAGCTTCTGATGATCTTCTTCACATGATCAGCAGTAGAGTATCCTTTATCCAGAACCTTTAGTCCAGCTGTAAGTATTTGAAATATGGAGAACATAGCTTCAACAGATTCAGAGTCTTCCATCTTGAAGGCTTCATACTTCTGGATCAGAGCCAGAGCCTTTGTTTCCTTGACTTGAGAGTTTCCCTCATGAGTCATCTTTAAGGACTCAAATATGTCAAATGCAGTTTCCCTATTTGTAATTTTTTCATACTCAGTGTGAGATATTGCATTTAATAATATTGTTTTGGCCTTGTGGTGGTTTCTAAATTCCTTCTTCTGAGCATCTGTCATAGATTCTCTGTCTATTTTCTTGCCATTCCCATCAGTGGGATGAACATATCCATCTATGACCAGATCCCATAAATCAGCATCATATCCAAGGAAAAAACTTTCAATCCTGTCTTTCCAATAATCAAATTTCTCCCCATCAAACATAGGGGGTTTAGTGCTGATTCTGTCCCTTTCTTCATATTTGTTGTTAACGTTAGACATAGTATTATCAACCATAGTAACAACCAAATATATATCAAAGTTTTTCTCACTGGATCTTTACTGTCACTGTGAAGTGGTAGCACACACAGAACCGGAGCTCTGATGCCAACTGAAGGTGAGAAAATACTTAGAAGGGGGTTGAATAAGTATGAAGATAAAAACTTAGAAAATTGAAACTCAAGTATTTTTATCCTGGTTTGTTGAACTCAACTACTCCAGTCCACCCTTCCTAGAGTGATTTGCCTTTCTCAATCAAGGACTTAATCCACTATTTAATTAACTGATTACAATAGTAAGCACTAAGAACAACTGTTCAAAGTCTTCTCAAGAACTACTGATCCTAACTGGATCTTCTTAAGGTTTACAATCAAATGTAATAACAAATACAAGTGTTTAAATTGCTTCTAAAAAGCTTTATCACAACTGTGATTTTTCACTTAATATTAAGAACAAAGAAATTAATTCTTAGAAAGAATATGAATAGTATGAGAGCTTTGAATATTGATTTCTTTTCAGGTAAAACGTCAACTGAAGAAGATGGGTGAAGACTTGCTTTTATAGGCAGCTGATCCAAGAGAGCTTCACGTTGAGAAGAGTGTCACAAAAGGTCTGAGCCTTTTTGTCTTCACATCAAGTGACCTTTCCTAGAAGAAGAAAGCACAGAGAAATCCTTTTTGTCTGTGTTCTTGTGTCTAGCATAAATAAGGAAAGAGTCGTTTGAATTATTCCAACGGACATAATCTGTGAATTCTTCTTCTTCAAATTTCAGCAAGATTCATCAGAGTCTAATTTGATCAGAGCCTTCTGATGTTGATCAGAGTTTTGCTGAATCAGAGTCTTCTGCAGCAGGTGTGGTTTTAGCGTATGTAAGTTCAGAGCATATTTGAGTCAGATCCTCAGTACTGGCAGCTTTAGTACTTTCAAAATCTTCTGTAGTAACTATGCTTTGAAAACTCTTCATACAGAATTCTTCTTTGGTTCAGATGCTTCTGACTTGCTTCAGATTCTTATGAAGCTTCTGCTTCAGATCCTTCTGGAGGCTACGCTCAGGATCTTCTATTGGCAGCATTCAGAATCTTCTAATGGATGCATCTGGCGCTTCAGAGTCTAGCATATTTCTTATGTTCAGTTCTGATTTGCTTATGGAGTGATAATTATTTTGATATCTGCAGCAAACACTCTCAAGCAAATTTTAGAGTATATAATTCTTAATTACAAAATTTCATTATAGTTATCATCAAAACATAGAGATATTATTAAGAACCAATATGTGTTCTAACATTTGGATCCTTGTGAGAGCCTAGTTCCTCCTTAGGAGGAACTCTATGCATTCCATGAGAAGTTGAACCATTGAGGACTATTCTTGAATGATGAGTTTGGTTGAGAACATGGTGAATTCCTTAGGTTTTCACTATGTCTCCCATCATTATTCTCTTCATTTCTCAAGTCCTATAATCTTAGGATCCTTCTTGTGAGAGCCTGGTTCTTCCTTAGGAAGAAATCTGTGCATTCCATGAGAAGTTTGAGCCTTTGATGGACATTCAATGACATGGTGGGTTCCTTAGGTTCACACTATGCTCCTTTTCTCCTCCAAGTCCTATAATCTTAGAATCCTTCTTGTGAGAGCCTGGTTCTTCCTTAGGAAGAACTCTGTGCATTCCATGAGAAGTTGAGCCTTTGAGGACTCAAGTACCTTGTACATACCTTCTCTTTTCTCTGTGTCCTACAATCTCAGGATCCTTCTTGTGAGAGCCTGGTTCTTCCTTAGGAGGAACTCTATGCATTCCATGAGAAGTTTGAGCCTTTGATGGACATTCCATGACATGGTGGGTTCCTTTGGTTCATACTATGCTTTCTCTCATTCCCTTGCATGATTGTGTGGTGTGGTGCATTAGAAGTAGGGTAGACTTGATAGCTTTCTCTTTTCACTTCCTTGTTTGCATATAAAGGTTGAGTTTGTCTCCCTTTGCTTGTGTGCTCTCTCTGTGCTTCTCTTGTTTTCATTTAAAGGTTGAGCTTGCCTCCCTTTGCTTGGATGTTTATCTGCCTTTCATACTTGACATGTTTGCATTAAAGGTTGAGGTGTCCTCCCTTTGCTTGTATTGTTGCATTGCATGTGCATTCACATTTTATACTTCATCTGCTTGATAGCTTTTTTTTGCTTTCCTTTGCCATGTTCCCTTAGGACTCTCACTTCCTTGTTTAAGGAGTGATGATAGAACTTTAGGTTGAATCCTTTGCATGATAACAAGTAGGATAGATTCCCTTCTAAACTCAACCTTAGGACCATCTTGCATGAAAGCATTAGGGTTTTGATTAGTCCCCTTGTAGAGTCTGTTTCTCTCTTTTCATCTTCAAACCACAATAATACACTTAATAAAGGCTAATGAGTATTGTACGTTACGAGCCTTAAGCTACTTAGGAAATGGTGATTGGGGGGCTTCTCCTTAATTACCTAGAGTGTTTAGCATACGTCCTTAGGATGATATGCGACGCATTCGCTCCTAAGTCATAGTCTCTAGTGCAGTATGAATTACAAACATTCATCAAAAAACACTTCTTTCCTTAAAAGACATCAAAACAAACATCAACCTCTTTTTGCCCCTTTGGGCTCCCTTAATGGAAAATCTTTTCAGATAAAAGAGTGTTGTTAACTCTTAGTTCTACCGCAAACAGTAACGCATAAGTCTCCAATGGTCGAGCTGCATACACCAACTGCTAGAACTACCTGTTAACCTTACTCGGGTAAAAAACAGTTGAACAAACCCGTGTTCCATTTTATCCCGAACTACATTAGCTCTGATCTCTCATACCTGTTGAGAGTACGTAGGCACAAGATGCGACGTCTTGGCGAGCAACCTTTCCTCTTTTAGTCATAGTTAGTCGAACTACGTTGACTCTGACTTTCCCATTGCACGAGGGAATACGTAGGCCCAGAGCAGCGACACTCTGTCGAGTCCTTTTTCTTTTCTTTTGTCCCAGACCTCTTAGTTAGATAGATAAACAACCCTGTAGATAAACAAACAAGCGTGGATTCCGTTGAGTACAACGGACGTGAGGGGTGCTAATACCTTCCCCTTGGGTAACCGACTCCCGAACCCGAGATTTGGTTGTGATGACCGATCTTATCCCTTTTCTCTAGGTTTCTCCTGATCGTTTCCTTTCCCTTTTGTTGGGATAAATAACGATAGGTGGCGAATCTTCTGTCATTGTCGGCACCTTTTCTTGTAGTAGCGACACCTATCTCAGAGTAAGAATGCCAAGAACATAGTTAAGAAGTTTGGAATGGAAAATGCCAGCCACAAAAGAACACCTGCACCTACCCATTTGAAGTTGTCAAAAGATGAAAAAGGAGTTAATGTGGATCAAAGTCTCTACAGAAGCATGATAGGAAGCTTGTTATATCTTACAGTAAGCAGGTCTGACATTGCATTTGCTGTGGGCGTTGTGTCAGATATCAAGCTGAACCCAAGAAAAGCCATACCAATCAAGTCAAGAGAATTTTGAAATATATTAATGGGACAAGTGAATATGGGATGTTGTACACTCATGGATCTGGTTGTGTGCTATCTGGCTACTGTGATGTTGATTGGGCTGGAAGTCTTGATGACAGGAAGAGCACATCAGGAGGCTACTTCTTTTTGGGAAACAACCTCATATCTTGGTTTAGCAAGAAACAAAAATGTGTCTCTCTATCTACTGCAGAAGCTGAATATATAGCTGCTGGGAGTAGCTGTTCTCAACTTGTGTGGATGATGCAAATGCTTACTGAGTATCACACAAGATGTCATGACATTATACTGTGACAACCTAAGTGCTATAAACATCTCCAAGAACCTTATTCAACACAGCAGAAC
Organism: Lathyrus sativus; assembly: GCA_963859935.3. Classification (NCBI taxonomy): domain Eukaryota; kingdom Viridiplantae; phylum Streptophyta; class Magnoliopsida; order Fabales; family Fabaceae; genus Lathyrus; species Lathyrus sativus. Next base: position 261,097,906 of record OZ012738.1, read on the forward strand.
AAAGCACATTGATATTCACCATCATTTTATAAGGGAGCTTGTTGAAAATAAAATCATTACCTTAGAGCATGTTACTACAGAAAAACAGTTGACAGATATTTTCACTAAAGCTTTGGATGCCAATCAGTTTGAAATATTGAGAGGAAAATTAGGGATTTTCATTTATGAAAATTTATAGTAATTATTGCTGAGTGAGATTATCACTCATAAAAGGTGGTTTTTTCCAAAAATAGAGATGTCCCAATGTCATACCCCAAATTTGTCTTACCTGTTTTAATTTTTCACTCATCTGACTTTATTTTCAATTTGCATCGCTTGTACAGCATAACGTGCATTTTACCGTGAATAATTCGCAAAGTAATTAGCCAGAACAAACTTCTTGGATATACAGACGGGCTGGCTAAATTGTGTCTCAAATATACGAGAAAAATCAACGATTGAAAAGTTCCGAATTTAAGCATGCAGGCGTTAGGAATTTGACCCAATTTTCATTGAAACTTGACCTAGCGCGCTCATCTTATCTCTCGATGAATTTTCAATCATTTTTGATAAGTCCAAGTTTTTTACTGGTCTCGGTCGATTATCAAAATTGACTGAGTGCTGCATCTTTCCAAGTTATTCGTTTCGCGATAATCTTTTTGTGTGCAGTCGTTTTTAATCTGTTAAGCATCTCTGTTGCCTGTTTCTGTTTATTTTCTCCGATTTATTTTTATGTTTTTATCAAAATTCTAGAATAATTAATTTGATTTTTTCATGCTTTCATTTATTTAGCATATTCATTTGATAAATGGTGAATTTTCAAAATTTTTACCTCTTTGTCCCATGAATTTGCGACACGTGGCATCCTTTATTTATTTATTATTTTTGCTTTAACATTTTATTTTTAGATAATGTTAATATAATATAATTTTAATATTAATTAATTAATTAGTTTAGAATAGGATTCGAATTAAAACTAATTAGTTTTGAATTAAAAAATTAAAATTTTTTATTAGAAATTTGAATTAATTAATTAGAATTTTGATTAGATTAGAATATAATTTTTAATTAATATAGAAATTTAATTAGAATTAAATTTTTTAATATTAATTAACTAAATTTAGAAAATTAAATTAGAACTTAATTAGAATTTAAATTTTAAGTAGAAATTAATTAGAATTTTATTTAGAAATAGAATTAGAATATAGAATTTAAGTTAGAATTTTAATTGTAATTAGAATTAAAATAGAATTTAAATTAGATTTAGATTAGAATTTAAATTAGGATTTTAAATTAGAATAGAATTAAAACTTAATTAAAATTTTAATTAAAAATAAAATTAGAATTTTTAATATTAATTAATAGATTTAGAATTTAGAATTTAGAATTTTAATTAGAAATTAGATTAGAATTAAATTTAAAAAATATAATTAGTTAATTAATTGGAATTACAATCAATTAATTAATTAGAATTAGAATGAACTAATTAGTTAGAATTAGAACTAATTAATTAAAATAGATTTATTAATTATTAATCAGAAAAATTAATTAAAAAAATGTAAAGAAAGAACACGGATGGGGGATTGGAATTTAGGGTTTTGAAAATTTGGGATAAAAGGGGAATTATACTGTTGATCTTCCCAATTTCCTCTCAACCCAGCCACCGAGGAACCTTAGCCGCCCCTCACAAGTCCATCTCTTCTTCTCCTTCAAACTCCCAGCCGCCACAACTTCTCCGTCTCCTCAAAATTAAACGAACCACCATAACCTTTCTTCCTCTCTCTCTCTCTCTCTCATTTGTCCTCACCGTTGCTCACTCTTACCCCTCCATTCGATCATCCCTCAAAAACCTCCATTTTTTCCCCTCTCCCTTCATCCACCACCATATTAACCCTTATACCCTTGTTTTAGTCGCACCACGAGCTCCTCGGATTACCACTTCAGCGTGTCCACAAGATTGGAAGGTTTGAACTCGTGCTTATGGGCGTGTTGGGGGTCGATATCGCTAAACCCCAAGATTATGTGATTTTTGCGCCAACTGAGTTCTTACTGAAACTCTCTGGTGATATAACTAGGTTGAACGAAGTTACAGGGTTGAGTAACACAAAGTATGGAAGTCGTTAGATTCAAGCGGTCCACAGGAATCACCATGGTCAGGCTAGAAATCACGATGCCTTTGGATTTCAACAACCTACACACATCGCAACGACACATTAGAGCGGCTCCCCAAGAACAGTGACCGTGATGCTTTCAGTAGAACCGTTGGATTGATTCTAACTAGGCAGCAAACATACAAAGCATATTCACAGCAGCATCATTAGTCTCTACGAATCCGACAATCTTTGCGGCTTCAATCTCAAATGCTGCAGCAACTCGTATGTCGGTAATTCTCGACTTCCTATGGTGTTCAAGCCAACTCTGTTATGTTTTTTTTTTGCGAAATATGTTTTGGTTCATATCTTTCTTCCTGGTTTTATTAATATCTTTCATAACCATGCTGCTGATGCTTCTCATTTGCAAATAGCTTGAACTGATGAGTTTGACTTATGCATATATATTGTTGATGAAATTGTTTTATGAAGATAGAGTATCATATGTTTAGTGTGGTTTGGTTATCGGTTCTGCTGCGAATACCGGGATTGTTTTGATTATGCCATGATCCATGGTTTAGCTAAATTATGTTTATGTCAGATTTTGGCACTGTTAATACTTGTTGCTGTTGTGACATTTTTGTTTCATTCCGAATCAATGATGTTCAAAATTGGTGCATCATGTTGAATATTGATAGTGTTGAATGTTTCTTGATAGTGTTTAAATATTGTTATCATTGTATTTTCAATTCAATTGTGAGTATGCCGTGTTGGATTTGATTTTGTGGTATATCGTAATAAACTGTATGTCGCTGCTATGACCGGTTCGGTAATGATTTGCGACTTTGTGCTGCCACTGTATGAATCCGTACCAATAATTCTGCATTACTATAAATTTTGAATTTTGAATTTCTTTTTTTGTGCGATATTGTCGTTGATTAGCATCGCGTTTATTCGTTACTAGATTCATGTTTCTGAAATTAACTCTTAACAATTGACTTTGCGGTAACGATTCAAATGGAACCTGTTGTGGTAGAGTATGCAGATTGTACCTGTTTTTTCTTGTGCCATTCATATTGAGTTTTTATTTTAGTTTTAAACTTCTAATAAGTTTTGGCCAAACATTTTTGTAGTTTTATTTGATGTCAATCCGATGTTGGTTTATGTTGGTGTGAATTGATTATGTTCATGAGTTATAATGGTAGAAATAATATGTACAGTGCTGAGTTTGGAATCATAGAGATGTCATGTTACTTTGCAGGAATTAATTTCCTTTTCTAAACTTCTCTTCAAGTGTATACTAAAGCACATGCCTACATAACTTAATATATTAAAATGAATGATACAAATTCTCTTGACAGCAGTACTGGCATGTCGTAGCATCATCAATATTGTGTAGCCATTTTCTTCTTCATTTAGTATGCTTTCTTTTAACCTTATTTTTCATTTTTTTATTTAAATATAATTTCTAATTGTAACAGTGTAATTTCATCTTATTTGTTTTTTTCTTGGGTTTTGTTAAGTATATATTTCATGCATATTTGTTTTCTTATGACTAATCTTGTGTGATTTAGCCTAATTGACATTATGTATATCAATTATCATTGTATTTTGTTAGAATGTCATTAATATGTAAATAATTAAATTGATTTTTTTTTCATTTTGTTGCATTTTTAAATCGTGATTTCAATTCATGGATTCAATAATTTGATATCGTTATGCCCCCCAAATTTCAATATATTAATGGATAGTTTCATCACATTATGATTCATGTGTATGACATTTCATCATGTTGTCATTAAGCACAATCAAGCTTTGGAGCACGTTATGACAAACTCGATCCGATTTATTTTTACGTGTTTGCTTTCTTCTTTTTTATCTCCATTTGATAAAAATGTATCTCGCTCCCACAAAATGTAATAATTTTTATCGCTTTTGTCTTATTTATGCTTTAATACTTTAAACCCTTTTCAAAATAAATTCTCAATTCGTCGAGTCATTTTTACCCATGTAAGTCGATTTCTTTCAAAGCATCGCCATCAACCTTTTGATCACAATACACAACATTCAAAGCTTACTTATGGGCTTCCTTACAGTGACATCTATTTGATCAATTATTTCTAGTTGGTCATTTAGAAGACTATCCCACTTTGTTAGTATACACGATTAAAACTCAATTTAATTGCCTGCCATTTATTAAAATTCCAATTTCTAACCTCGATTCAACATCAAGTATTTTCTTTAAATAAAATAAAACACTTAATAATACTTAAACACAATTTTGATAACGATGAAAAGGGAGTTGAAATCGAGTCTTTGGTTTCTCTCCTCAATTGTTTGAGTCTGAGAAGTCTTTCTTAAGCTCGAACAATTGTCTTTTAAAATGATAAACGAATTTAAATCTATTTTCCTAAACGCGTAGATTAAAAAGAGAGAGATTCAAGGCTTTGGTTCACTCTTTCGATTACTTGGGTTCGAGAAGTCTTTCTTAAGCTTTGATCAAATTGTGAAACATGCCACTATAAGTGCTATTAAACTGCCTATTGCTTTTCCCTATCTTATATGTGGAATCATCCTAAGACAACACCCTGGTATTCTTACTACCAATGATGTGGTATGCAAGATAGAATATGTTTTGTCTCTGCACTACAAGCTATTTGTTGGAAGACATGTCCCTGACGTTGCCTTAACATCTGCTGAGAAATATGCTGAGAAGGCATCTACTTGGCTGGGGTTATTTCTGAGTTGAAGGAAACATGCAGGGAGTTAAGTGAAATGATTAATATGGATACTGCTAGGAAGATTAAATTGGAGGCTTTGATTCAATGTTTGGAGAATGAACATAATGTAATGAATGATAATGATATTCAAGAAGATGAAGGTGAGAAAGTGTCTGAGGAGGAGACTGATGGTGATAATTTTGTGTCTACTGATGCTGATGAAACTGAAAGTACTAGCTCTGAGGATGAAGATTAATTCTGTTTGAATTTGTGATCTTTGTTTTTTTTGGTTGCTTTGATTTATCTGCGGCAGTAAAATGTACTTTTTTATTGCACTTAAGGTGCTGATGGTTTGTACTTTAATTGGGTCTTTGTACCCTTAACTTATCTTGGCTCTGGTAATGTGATCTATGTCACTTTATTTCCCTTAGCTTATGTTCTCAATTTATGGCTAAATAAGGGGAGAAGTTTGATGTGAGTGAAGCTGTTGGTTTGGGTGAAGCTATTGGTATTCTGATGATCCTGCTGGATGTTGATCCTACTGGATGTTGTTGTTTTTTAATTGGGCTATTATGAGTAAATTTGTGATTTACAAGTTGCTGACTATTTAAGTGTTTGGGCTGATTTGTGTCTTGAAGAGTCGCTGGTTATTGTGTTGAGGGGGAGTTTTTATTTACTCCTGTTTTGAAGTTTTTTTCTGCTGTGCTCTCTGTTTTAGGAGCTCTTATGATTTGTTGTATGTTTTAGCCAAAATTTGCCAAAGGGGGAGTTTGTTAGTTCCTGATTGGCAGTCATTTTGGTAAAACTTGGTGAAATCACAAGATGTCCTACATGATGTCTTGACATATGTTATTAAAATCCTGCAGGTAGCTATGTTTGTTGTTGCAGGATTTAGTTCATGATGTCAAGCATGATGTCCTGACATCTGTGAACAAAACATTTTATATGAATGTGTTTGTTTGTCTGTTTCTTTTAGTGCAACTCTTTGCGCTGTTGTGATCGATTCTTTACGGTTTAAATCTGCGTGGATTTAGTTCTTATTCAAAAGCGTTTTTGATGCATATATCGTGGAACATTTATGGATTCAAGTGGAGCTATTTTCTGAAGAAAATCTTGAAGATCTGAAGAGTGATTTGATTGGAGCTGATTGGATCAAATCAAATCTGTTTCATTAATGCTAATTATTTAGATTGTTTTCTTCACGATCAGATGCTATTTTTGCTAAAGCCCAAGCCCGTCTAAGTGTTTCTATTTAAAGGATTCGCAACCCTAGTTTACAGTTCAGAGAAGCTAGGTTTAACATAGTGCATTACGCAAGGTTTAGAGCTGTCTAGCAATCGTGTGTTTGTGTTAGTGTGTGAGCCATTTACTCATTACTTTAATGTGTGAATTAGACTAAGTTTTATATTATAAGTTGTTCACTAAAAGCTTGTAATCAAGAGTGTGTTGTACTTGATTGAAGCTTTTAAGCAAGACCAAGTTGTGTCTTTGAAGAGTGTCTTCTAAAGTTTGATTATTTTGTTATTATCACTGCTGTGATTGAGGGGGAGTGAGAGGCGTCTCTTATCTAGGAGTGTCCTAGGTAGAAATTGCAAGGGTAGAGATTAGGTGAGAAGATGGTAAACTAGAGAGAGTATATTGTGTATCTTCAAACTAATTCTATTTAGTGGATTTCCTTCCTAGCTTGGTAGCCCCTAGACATAGGTGTGTTTTCACCGAACTGGGTTAACAATTGCTTGTGTTTTTTTTCTATTGTTATCTTTTTTTCCTTGTTCTTATTGGTGATTGTACATATATTAGTGTCATGACATCGCCTTCGACATATGATATCTGATACCAGAATTTCACAAGTGATAGCTACGACAAGGTAACCAACCAAAAAGATACGAGAAATATTACCTACTACCAACCAACGGGCAGTACGACAAAGGTAATAAACTCAAAAAGAAGAGATTACCAACTATCAACTAAGTGATAGCTACGACAAGGTAACCAACCCAAAAAAATACGAGAAATATTATCTACTACCAACTAAGGGCAGTACGACAAAGATAATAAACTCAAAAAGGAGAGATTACCAACTATCAACTAAGTGATAGCTACGAAAAGGTAACCAACCCAAAAGATACAATAAATATTATCTACTACCAACCAAGAGGTAGTACGACAAAGGTAATAAACTCAAAAAGGAGAGATTACAAACTATCAACTAAGTGATAGCTACGGCAAGGCAACCAACCAAAAGATATGAGAAATATTACCTACTACCAACCAACATGTAGTACGAAAAAGGTAATAAACTAAAAAAGTAAAGATTAGCAGCTACCATCAAGGCAGCCTAACAAGGTAAGTTAACCAAAGATAACAAGATATATTACCTAACCATCAACCAAGTGATAGCTCAACAAAGGCAATAAACTTGAAAGGAAAGATTACCAACTACCATCAAGGCAGCCTAACAAGATAACTTAACCAAAGATAACAAGTTATATTACCTAACCATCAACTGAGTGATAGCCAACAAAAGTAATAAACTTGACAGGAAAAATAACCAACTACCATCAAGGCAACCTAACAAGGTAACTTAACCAAAGACAACAAGATATATTACCTAACCATCAACCAAGTGATATCTCAACAAAGGTAATAAACTCAAAAAGAGGGATCATCAACTATCAACTAAGTGATAGCTACGATAAGGCAACCAATACCAAAAGGATAGTTCCACCAAAACGAGACTCTGCTGGGGAAAATTGTATTGTCAACTACCAGTTTACTAGGTAGAGGACAAAGGGTACTCAAGCAAAAGGGAGAAATATTACTTGCTACCGATTACCGGATAGAAGCAAAAGCAATAAGCTCAAAGGTAGAATTACCTACTACCACACAAGTGGCATTTGAACTAAGGTAATCAACCAAAAAGGGAGGAAATTATCCACTATCGAAAAAGGTAGGCTAAAACAAATTATAAACTTGCAAGGGACCAAAGTTCAATCCAGGAATAACTTAGAGAGAAACTATCAAATAAGACTCATGCCGAGGAGGAAATATCTCAACTAGGTAAAATTCAATCCAGCTAATGAACTGGAAAGAAAACTGAATCAAAATCTTCCACGAGAAACAAACTCAGTGGGGAATTAAAAAGGAATAAACTTTTTCTACTTAATGGTCGACACTTTATATTGGAGAGAGGACACACACACACTCTTTATGGAGAAAACAACACCAGAGAGTGGGGAAACACCAACGATGCCAAATGCATAATAATGAAACAACAATGATGCTATGCTCGAAGGCAAATGCATGAATATGCTGACAAAACCAGGAAAAGGATAAACACAGGGCGATAAAACACCACAACTCAACCGGATACTCGACTAATCTAAAAAAGACGGGGACATCATTGGAAATCATGCTAAGGATATTCTGCAGGGGAATAAACCATAACAATCCTGCGGGGGATTCCATTGGAGAAGATAAAAGCCACCAAAGGAAAATAAATCTTGCCACAAGGCTTCGATCTTACTGGGGAGAAAAGATACTGCTTGGGGAAAAACCCAATATTCAATCTTCTAACATCAATAATACACAAAAGGGATAATAACTTCAACTCTGCTTCGAGGATAGAAGAAAAACTGTTGGGGAAACTATACAGCCAAAATCTTCTTGATTCTTCGTGGGGATAAGGAAAATCCATATGTAATCCATTTCAAAGGGATGAAGAGATCTACTGCAGAAAAATAAAGAATATGCTGGGAATAACAATCATGTAAATGATTATACAAACTCCATTGGGGAATAACACAGATCTTCTAGGGATATAAGAAAAGATCTCTGAGGGCTAGTCAATTCTGAGAAAAACGTGCTGGACTTGCCAGGGGAAAATAAGAAACTAACATCATAGCAAGAAGTCAAGCTGTGGGGGATTTTAAATCAATATCCAACACAAGGTGAGAGAAACCCCGACAGGTGGCTGCTATATCAACACTTCTGAGAAGGCAGCAACATTGCTCTCTATTTGGGGAACATCCAAAGTAATGATGCACAACCTCTGTTGGGAATCAACAAGGATAAATCTCTGCGTGGAGATTAGCATCAAGGAGAGGTGGAACTCAAAAGCTACTCAACTTCCTGATTAAAACCCGGCTGGAGGAAAGAAATATACTCAGTTGAAGAAGATCTAAATCAAGATTTAGTTGGGGAAAAAGCCAAACAACACCTGTCTGGAGAAAACCCAAACTAGTATTCAACTAAGGAATATTAGATTTCATGAGTCCAACATTCATAACAAATCTTGAGGAAACCTATCATTTAGTTAACAATTATAGGGGAAACCTGGTTACAAACTCTGCTGAGGAATTATCAACATACTCTATTGGGAGGAATAAGAACGGACCCTGCTGAGGAAAACACCAACAAGATAGGTCTTCCAAACTCTTTTGGGAATAAGAAACATCCACACAACTCCTGTTACGGGAGAAAATGATGGCCTGCCAGAGATGCACACAAGGCAATCTCTATTGGGGATTTAAGAAGTTAACATCATAACAACAAGTCAAACTGCAATGAATTTTAAATCAATTCCCAGCATAAGGGTATAGAAAACCCAACAGGCGGCTGCTATATCCACACTTCTTAACATAACATTGCTTTCTTCTTGGGGAGAAACTAAAGCAACAACATCCCAACAAGAGAGTAAAACTCTACGTGGGAGTTCCATATCAAGGAGAGACATAATCTAAAACTTCCCAAATGCTTGATCATAACCTGGCTAGAGATGAGAACAATACTCAACTGAAGAAAGATACAATACTCAACTGGAGAAAGATCTGAATCAAGACTTAGCTAGAGAGCCCAAGTAGTACTTGGCCGGGGAATACCCAAACTAGCATTTAATTGGGGAATATTGGATTCCATCAGTCCAACATAATCATAACAAAACTTAAGGAAACCCATCATCTGGTTAAAAATTATAGGGGAAACCTGGATACATCCACAAGATCAAATCTACTGATGAGAGTGTTGAATTTACAATTTACAATCTTGGTTCCAGACTGCATGGTCTATAAAGGATTTTACACCGAGAGGAAACTTTGTACCATAAGGACTTGAGATAATCTTCCCCAGCGTCTTCAAACTTTTAGAGAGATTTGTCGAATCTTGATGTAACTGCCCCAGAATTCCTGAACTTGGCACACTCTTTGATCACAGAATCTTCCAGTTTTTCCCCATGTGGAAACATAAACCGGGAAAACAAACTTACTTAGGCTCAACAAAGTCTTCAGGAAACATGTCCCTGGAAATGACCATTCTTTGAAATGGTTTTCCAATTACTCATCAAAGTTTCAGGCCTCAAAAGTTAAACTCATCACTGATGCTTATATGTAAGCTTCCATGATGTCAAATAAATGTATGCAAGAAAACAAATTTAATTATGAGAATAATAATTCTAATGCAACACACATGTTTATCTTGAAGTTTTTATTGAAAAGATGTCGCAAAACCATGTGAATGAATCACTAGTTAAGATATGACATAGATTTTTGAATGCACATGCAATACCAACAAATATCTTTTAGCACAACTCACGGGAGTCAGGAACTCTATCTTGTTAAAGTGCGCTTTGAAAATAAACCCTGCTTTAATTGGGTCTTTTAAGGTTGTAACGTGGCCTAGTTCACGGTTTTCCAAAAAAAGGATTTTTAGGCTCAAAGTTTATTTGTACCCACCCATTCTTCGTGATGTTCTTTAGTTTTACATTCATCTAATTTGACAGGAATATTCATCTCTCAAAAGGATTTTGTGATGAAACTTGATGATTTAAGAACCAATGGGTTTTTGAGGAGTGACAGTCAACCTTTTGTGTCTTTTGTGGTGGTAGTCACAAAGATTTATTCTTTTGATGAGGATTTTTCTTTGTAATCCTTTCTTTTCGCTTTTCGCATTTTTCATTCTTTTATTTTTCCCTAATTTTTGTTTGGACTGATTCTTTTGAATTTTTTTATGTCTAGCGGGATGCCCCAATTTTTGCCTAAGTCATTTATTTTCAAGTTTTCGAATTAGCGGGTTTTTTTTTCTTTTTTTTTTCTTTTTGATTTCTTTCTTTTGAACAAATCTTGCGACATTGGATTATCTGACTTGTTGAAAGGGCTGTGAGTGTCTCTTTCCTTCATATAAGAGGGATAACCATTGTGGTTTCTTTACATGCACACTCTTTTTGAAATTTGGACGCTTGGTCAAATTAACTGAAGACTACCCTGCCCCAAAGTTAAAATGTGAGAGTTTTTCATTTAGAAAAGAAACTCATTCTTCAAGGCTCAAAGGGGCTAACAAAGGATTATTTTCCTTATATCTCCAGCGTTTAGGAATTTGAAATAATGCCTTACATCATTAGAGGGTCTTATTCAAAAGCATACAACCTGAAATTTTGCATTTTTACTTCATCATCCTCCCTCCAAGAGTTTAAACAAGAATTTGGTATTGCAAATGCAAATTTTTTTTAAAGCGAATGCGAATGGATTACTTCAACATAAACATACTCATTGCATTATGATTAATATTCAAAATTAAACAAATTCTTACATGCAAATAAAGCATTAAAAATCATAAAAGATCACAAATAAAATTGCAGTAATAAACTAATGATCTAAAGAGACTATCTCAGTTTGAGTTTGAAAGAACATCATTCTTGCTTATGATAACTTCCAAGCGACGGTGTTGACTTGCACATTAGGTCCCTTGCCGTCAAAATTCAAGAATACCACTCTTTACTAGCCTTTGTACTTCAGCTTTTAAAGGAATACAATGTTCAATGTCATGACCGGGTGCTCCTTGATGATATGCACAAAAAAGATCAGGCTTATACCACCATGGAAGTTTCTTTGGAATAGCCGGCGGAGTCCTAGTCTGAACCAAATTCTTTTTTATCAAAGTGGGTATAGTTCTGCATATGACATCAGAATTGGATCAAAATGTTCTTTCTTCTGAATGTTGTTTTGCTTAACAACAGAAGTTACTGACGCCACTTGCTGATGACATTGGTTGGTTCTGTGATATCTCTTATGCTTTTCTTAAGAAACGGCACTGGCTTCGCCCTCTTTCTTCTTAGAAAATCCAACAGAACCTCCTTATTTGGTCAACTATCTTTCTGGACACCCTCTTCTAGTCTCATTCCCATGTTCACCATCTTGGCAAAGTCACTGGGTGTAATAGCAATCATATTCTCATAATAGAAAGGACTGAGATTTCCCAAAAAGATATTGGTCAATTTCTTCTCTTCCAGCGGAGGACTGGCTTGAGTAGAAATCTCGCGCCATCTTTGAGCATACCCCTTAAAAGTTTCTTCGTCTTTTTAGGACGTGGCTCCGAGTTGATCTTGGTCTAGCGCCATGTCAACATTGTGCTTGTACTGTTTCACAAAAGTGTCAGCTAGGTCTTCCCAAGACTGGATATGGTTTCTTTCCACTTTGATATACCACATCAAGGATTCCCCAGATAAAATTTCTTGAAAGTAGTGAATCATCAACTTATCATTGTCGATATAAGCGGCCATCTTTCGATAAAACATCGTCAAATGGTATCTTGGACAACTAACACCGTTGTATATTTCAAAGACAAACATTTTTAACTTCAGGGGAATAACCACGCCCAGAACAAGACTTAAGTCATGAGCCTTAAGACCAGATACATTAAGTTGTTTCATCATCTTCAATTGTTCTTTGAGATCACAAAACCCTTCCTCAATTTCCACAACTCTAGGATCAATCACCTTTGTCACAGGGTGGACATTCTGAGGATTTGGCATATACCGTAGCAATTGGGAATCATCTTGAACAACCATATTATTTTGCATAGATCGAGATTAAGCAAGAACATCCATTTATGGAGCCTTGTCGTCTGGAGGAAAATCGTACATCGGATTGGTCGTCACTGTAAAGCCTAACATGGGATTAACATTATCTGTTCTCTACATTTTTTTCAGTAACTATTTCGGGTCCGATATGAATGCCAGGAAATCAGTTGGCTGGTACAAGGACGGCAGAACAAATGAGTTTTATTTAGGGTAATGCATGTATGCAAATGATGAATGCAATGCTTTAATTTTTATTTTCTGTTTTTAGGGAATTTTAACACAAAATCAACTCGATTGTTGAAAACATGGGAAACATCGAGAATACTAGCATCGTAACTTTTATTTATAACCTTCACCAAAGGGATATTTTCCTTGTCCATATTTGCAATAATCGAGTTGTTTTCCTTGAAAACGGCTATGATGATGTTTATGATGTATGAGTGTATGGATGCAACATCAATAAGCAAGATCACACAAAGCACACTGGTCAAGGGTATAGAGTCACGAGCATGGAGCCAAAGGATAAGAACCAACCCCAATGCTATGTACTAGAGCTTTTAGTACCTGTAGAATAAGTTATAAAAAGTTCCCAGAGTCATAGATCAATCTTTCAGATATTACTAGCACACCAATTACTCGAGAATCAACAATATTCTTAAGTGAATCTCGTCTTAGTGTAGTACCGCGTATCAACTATTTCAGGTTTACACCTTCATAGCCACCGCATTACGTCCTAATAGACCAAGTGGGGTAAAAGGAATACTAAGGTCCTCAGCTTCTCAGACTCCTAGGTCGAACATAGCAATGTTTTCATGATTAATCAATCGACAAATACCATCCTCAAAGGGGCCTCCACTGAGTGGTGGGTTCTTAAGTCCACTTGTTCGGGATTACTCCCTAGAAGCTTTCTTGACTATACCACCGCCTATCATAAGAGCTCTCAGATCCGGGTATAGGATCTATCTCACATCTCAAGATCACCTAAATAGAACAATAAATAACAGTCAAATCAAATAGATAAAGCATAAATAAATCAAAGTAGGCTAAACCCACTAGGTCTTCTACAATCCCCAGCAGAGTCGCCACTTTTCTGTAGCGGGAAAGTTTGTGAGTGTAAGCTATTGATTAACTTAACTCAAAATGCAAGAGTCTCCACTGCGCTTTTATTTTATCCAAGAGGAAAGGAAAAAGAGAAAAAAAAACCTAAACAAGTTCTAAGACAAGAACAAACAGAGAGTGGGTAAGGGGTTGGTTACGCTAAGGGAAGGTGTTAGCACCCAAAACATCTATAGTACTCTATAAGAGCCCTTTGAAATATCTATACTTTTTGGTTTGAAAAAGTTTGTTTGAAATGAGATTGGGGAGATGAGAAGAGAAATTTTTTGAAGATTTTTGTGTTTGGAGAGACTTATCGCCTCATGCCTACGTACCCACAAAGTGCAATATAGGATCAAAACCTCGTAGTTTGTGGTACAAATGACAAAAATGGATTTTTTTGGTTCATTTTAAATGAAAAGACAAGTCGTCATTTTAAGGAGAAAACTACGACTAGTCGCCCACAAGTATAAGAAAACAACATTTGCATCATCTTAAGATGGAGGATTTTACTTGGATTAAAATCAACAAGTCTATCACTCAACATCTAAGTGGAAAATGTCAATATCTTAAATACTATGGGAATAGGAGAATTACATCTCAACTATGAAAATGACTCATATCTAAACATTATGAAAAGTTTTAAAAGTAAAAGTGCACAAAGGCACAAGCGTTTGAATGAGTTTTTGTATTTTTTAAAGTCTTTTGAAATTAATAAAAGTATGATTAACATTGATTGAAATTTATTAAAGAAAACAAAATTTGAAAAAAAATCACTTGACCAAGGTCAAGGTTTATTATGAGAAAGGTTTAACTTTGAAAACAAGAAGGTTTTGAAAAAGGGAGGAGATTTTAAAAATTTAAGAAGGGGAAAAGTAGTGACTATCCTAGAAAGCAAAATAAAGATCTAGAGATAAGAAGGATCTAACCAAAAGATAGCAAACTCCATAGTAAGTCAAATAATAATTCCTTCCACCTTGAGCATAAGCTAATAAGCAAGATCTCAAATCCATAATAATCCATGCATAAGGAAGGAGTCCTAATTCTAAGTCCAAGGGTCCAAGAATAATTCAAGAAGTCCAAGGTATAAGTCCATCCTCAGGCATAACCACAAGAATTAAAAGAACCAAGCTTTTAGAGGTTTAATCCTTTATTAATATTTTTTGAACAAAATATGGTACAAATGGACAAAGGAAAAAAAGCGGAAGCATAAACAATAATATGATATGATAATGATAAAAATAAAGCATAAAAGCGTAAAAGAAAAGAGATAAGGGATCAAGAAGGAAACATAAACAAAAGTAGTACAATGATATGGTTAGTATAATATACATAATGGTATTATCAATCCTCATGAAGCACGAATTGTCAAACTATGAAGAATACTCGACTAATCATCCATAAGAATGAAAACATGGTCTCATACATTACCATGGGGAGGGCTCCAACTTGGATGAAATCAATGACTAAGCCAACTAACCCCCACGGGTAAGACAAGATCCAATTATTTCAAACTACGCTACTGAAATTAGGAGGATAACACCTCGCTTACAAATTCGACTTAGTTCCGATTTAGGAAAACTTTAGCGCTATGTTAAGCAATCATAATCAAACTTATGTAGAAGCCACAACTATCTGAGGCTGGTCAATAATAATGTCTGTGCTAATGTGTGCTAGAGAGACAATATGTAGATCATCCTCTAAAAGCAATACCATATGAAAAGAAAATAGGTAACGATCTCATCTTCATCAAGAAATTGAAATAAGTTCCAATGACATTGAAGATTTTCATTAATCAAAGAAAAAAAGAGAAGGGAAAAGAGAAACCAAATTGAATTACAATGTTTAGACCACTCCATATTTAAGTTACATCACTCTTCTTGGTGGATTAAGGCACTAAACTTATCACTAATTCAAAGCACCTAAAATGAATCCAATTATCCACTTAAAGATAGATTTGAACTAATGAAGGTTTATCCAACCTCATCAACACCCAAAGTCCATGGAATTTAAAGAGAAATTTGATCAACAAACATTACAATTCAAGGCAAAACAAAAGGAGATGGAAGAAGGAAGAAAAGGAACCAAAACAATCCCATAAAAAAGCCACAAAAAAAGCACATTCTGCACTGTCCAAATCGGTTGCACCAGTGTGCAAATTGATTGCATAGCAGAAAATCAACAATTCTGGGCAAAAAATGCACTCTGCAATCGATTTGCACTACAGTGAAAATTGATTGCATAGCATAAAATCAGCAATTCTGGGCAAAAAAAAACACTCTGCAATCGATTTGCACTACAGTGCAAATTGATTGCACACTGACATACATCAATAAAATCAACATTTACAAGGCAAAACCATGATCAATCATTTCTTCAAACATCTCATGATCAAGGATACAATTGAGCACACAAAAACAAGTAAAGCAACAACAAATAACACTAATGAAACACAATTTGCAAGATCTAAAGATCAAGCAACAAGAATAAACCATAGATCACATTATGGAAGATGGATCAAGAATAGCATTGGTGGAATAAGGGTTTGCCACTTCAAAATCTGAAAATGCTTCAAATCAACTTCAAAAAATACACTTCAAAGCCTTGATCTACTGAATTTGATGATGGTGAAGTGATTGGATGAAGGTTTTAGCTCAAAGATTAGTAAGCTTCAATGAAAAGCTTACTAACTTTTAATGGAAGAAAGAGCTTTAGTGAATTTGGTGGTTGAAAAAAATTGAGAGAATGAGAAGGAATTTTGACAAGGTGAACTTGGCTATCAAAAGCTTGAATAATGAATGAAATGGGGCCTCTATTATAGAATTTAGGCTTGGAAATTTTGGTGGTTTGGAATCAAAATTAGGCTTGGAATTTCAATTTGGAGGAAAAATCAAGATCAAGTGGTGATTAATTAGGGTGTATGATGGGAATTAATTATGATGAGGTAGGGGAACTAAAATGAGGTGACCTAAAATATGATCATGATAAAACAAGTGAATTTTGATGCTAAAATGCTGCAAAATTTGAATTTGTTAATTTTTGGCCAAAACTGGCTTGTGCAAACCAATTGCACTGTAGTGCAAATCGATTGCACTATTGAAAAATATGAAATTTGGTGCAAACACGGAGTGGTGCAATCATTGCATAGCTGAAAAACTTGAAAAATTCCATGTTGGATGGACTGTTCTGGCTCTGGCTCGATTCTTTTGACTTGTCAAAGAAGGCATGAAAATAACCACATGAACCTTGGAGTTTCTTGAAAATAATCAATCAATACTTGAGAACTCTTGATCAGATGAATTTGAATTGTTGCAGATCAACTTTGACTTTTTCAAATGAATTTCATTCGAGCTGAGGGACTGTTGATTGGTGTTTTTGATCCAAACTTCTTCCTGAAAAAGTTAGTAAAGGGAAAAAAACATATTTTTGGTATTTTAATTAGGGTTAGTAAACATAAACAATCAAAATAAAAGCAAATAAAGAAAACACACAAGTGCTTGGTGATCTTGCTTATGATGCATGATGTAAATGATATGTGGAATCTTAGGGGTAAAAAAATAGGGTATTACATGTGGAAGAACAAAATGCCTTTTCCGAAAGGCCAGACGAAACGATGAAGAACCACTTGAAGCCTCTGTTTATTAGAGGAAAACTAGAAAACGTTGGAGTGAATAAGATCTTAGTGGATGGCGGAGTGACAGTGAATTTGATGTCGCCTTACATGTTGAAAAGAATAGGGAAAGATGATACTGACACTAAACCCCATAACATGGTTCTATCAAACTATGAGGGAAATGTTTGTACTACAATGGGGGTAATACAGGTGGACCTCACAATTGGAACCATTATAATGCCAACTATGTTTATGATCATAGTGTAGAAAGCCAACTACAATCTGATTTTAGATCGTGTGTGGATCCATTGCATTGGTGCAGTCCCTTCTTCACTACATCAACGCATTTCAATCTGGCGAAATGATGGAATAGTGGAGAATATAGAAGCAGACAAAAGCAATTTTATGGATGAAGTCAACCAGGTGGACAGAAGGAACTTCGACAAGAACCTGACCCACGTTTCCCCTTGCAATCCTGCAGGGTTCGACTTTACGTGTAACACCCCCTTCTATACCCCCAAATAAACAATAAAACAATTAAGCACATATTCAAAATTTCATCAGAGTAACGTTTAAAACATGGTATAAAAGAGACATGCCACATCATACACCAAAACATACAACACCTGCTCTATAAAAGACATGTAACAGTGGGGTAGCTATTAACAGAGGAACTTCTTCCTTACACCCACATTTCAATATTTAGAATTAAAAGCGAAAAATCTAAACATTGAATCATATAATTTACATATCACCAAGTTTGATTCACAATAACATCATGTTACAAAACATCTGCCAACAGATACATATACACAATGTATCCCAAAATAATGCTATACAACCCTAACTACCCGATGCTACATATCAGAGCGAATTGACCAAAATAATGAAGCTATACTTCACAAAAAGGATCTCCAGCCATCCTAATCTGCAATGCCTCATAGAGCATTATAAAACAGTAGAAGGGTGAGAAATATTACCATAATAGTCAATGCATATATATATATATATATATATATATATATATATATATATATATATATATATATATATATATATATATATATATATATATATATATATATATATATATATATATATATATATATATATATATATATATATATATATATATATATATATATATATATATATATATATATATATATATATATATATATATATATATATATATATATATATATATATATATATATATATATATTCGTAAACATAATAATACATATATTTCACATTCTCACACTCCTCATCACAATCATCATATGCATCAAAATATATGCATAAACCAATAATGGATAATCGCGAAACATGTTTCATCCTGTACACATCCATAATTCTCGACTAAATCATTCATACACAACCGTTCTCTCCTATCACGAATCACTTCCACACCATGTGGTTTATACAGCTCGCCACTCTCATAATTCTCTATTCGAGACTATGGCACATCGCTTGTACCCCACCAGGAACAACCTATCGGTTATTCTACCCCGATGTTTACGTTACTAGGAATGACACATAGTCATTCTACCCCAGTAACTACTCCACTAGGAACGATATCAAATCATTCTACCCCAGTGAGTTTCACATTCATACCTCATTAGGAACGACATCAAGTCATTCTACCCCAATGAGTCTCACACTAGGAACGACATCGTTAGCCATTCTACCCCACTGCGCACCAACACTTGTACTGCATTAGGAACAACATCAAGTCATTCTACCCCAATGCATCCAAGCACTCATATCTCATTAGGAACGTAATCAAGTCATTCTACCCTAACGAGCTTCTCACTTGGAACGATATCACATCATTCTACCCCAGTGAGTTCCACACTAGGAATGACATCATTAGTCATTCTACCCTAGTGCACCAATACTTACGCCTCATTAGGAACAACATCTAGTCATTCTACCCTAATGATCTCGCCACTAGGAATGATATCTCATCATTCTACCCTAATGCGTACCTCACCGACCTCACATCTATCACACAATGCACACACATTCGCAACATGTTCCCATGCATTCACAATATCGCGCCAATGGCAACGAATTCAATCATATTCCTCATGAATTTAATCAATTCAAATAATGCAACATAATCGCCAAACGGCCACAATTTATAATTCATCTCACCATCTAGGATTCACGCCATACGGCTACCCACAGCACATCACAACAGCATAACTATTCAATTCCAACAAGGATTGACTACAACTGAACCACAAGAAAAACAAAATGCTGACACGTTCGCTACTGGCTCGCCTAGCAAGCACCTAGAGAACATTCGCTACATGTTCGCCTATTGAACAAGCTAGCGAACACAAATAGAAGCCACTGGAAGGCTTCGCTACCAGTTCGCCACAGCGAGGCCCTAGCAAGCAACTCGCTACCTCGCTCGCTACCAGCGAGGAGGTCCAAATCCATTATGTCCCAAGTCTGGGACCGTTTGCCACAGGCTCGCTAGGCGAGGACCTAGCGAACGTTCGCGACTTACTCGCCTTGCGAACAAGCTAGCGAGTGTCTGCAAACACCAAACTCCAAACTGTCCAAAATTCATCTGAAGCTCCTGATTCACCCGATTCCAACCAAACTCCTTCCAGTAGACTTAGCCTAACATATCTTGACTAATCTATATCATCCCTTCCAAATTCTAACCGATAAAACTCAGTTTCTTCTAATTAAACTCATTTTGACCTAAAATGGAAAAATGGAGAAAACATCCAAACAACTCATACAATCCATACCCAATCATCTACATTAACAAGATGATGATATTTCACACTCTTACCTCGATTAATCGGAAGCTAGAAGTTGTTCTTGAACTTTCCAAGCTTTTCCTTCCTTTTCCTTCTATTTTCTCTTCTTCCTCCACTTTCCTTTCATATTTTTTTTTACGTTTTCGTTCCGCTTCCCTTCATATATCCTTCCCTTATGTTTCTCTCCAATTTATTTCTTCTCTCAAAATATTTACCAATTCCTTTTCTCATAAAATATCCCGTCTCATTCTTAATTAGAGAATATCTAGTAAGTCCACATTATTCTACCGAATAGAATAAATCAGTTAAATCCAATAATTCACTTAAATTACACAAACCAATTAACTAGTACCATTAATCAGTTATTCAAAATTGGGCTGTTACAACTCTCCCCCACTTTAGGAATTTTCGTCCTCGAAAATGTTATCCAACTCGAATCATTCTGGATACGACTCTCGCGCATCTCAGTCTCCCAACT